>JBAMNC010000750.1:1670000-2089790 GCA_037902135.1 Cetoscarus ocellatus
AATCAACTGTAAGCTGAAACTGATAGATAACTTGATGTGACCTACTGTGTAAAGCTGCTTTGTCATCGAAGAGACTAGAGCACTATGTAAGTCCAATTACCATTCACTGTATTTTTCAGGTTAGAATTTAAACTATTTATCTAGATTTGATTTTTGGTCCATATCAGCAGGTCCTAATCCGGAAATTTTCATGTTAACTGACTGATTTCTGACTTTATGTCTTGGAGATTTTCTCCTCTGTGTTTCTCTCTGTTCTTGTGTGGTGTGAAAACAGGAAGGAGCTTGTTTGAACAGTGCGACTCTTGTCCCCCGTGGCTCTGATCCCACTACAGCCATCACTCAGACCCTCCTTTAGCCAACAGGACAGCCTAAATCCTGCTCTGGTCCACAGCTAGGGCTGGGTGGTATGAATCGAAAATCATGACTCAGTGATTGCTCACCTAATGGGAAATCATATATATGTATCCTTGTTAATTGAGGAGGAAACAATTTGCTGTCACAACCGATCCAAACTGCTCAGACAGTGGCAGAGATTTACCTCGGAAAACAACAAGAAGACAAAGAAGAACCAGGTCAGCAGGGTTAGCATACTGCTAAATAACAGCAGTTAGCAGTCAGACTACAAACTACTATCAAACACAGTATATCATGCATAAGTTTATCGTTGGTGTCGGGCGCAAACCTCCTTTTATGATTTCTTTTTTTTCATAACTCGGTGCTATTCATCACCTTCCATTTTGTGAGGGGGTTTCCTTAACTTTTGACCAATTCAGAGTACTAAAAGATCATTTGTAATCAGGTAAAACAATATTCATTCATTCAGTCGTAGGGTGTTTTTTGCATCTCCTGAAAAGTAGCCTGACAGTGACAATGCATACCGCGCTCAGTAGCCATATGTCGTAGGTGGTTTCAGAAATCACAAAGAGTTTGCTTGTGATGTTTATCTTCATTTAAAAACATAAATGTACTTAATGAGTAACTGAGTTTTAGTCTAATGCAGCCCAATGTCACACTTTAAAAGGCACCAGTTTTGAGTCCTGACTGGTGCAAACTGTTTTTTCAAGACTTTCTTATGTGATCCAAAATGACAAAATCTTCATTATTTTAATGATTGATGGTATGAAATACTACAGCAAGTCAATAAACTTTTTGGTTTAGTGGACAAAACTGAAGGGGCAAATCTCACCAACTTATATATATAACGTATCGTATCATAACGTAACGTAACGCAACGTAACGCAACGCAACGCAACGCAACGCAACGCAACGTAACGTAACGTAACGTAACGTAACGTAACGTAACGTAACGTAACGTAACGTAACAACATAATATTGATTATTTTTTTCCTTCACGTAAATGCTAAGAACAAACATAGAGCACAATCATTTAACACAAACTTGTCCATAACCGAGGTAGAGGTAGAAGCTTGTGGCTTATTTATGCCTCTCCTGCACAATCCAAGATAAATTTGACATGTAAGGAAAAAAAATACAAGACAACCTCTTTAAATCATAACACTGTATTATCATTATGCCTTATAAGCATTAATTAATTTAAGCTTTAAGGTTTTTCTGAACTTTAAGAGAGTTTTGTATCATTTTAATTCATCACTGAGCTTATTCAGAATTTTATAATTTTATAACGGTCTAAAATTTTATTTAGACAGTGTGCAAATCATACACTTACAAACTGACATAAATGTAGAGTATTGTACCAAAAGACAAACAAAATATGCAGAACAAATTATGCTTTTTCTTACGGTTTAAAAAATTGAAAGAAAATATGTGTACACGAAGAAAACCTGACTAAATCTACTTTGACAGCTTTCAAAATCACAATTTTTCCAAGAAAATAGAACTAATTTCGCACAAGCAATTCAGTGAAGCTCCAGCTTATTGCTAAAATAGAAATAATAATGTAAGGAAAAATATTTTGATAACAGGTTTCTTGCATCAAAGAAGCAGCTGAAACTAGCTTGAATTCTTAGTTCAACCTCTGAGGTTAAGTATTGGAAATTGCATTTGAGTTTAAATATAAATTGATGTTCACAAAGTGATGACAGCATATATTTGTCCCATTCAGCATATTTCATATTGCAAAAATGATACCGTCTTGTGATCAGGATGATGTTAATGTGGCTCTCTTTTTAACCAGAGTTGTCCATCCCTGATTTGAACCATCACATTACCCAAACAACAGTGTTAAGTACTGCTATTTTCGTTGCTATGTTATCACACAGGCATTGATATTGTTTAATTTTTGCAAACAGAGCTAATACTCCTCATTATATAAAATACATTAAAGGCTGATTCTCCATCAAGGCTGCATTTCAAGCAATCATCATGTAGTTAGTTAACTTTTTGATGTTAGTTGCTCAATCTTTTTGCTGAGCATTAGACCTTGCAGTGAATTTTAATGAACGTCAAAATGAGCTGTTCCAATATAATACATTTTGTCCTTCCTTGCAAACATACTGACAAACCTTAAAACTCTCATGTTGCCCAGCCCTAGGTCACACCAGCAGATCATAAGCCCACTTCTCAAACAGAAACCTGTCACAATCTTCCCCTCTGACTCTGTTCCCTCCATAGATTAGCCTGATGTTTGCTCTGGTGTGTTTGTCGCTGTGTTAAAGTCATTACGAGGTGATGCCGTCTGCCTCCTAACGGTATTTTTATGAGTGTTGGACTGATTGTGGTTCGAGCTTTCTCTCTGCAGCACTGTGCTTGTATTTCTGACCCAGCATGGCTTGTTGCACCTACACGCTGGGTGAAATCTGGACGTAGGTGAGAACATTTACAAGTGTGTGCGTTCGGGGGGTGAGACCCTCTCTCTCTCTTGTTGTGGCCCCTCGTCTCCAGGTGCTTCCTCCAGAGAGCTGCTGAGGCCTCAGCAGGACGTCCAGTGTGTGTTTCTTTATGAATGAGAGCTGCTCTCTCAGACTCTCTCGTGTTTGTGTATGTGCAGGGTTTTCCCCAATTAGATGTTTGGCCTGGTGCTGCAGAGGCTGGAGGCTGTTTCCATCTTGTGATCGCTGAATGAATCAACTGTTAAACTTCCCTCGGAGCACAATAAGAGTTAAAACACCAGCTGATCTCAGGCTGCTTTCTTTGGTGCGGTCATGGTCGATGAGGTCTGACTTAATTCTTCTCTTAAATAATAGATAATTAAATTCTTTTTGTTGTAAATCACCATCAAAACTACTGAAACCACACATGTATACAGTGTGGAACGGAGAAAGTTACCTTATACCATTGTATGCGGAAATTTAACTGTATACAAGAATTTTGGAGAAGGAAAACTAACAAAGTCTCCAATATTATAGATAAAGAAATCCCGATGTAGTCTGGGAATTACTTCAGAAACTTTGACCTTGAGAACTCATAAAATTAAGCTGTTGAACCTCTGTCTCATACATACAAAGCGTTTTATTGCTAGACATTGGAAAAGCCTTTATTGCCCTTCAATGAATCTATTGTTTACCGAACTCTCCTCCTGCAAAGCTGCTGAAAGGCTCACATACACAATTAAAAGAAAGTAATGTCTTCCATAAGATATGGGATTCATTCCTGAAATTTTCAGAGTCAAGACCTGATATCCCACAAAATTAAGCTGTAACACTCACAAAGTGAGACCGTACCCACCCTTTTTTCATACTGCTGTTTTTTTCCGGTATGTAGATATGTATCATACACTTACCCATATGAATGTAGACAAATAATCTACTGTCATAACTGGTAATATCATTTGTCAACAATAATTGTTTTGTTACTTATCATCAGTGATGTCTGAAAATTCAGAGGTGGCTGGGACGAGGGAGGAAGGGTTATGATGTTCAAAGGAGACCTACAGTGTCACCAATCTGTGCTGAAAAAAATATGTAATGTGTTGAAAAGTTGAAAATCAATAAAGATATGTGTTTAAAAAAAACTGTTAAAACCACACAGCACATGAGCTGAGTTGCTGAGGTTGCTGGATGGGTTCTCTGGCTGGTCGGGGCCTTTCTGTGAGGAGCTTGCCTGTTCTCAGTCTTTCCTCAGTGAGGATCAGCTGACCTCGCTGTGACTGAGCTAATGGGAACGTCGGCCTCTTTATTCATAACCTCAGAGCGGCCGCTGGACAGTTTCTGTTCAACGCTGTGACTCATGAGAGAAAGAAAGACAGGAAACAAAGAGCTCTGCAGAGTCAGTGAAGGACGGTTAACAAGGAGAAGTGAATCAACTAGAGGAGTATTAATAAAAGTCCAGATAACACGAGGACTGTTTAATTACATTTAATTAAATAGATAGTGCTGTTAGCATGTGGATGCTCATTGAAAATGAGTCATCAACGGGATAGATGCCTCAGTTTGCAGCTGTTTCCCTTTCCATTCATTCAGAGTAGTGGCTAACCACCTTTCAAAATACTTTCAATTGAAATGTTTGAGGTCTTCCATCATTTCAGCAGAATATTAGCATCTCTGATGTGTTTCACTGTCTGGTCCAGCAAACTGAGAAAGCAGAATGCTGGCATACTGACAGATAAACTTAATGGAAACTATCTCAACACCCAGCCTTGAAATACTCAGTCAGTCCTCAGTGGCTCACCTGCAGCAGGTGCAGAAGGATGTTCACAGGCCCAATAGTAGGTCCCACATCACTCTGGTCCTTTCTTCCCCTCATTGGCTCCCATTACATACAGGATTGATTTTTTTTAATATTCTTTAACAGCTTTTAAAGAACAACATGGTACAATAGCAATAAAGAGTCACCAGTTAACCTAACAAACAAGTTTTTGGTCTGTGGGAGGGTGCTGGAGTACTTGAAGAGAATCCATTCAAACTCCACACAGTCAGGCTCAGACCAACACGGGTTCAAGTGATTAAAGGAGCTCCAGCAACAATTGTAGTCAGGAAACAACTTTATTAGACTGACGTGTTCATCAGGGTCAACAGTTACATGACCACACTGTTTGACTTTTTAATTTTTTTTTTAAACATTTTTTTTCCATTTCACGCCTCCCCTACTTAAGTGATGATTGTAACACATTTCTGATGACCCTGATGAAGGCTAAAGCGTAAACACGTCGGTCTAATAAAGTTGTTTCCTGAACTACGAGTGTTGATGGCACTCTGTTGATCTCTTCAAGACATTTTCTCTACAAGCACCTTGAAAGTTGGTGAAGTTGTGCCAGAAAATCTGACCTTTAACACATGGGGTTCAAACCAGCAACTTTTTGCCGTGAGGCTACCTGCTGCACCACCGTGCAACCCTATGCAAATACACATACAAGAAATTTGACAAAATAAGAAAAAAAATAGAAGAAGATGTCAGTATGACCTACCACAGAGACTGAATATACTTTATATCTTAATTGGCATAATATCATAATAACACACATGTAATGCTTCATTTATTTTGCTGTTATCATCATAATGATTCATATCGTCGCCCCGAATGGACCTACAACCCTAAACATTTTATAAATAAAGTTATTATTAATAATTAGGTCATCGAAGGCATTCACTGACTTTAGGCAGGGTCTTTTGAATGAGACATACAGACTTTCACCACTGGGTGGAGTCGTAGAGTTGATAAGCAGGGTCTCTCCTGCTGTTGAGCTGCTTTGTGATCACTTTTCCTCTTTCCTGAAAACGAAAATATGTTTTTATGAAGGACACTGTTTCTTTGTGTCCTCCTGGTGATGCTGCAGCAGAATCCACAAGGACTGAACTTAACATCCTGAAGGCAGAAGGGTGGGAGTTAAGTCATGTTTTCTTCCATGTTTTGTCTTCATACTGATCAAATTTAGCTTCACACATTTTTTTAATTAATTTGTTCTGCCAATAAAATGTTAACATTTGTAAAAGAAGATGAGAGGGAGAGAGAACGAGGCCCTGATAGAATCATATGTGATGGAGAACAGCTGAGGACAAACACACATGCAGGCAGCAGAGTGTCCATACATTCACTCAGACCTTCAGGTCCTGATCAATCAGAGGAAACCTCCAAGCGAGGGGACTAACTGAAGGGGTCTGCCAGTGTGTGTCTCTCTGTGTGTACATGTGTGTCCGGTGCAGCCATGTTTCCAACAGGTGCCGTGTCTGATTAAAGTTAGCAGAGCTGTGCTGCTGTGGAGCATTTGCTCGGAGCAGCTGCTGTCACTACAGCTGTGTATAAACTTTAGACCAGAGCATTCACCGCATGAGCCCCGGGGCCAAATCAGGGGGGGCTTCAGTTCACCCAGACACACCAGGGCGCTGAAGCCTTAATTGTGTGATAAACAGACAAATCCAGGGCGGTGGACAAGCTGCTATCACATCAACACTCACGACAAGTCCCTCTGCTTATGTCCCTATCAGACCTAAAGCTCAGCAGACTCGGTTTGGTTTGGTTTTCTTCAGGCAGACCAAAGCCTGTCTAATGCTGTGTAATCTACCCACCTGCCACTAGTTGGAGCTGCAGCAGAGGTCTTTGTTTCAGTCTGTTGTTGTACTTCGACCTGTGGATACACAACCGGCTTCAAGCAATAAGATTGTTTAACAAAGCACTTCAGACAGACTAAAGCCATAATTAATGATAATCTGCATTCAGGTTGCGACAGGTGGCACCTGGCAGGTGGAGCGATGTGTACACATACTCCTCACGCACTTGTGGATGTTAACCTGAAAAGCCAACCAGAGGCTGAAGGTGTGAGCAGTGCTCATGTTAGCCAAACTATGCTTCATATTTTTTAGGAAACACTACATAAGCTTGCTTACTGATGTGATATTCGGCCAAATACAAGTCACAACACACTGTTTTTTGGTATGCTTGCCTTTGTATGGTTCTAGTTTGGTTCAGGTGGTTTTTACACCAACAACAAACCAAACTCTAATAAGCTTAGAAGCAAACCAAGACCCACTGTTTTCAGACGGACTAAAGTTGCACCAGAATTCATGGAGGCTTTCACACCACCTCAAACCATCCAAACTTTATAAAAAGTGAATCATGATAAACATGATAGGCGTGAAAGCTAACTTGAAAGTTACTTACTACATTGGCATAGCTTTGAGCTAAAACTTTAGCCTCTTTTGCAGAAATAAAAATTAAAATGCATTATCACAGGTAAACCTCCATTTTGGGTTTTTAGATACCAAGTAAACTACATTATGTGCAGTTGACTGAAATAAGAAGGGAGGGAATTAGCCACTGGCTGAGGTTCTAGCAGCACTCTTTGTCAGCTTTTCTCCTTCATTTTGTCATAAAACATGCTTTAGCACACATCATTGATGTACAAATTCTCAGATATATCATAAGTAGGGTGCTGGCTCAATTTACACATTAGTTAAGATAAAGAATGATGATTGTGAAATTATTTGTAATTTCTTATTCTAAACTAGAATCAAGTCTTTTGTGCAAATGGCAGGAGTTGGCCTCTGTCTGAGAGATGGTTTTCTTTTTTTTGTTGTTGATTAATAGAAAAACACAAATTGATATCAGATGAAGAGCCATGTGAGAGCTGAGAGACTGGCTCTTGTTATCAAGCCGTCAAATGACTGAGAAAGCTAAAAACAGACTGAATTTCTTTCTCTACAATCGAGGCTAGATGAATGTCAGAAAGCACACTTTTTGCTTTAAAGTGAACTTCTGCAGGATGGCTTTCGGCGCATCATTACATGCTAATAAACAACATTTGTGCATTTTTGCATTTTTATGTAGACAAAGATGTTTTTAAAAACTTAACGTGGGCAGCTTATTTTTTTTCAAAAACAAAGCAAATACTGTTTTCAGACAGACATGCCCACATGTGGATGTAGAGCCAGCAGTTTTAGCTCAGAGCTCACTGATCTCCTTCAGCTGTGCTCGGCCTTTTGTCTTTTATATGCACAGATTTTTAACATTTTTGACAGTCTGCAATCCTCACAGTGACGCTTTCTCCTGCATTTAATTCCCAGTTAACTGAAAGCAAACAACTGTCCCTAATTTACAGAAAACCAGACACATTTCTGGATGATGTTTACAGAAGGAGCACGTCTGACTCCATTTGTCACAGTGAACCTGAATCCCTCACTGAAATCATCTGAGTTTCCATCAGAGCAATGAGGAGGTCAGAGTCTCCTCTCATTCATCTCTCTGTCTCTCTCTCTGCTCTGGGACTAAACTGGCACACCTCTCCTCACCTTTCCTCCTCTCTCCTCTACCTCTTGTCCATCGCTCTCCTCTGAGCCAGGTGAGGCTGCGTATTATGGAGGTTGCCATGTAAACAGAGCAGTGGTATCCATCCAGTCACGTCCAAAGTACACACACATATGTATACAGAACATAAGCAGCACACACACACACACACACACACACATCTGACCTCTTCCAGATGGTTTATGAGATGCAGACTGACTCACAGTGATCGTCTGCTCAGGGGCCGACAAAGCTTTTGTTGTTTTAGGATGAAAGCAGCAGGAAGTTGGAGTTTCCTCTGAGGCTGAGGACACTAATGCTTGACATCATGATGACTGACTGAGCCTGACATTATCGCGTCATTATTCACCTTATAAAACTGAGTGATACTGGACTGATACTGCAGGTGGAGGGCAGTGAAAATAGTTAACTTCTTCACACTAACCTCATTCATGAAAACTTTCTGTGGTTAGAGAGTGATGCAGAAGAAACATCATTGTCCAATGCTATGATGACAACTCATTAATCTATGAGTAATTGGACATTTTAGGTTATTGATAAATGAGTAGAGAAAAACAAACCAGAAGGCTGATTAGATCAGTGGTTCTCATTGTACCACAGCTTGGTTTTATGTCATACAATGTAGTTGTGGACCAGCCTGTGCAGGGGAGCAGGGCTGTGACAAACTACAAAAGCATTCAGAGAGCGCAGACCTCCGCCAAGCAGCTCAGTTCTGGCAGTGGCTTTTCCACAACCCCTGTAAAAGATACAATTCTGGATCACCAGATCCAGAATAGCGCCAGGATCCAGATCAAACTCAGCACATACATGGAGGTTGTTATCCTGTATGAACACAACAAGTTTTGGGAACATCACTAAATACTTTGATTTTATATGAATTATTGAATGCCATCAAAGGGATTTCCCATTATAAAGTTCAGTGTTTTTTTGTGACGTCAATCTGGATCAGATCCAGATGAAATTTACCTTTATGATAGAGACATGAGCCCCATTTCATCCTCTAAAGTTGGAAGCGAATCCGTTGAAAAATGGCATATATATGATGTTTAATATTTCTGCCTAATATTAACAGTTGAGGGATTATTTTTTTTAATTTTGGGTATTTTTTGCATCCAGACAAATGTAACTATCACCACCAAAATCTAATCATTTCTAAGTTGGGCCATTACCAACGTCTCCTGAAAATTTCAGCAAAACCTTTCCTGTAGTTTTTGCATAATATTGCTAACAAACAAACATATGCTGGTAAAAACATAACCTCCTTGGTGGAGGTAATGAAAAACAAGCCAGGGGTTTATGATGTCATACTTACACAGCCTCCACCCACACGTGTGTTTTCCACTCATCACAGTAAGACGCCATGACTGTTTTGAAAGTCATCTCATCATGATGCTGTTGATGCCCTCTAAAGGATGCTGCACATGTAATCTGAGCTGAACTTTAGCGCCATCTACTGACAGACAGTGAGGCTAGCTGAACGTTGAACAAATGCATTTTCAAAACTGGAAATCCACAATAAAAGAAAACCAGAAAGATCTGATTCAATGATGGATAACAGTTTTTTAAATTAAAGGCACAGCTAAGTTGGCTGACAGGTGGGCAAGTAGTGACTGGATCCACCACAGCTCCACCTTTTTATTTGTTACCATGTGGATCAAAAGTTTGTTGGAGATAGCTTTTCAACTATACAGATGACATCATTAAGAGTGCATCCAGGTTTCATACAGTCAGTTATACCCATCATTATATTGATTCATATGCCAAATCACTAATGACCAGTAATGTCAGGCGTTGACCTCTGGTGTCTATTTCAAACCGAGAGAGTTTAGACCAGGACACTGAGGATCTATTCTTGGTCTCTGGCATTAATCATCTCCAGAATAGGATAAGGTCTGTAATCATATAGCACTAGCTTTAATAACCCAGCTAACGTTTAGCATTGCAAACATAGCATTGGAAATAAAAACAGGCATCTCATCTGACTCTGCATGTGGATTGGTGCTTGTTTCAACCCACTTTAATATTAAGATAAATGCATTCTTCTTTGAGGTCTTCTTCTCTCTTACCTTATTCTAATATATTCTGACTTCTCCATCTAAAACAGTAGAAGTTGTCTAAAGTGAGCTATGTCTTGAGTGCTTGTTAACCTGGATTGACTCCCCGGTTGGGCCTTTCTCAGTTTGCATTGCAGTTTCTCCCTGTGCATGTGTGGATTTTACCTCTCTCTATAACCTGTTGACTTGGTTGTGTGTGTAATTTCCAGTTAATCAGCAGGTTCTGAAATAATTAGACCAGCCAGTCTTGTACCAACACATTTAAAGTCACACAGGTTGTGTTCACACCTTAAATTCAGTGGACTCTTTATTTCGGGGGTGCAGTTGCAACATTTTTCTCTTAGTTTGGTTTACTTTCACACTGGGCCAAGTCAGGTGGACCAAAGCCTGTCAAATGTTGTGTAGCCTAGCCTCCAGCCGCTAGTTGGAGCTGTAGCTGTGGTCTTTGTTCCTGCCATCCAGCACATTGATGCTTTATGAGCAGGAAATAAACAACCAGCTTTAAGTAAAGACATTGTTTAACTCGAGGCAGTTCAGAATTATTCTGTGCCATAAAATAAAAATACCTGCAATTGGATGTTACTTACATATTGGCAGACTGGGGGCTGGCAGTGCTGGAAATGCTAACATAAGCCACACTCTGCTTTTTGTTGTCAGCGAAAGCTACAACAGCCTGCTTTCTGTTGAGATATTTGGCCAAATCCAAGCCGTGATTCTCTCCTTGTTTGGTTTGGATTGCTTTCAGAATCACAAGCAAATCCTGGTCCACTTGGAAGCAAACCAAGACCCCTGTTTTTTGACCAAAGTTCAGTTCCAGAGCTTGTGTGAGCTTTCACACCAGCCCAAATGAACTGAACTTTTAAAAAATGCAACCAGAGTTCACTTGATCCAGACCAAAGGTGTTCGACGTGAAAGCACCCTTACATTACCCCCTTAAATCACCTTTTTTTCTCCATTCTGATGCTCAGTTTGAGCTTCTGCTGGTCGTCTTGACCATGCCTACATGCCCAGATTTGTTAAGCTGCTGCAGTTTGATTGGCTGATTAGCTATTTGCATTGATGAGCACTTGGACAGGTGTACCTACAGCAATAAAGAAGGCAATAAATGTATTTTAGTTCATGCATTTTTCATTTTCAACCCAAGTTTCCATATGTGCAAACAGCTAGTCTGAAAACAGAATTCTCAGAGTTGATCAGCTGTCATGACAAGAAAAAAATCATTTCACTTAAAGGAAAGATGTTGCAACACTGACATTTACCAGAAAGAAGAGTCACCTCAGAGGAATTTACTGTAAAAGGGGCTAAAAACATCTGCGTTCTATGTAATCAACGTGACCTTACTTAACCTCTCATAGACTAACATTTAGGTTATTTTAAACAGCTTCTAAATCCAACTGTTTGTTCTGATGATGCATAAACTGTTTTCACAGCAGCAGATCAACACCTGTATCATTATTGTCTTATTATTTTTTACAGATCAGGAGGCTAAAAGCATTCAGATCTCCCCCTCGGTGGGACAGTTGTTTCTGCAGATTGGATTAGTGTGTCTGGGCTTGTCGGGGCCTGCAGGGATATGCAGTGGAAGGAAGTCTGGTTTTATTTGAGAGTGTGTTATGTGTGTTTGAGTTGGAGGGATGGGTGCCCGGCCTGATGCGTGCATGCTTCATATTTTTTACATGCATCTGCCGCACACATATCTGCTGTCAGAGTGCGAGTCTGTGCCAAAGAGAGCAGGAATCTGACACACATGGCACGCTGTGGGTTGAAGGGGTGGGGGTGTTTTGTGGGTGTTGGGGGTTGTCGTGTGTGTTGAGGGTGTGTCTGCAGGGAGATTCTCCTCATGGCTCCATCTTTATCTGCTCCAGATCACATTTCTGTTACTCTCACACTGCTTACACTAACACTGCTGTTGCCTGTAGTGACATGTTGTGTTTACAGGAGTTAGACTGCCCCCTGCTGGAGGAAGACACTTCAATGAAATATGCACCCCCGGATTAAAGTTTGGAGCTGCGTTGCCAAGTTTGCCTATTATAAGCAAATCTGGACTTGTTTTTCTCAAAGGTTGCTCACAAACACTGTTCTTTACGTGATGCATTTTTTGAGCTTGTTTTGCTCCTTCCTGCTCCTCTTATTGCCATTTTTACTGGAAAGAAATGCAGCAGTTCATTTACAAAACTGCTGTCCTGGGACCTCTCATAAATGGGGAAGATGTACAGAGCTAAAGTCAGGTATTCTGGAACAACTTCCAAGTTGTGTTGAGAGTAAAAAAGTCTCCAGCAGCACTCAGGACAAGTTATTGGACTAACGTGTTTCAGCTTGTGCCCTTTAAGGGTCTTCAAGTAAAACATTATTGCTGAAATGGGTTTGGTACAAATGTTGAGCCAATTATATACAACCTCTAGTAGGGTGGCTGCAAAGGTGAGCAGACTGATGTGATATTTGACCAGAAAATAAAGACAGGGTGTCCAGTGGAGTGTCCAACAAGAGAAAAAAATGGTACCATCCATCCATCGATCAATCAATAACAATGACCAGTGTTGTAAGAATATCTTATCTTAGTCATTAGTTAACCTCTTACCTCTAAGTCAGTGTTTCAGATCACTTTTATGTCTCAATGATGCACCAATTTAAATAAAGGAAATCTAAAATAAACAACATGAAAAGATTTATTTGCACTCATGTCATTCATGCTTCAATGGCCTGGTAAGAACTGCTGTATTTTGTTGATACCTATTCTACCAGAAAACAAAACAAGTGGCTAAATTCTAATGCCACATTCACACACCAATGTATAAAGTTGATATTGAAAAATGTTTTGAAATCATCAAAATTCTGGTGAAAATATGTCCTGGTGTGTTCAACACAGGTTGACGTATCTAAAGTGGAGAGAAACATTGTGTTGGTGGAGCATGTTGTTTCCAACAGCCCCCTGACTCATTGTAGATGGATTTTAAACATTTGCCAGTGTAGATGTAATGCATGGGTTACATGCTCAACTAAGGGGAACTTTGGCCTAATGTAGCTGGTTATTGCACAAACTTATTGTGACATCACTACACAGACGCCATATAAAGTGACCATATATAACATTTCACCACATGCAACTGCAGCTGGTCCCTGTATTTTGACACAATGTCTACTGTACAAAAGGTGGCTAAAGGCACCACAAGTAATAAAACGAGAGCCTATGGCGGGCAGGCCACAATGTTGGCCAATAGAAATGAATGCATCTGTAATAAGGGCAGTGAATGGATGTGGAGGTCAACTTTTGCAGGTGTGTTGGATCAAATGGTGAAAACTTTTAAGCATACAAGAAATTTGTCGACGTACTTGATCATCAGCATTACCCAGCTGACGTGGACTTAGTTCTGCGTGGCTTGACTTAGCGCCGTGCAGCAAACAATTTTCCTAAATGTGGGCAAAAGTTGGCCAAAACATCACTATGTGCATATGGCGTTTATGTGAGATTAGTTTTAAAATGCAATAAATATTGAGGTAACTATCAAAAGTTTGAAATAATCACAGTTGGAAATTTCTTCTAGAGTATTTCATGATTTCAGATATAATTGGCAATATTAATTTGAATGACCCTGATTCGTCAGGGCAAACATCTTAATCTAAGAATCAAAAACCAACAAATACTTCCTGAAATGAGTGCAATAAGTAGAAATCAGCCTTGGAAACAAGCAGAATGTCACTTTTTTTTGTGTTGAAGCCGTGCATTTACAAACTAATTAATATAGGACAGTTAATTTAGGTGCATCTGATTGTTTGCCTCTATATGTCAGACCTAGCGACCAGTCTGAGGTGCACTCTGCCTCTCACTCAGTGTCAGCTGTGTGTGGTTGGCTGTGGTTGGCTACAGCCCTCCACTACAGTGTATGAGATCAGTGGAGTATGTAACGAATGGATGGATCTCATTTCTTGACACTCAACAAGAATAATTTGGCTTGCTTTATTGGCATAGATTTCACCCATAACAGTCAGTTCAGGCCTTATTTTGAGAGTTTATATCTTTAGGAAAGATGTTTATCAATGCTTGGCTGGTGAATACATCTCATAATAAGTGAAAATTGAATTTTGGACTTAAATAAACACTCAAACTATGATTTGAGATTTTGTAGTGTAACATTTTGTTTTTTTACTTTAAGTCATGGGAAATTAAAACCTTGAATTTGCTTTAGCCTGTGCATCAGTCTGAGTGTATGCACCTGTGTACACCGATCTCTCTGAAACAGTAAACAGGCCTAAATCAACACAAATGCAAACTTGGATTCCAATGTAAGCAGCGACTTGGCAGAGAGACCTGCAGCTTCTCAGTCCCAGAGCATTAATGATAAATCAATGTGGGACAGCTGTTGAAAAATGTTTCTGTCACTTCACAGTCTGAATAACTGATTACAGCTCAAATCCAAATCATTTGTCATCACTCTCTGCTCACGATCAAATCCCTGAACACATTTATCAGCTCATTAACTTCTCGGTTTCCCCTCAGGTGCCGCGTCTCTTACATAAACTGTTTCAAATATTGGATGAAGTCTACGTGATGATCCCGTTTTGGTGACTTAAGCTGACTTTTAAAGCCAATATTTGGCAGTTTTCATATTAAAAACACTGACTTAGACTCATTTTAGTCCAACCAGGAGATAGAAATGTTTCTGAGGGGGGTCTTAAACCTGACAGACACAGACACTACACTTGCTGTAGTTTGTCACCCATGCCCATTATTACCTCCGCCAAGGAGGTTGTGTTTTTGCCGACATATGTTTGTCTGTTTGTTTGTCTGTTTGTTTGTTTGTTAGCAAGATTACACAAAAACTACTGGACAGATTCTGCTGAAATTTTTAGGAGATGTTGGTAATGGCCCAACTTAAAAATTATTAGATTTTGGTGGTGATCCAGATAACCGGCATTAGCAAACGATTGTTTTTGCTTAATATCTGTCTAACTAATAATGATATCAACATGATTCCAAGTGCGAGGTGAAATCATATTATGATGGTAACTTTATCATAGAACTGTTGCCTATAGATGTAACAGGAATCTGGGCGATACCTTGGCGGAGGTTTGCGCTCTCTGAGTGCTTTCTAGTTGAATCTGATATAAATCCATGTTAACTTCAAAACACTCAATTTGTAGAATAAAAGCTTCCATAGTATGTGCCCGTAAAATAATAAACTACCGACAGCAGTTTCTCAATAATACCAGGCTGTAGGGATGTATCTGTTCTGTAAAAACAGTCTTTTAACATGTCATGTATTCATTGATTTTGCACCACTGTGCAGCCTCTAGTGGACACTAAAGGAACTGCAGATTTTTACCCTCTGGTATTTGCTCCAATTTTAACCCATGATGGGTGTCACTTGATGCCAATGTTTAACTTTGACCACATGATAAGCTTAATTCTGCTTGTTCGCCATTTTTTTTAACTTATTTTTTATTGGATATTTTTCTTCAACAGTTACAGCATCAGGGCTTAGCAAAATTCACCTCATTTATCAATCCTCCTCATAGCCATGTCCTTATTGTCCAGTGAAAGTGGTGGTGTCCTCTTCTGTCCTCCTGAAATCAGTCCATTTTTCCCGCTTTACCACAAATTGTGTTTCCTGTAATCTTGATTTGTGCGTGATTTTCTCCATTACAAATATTTCCTCGACAGTGCACATCCACTGCTCCCCAGTTGGTGGTTCTGTTTTATACCAAAATCTGATAATTACTTTTTTACTTGCCGATAACAGTATTTTAACAAAGTACTCATCTTTCCTTTGCTTGTTCGGCATTTTGATGTGAGGCCTAATGGGTATTTGCTACATTTTTGAGCCAGCCTGTAGTGGCTGTTGGGGGTACTGCATTTCCAGCACTTCTGTGCTTCTTCTCAAACAAATAAAGAAACTGTTTTCAGAGGAGAAGGAGGCTATAATTTAAGAGGGAAAGTGAAATTTAAAATGCATTGTATCAGAACAACATTTGAAGTATATGTATGTCAGTCTCTAGGGTTAAATTATGGAACAGTTTAGCAGATGAATTACATACAAGTAAAACCATAAGCAAGTATAAAAGAAGACTCAAAACACAAATTTTCAATAAATTTAAGAATGAAGAGCAGCAGTCAAGCCAAGGGGGTAATGGCAGAGTCAAGAAAATATGGATATATTGTCTTGTTTTGTAATGTCTTTTTTCTGTGTGTGCATAGAAATTAAGTATTATATATAGGTGAAATAGTATGTGTACATTGGAATAAATGTAGCTTATAATATATTTTAATTTGTCAATATATTAAAAAGACCATTGATTCCCGAAAAGAGGGTTAATATTGTAAATATTATAAATATGATGAAGTTAAAAAACTTTACTGGAGTACAAGGTAATAAAAGAGTTAGGATCAAATAAGTTTATAATTCTTCTTTGCAAGCATGTAAACTTGCTGCACAAGCAAGATATTGTCAACAGTTTACCTTCTTTGTTTTTTGTTTTTTTGTTTGTTTTTGCTTTGGTATATGTGTGTATTTTTTTTTATGGTGACCACCCATGTTTGCTTTTTTACATGTTCGAAATAAAGCATTCAATTCAAAACTCAAAATTCAGTCCCATATGTGCCCACTTGTTGCCCACTTATTGCCTTTATCTGTTCAAGTGCTTCATTTTTGTTGACATACAAACTTTTTGAGCATTTTTGAAAGTCACCGCACCTCACAGGGCCAATTTTTGAACTTAGAGCCTTTGTTTTCAGGATTGTTGCTCAATCAGCCCGCTCTGTTTTTGCAACAGTAAATCCTTGTTGTGATGAGCTTTAGTGAGGAAGAAGAGTCTGTAACTGCTGACTTTCTGGTCACTGCTAACTAGTTGAGCTCTGTAAAAATGTCACCAGGAGTGCTTTACTGCTTTTAGCCTGTGGCTGGCGAGGGTTTCAGTCTGCTTGTGCTGCCTCGGGGTAACTTCTCATGTCAGAGTCAGCTCTCACTTAGAAGAAACATAGCATTAACAAGGGAGGATGATGTCTCTGCAAAGTCATCTGATATTTTAACATACATCCATCACATGCCAAGACTTTTCCTTAAAACAGATTAAAATGTTTTATTCCTTTGAAAGCACAACTTAATCAGGTCATTTGATTAGGAGAAAATTCTCAAATAGGATATTACAACGTGGCCTATAAGCTGGTAGTTTGGTAGTTGTTTAAGTCCAACCACAATGTTGTGGTTTCATAATAGCTTGGTAAAATATTTCTACTCTCTTTGTTTAAGTTAAAACTTTAACATTGTGAAAAATCGTCTGTTCCTTGTGGTTATTATGATGAACAAAGCATGTTAGTTTCATAAGTTTTTGTTCACCACAGGGCTTATTATCGGCATTGATCCAAGGACACAGTAAAAAATGCCACTGGCTTTAAGTCAAGGGGACCAACACAATCATTTTTGGGGTTAGCTTTCAAAATAAAGTCATCCCTGCACCACTCTGTAGAGAAGATTTGTGCAAAGTTTGACAGGAGTAAGTTAAAGAAGTGATTCTTGACCTCAATGGAAAGAGTCAAGCCCCTCTTGGGTCCCACATGGTGAAAGAAGTTATACATCACTGTGAAAAGTCAACATTAATTTGAATTATTTTTATTGGAAAAATTAATTTTACACATTGTAGTCTAAACCTTTAAAGTAAAGATGTCATCACAGCAAGGACGTTGCTGGTTTGATCCTGGGGCCGGGCCGGGCCTTTCTATGTGGAGTTTGCATGTTCTTCCTGTGCATGTGTGGGTTCTCTCCGGGCACTCTGGCTTCCTCCCACAGACCAAAAACATGCTCATTAGGTTTACTGGTGACTCCAAATTGCCCTTAGGTATGAGTGTGAGAGTGAATGTCGTCTGTCTCTGTATGTAGCCCTGTGATCAGTGGCGACCGGTTCAGGGTGCTCCCCACCTCTTGCCTAATGACAACTGGAATAGGCTCTAGCCCCCCCCCCCCCCCCCCCCCCCCCCCCCCCCCCCCCCGCGACCCTGAATGGGATAAGCAATGTAGAAAATGGACGGGTGGATGTTTAAGTTAATATTTGACAACCATGAAGCTGATGGAGTCTTGACCTTTCCACCGTACCAACATACTGAGCTGAATTGGACTGCTTGGTGGAAACGATCATATGAGGCTCCATACATTAACCTATTATTTGGGGGCTCCCCTTTACTGATTGTGGGGAAACAGTGGACAGACTTGTTCAGGGTAGAGAGTAGGGGAAGACACGCAGGAAACAGGCCTCAGGTTGGACTCAATCATGGGCCACCTCAGTGCATGGCTGTAACCCAATCCTTTTTTTTTAAAGCCCTCTTGAAATACTTCGTAAGCATGAATTGGATGAACAGAGGGATGGATGACCTCAGGCCAGGCTCCGGCCTCTGCTGTCTCAAGCATGGAGGTACTAAACACTGTGCCTGGTGCATCAGTGACTCACCGTGCATTCACATTCACTCTGTATGTGCAGGCTTCCCCCAAACTGCCACATCATTTTGACTTCTTTCTCCTCAGCACAGTGACACATACACACACTCACTGACCCACGCCCATCAACCCCCCACACACACACTCACACTCATGAATGCTCACACACACACAGAGGCCCATTCACATGGTCATTAAGTCATTAGGCGCCTTATTTATTGATGTCTGCCTGCAGAGCGAACGAGGCGCTCTGACTGAGCGCCTGTGTGTGCTCGTCCTGACCATATTAGAGCAAAGTTTGATTCTCGCTGTTGGCTGAGTTTATTTATCTGATACCTCAGTGTTTTACTGCATTAACTGAGACATACAGAACATTAGATTAGAAATGTTTTAGCTCTGTATTTATGGGGCACCTTACACACATTAAAGTATGTTATACTGAGGAGTAGCACGGTACATCTATAGAAGACTGGAAGAGGAAAGAGGAAGAGATTAGTTAAATAGTTAAAAGAATTAAAGTAAACACAGAAATGATGCGAGTAAACACAGTTTGGCACAAAGGAAATCAATTACATAAAGTAGAATCATAGAAGTTTCAATCAAACCAGTGATAAACCTGGTGTTAAACAATGACAACAATGTTTTATCAGAATTAAAATCATTCTAGATTAAAAATCTAGTTGAAAAAGATGGTATGAAAGTACCTTAAAAGACAGAGACCTCCACATTAAATACTCAGAGGCAGAGAGTTCAAAAGTTTAGGGACACGAAAACAGGAAGCTCAGTCCCCGGTGCTTGTGTTGGAAACATGGGGGACATTTAAAAACAAAGCATCCAAGGACGAAATACCCCATTAGCACCATCTGTTTAACACTCTCTCGCTTGACTTCACTTGACTATAATTAATGCGTCACCCCTTTGCATTACCTTGCCAGCTTTTTATACAAATTACAGATCCTTCAGTATTTACAGTATCTTTATCTGCAGTTTATTTTGTTCTGTTCAGCCTCACTGCTCACTTATTGCCTTGCATTGATTGCCTCTGAGTGATATGAAACTGTTGAGGCCTTTGCTGACCAGGTGCCATTATTTGCAGGAATAATTTGTACATAATAATCTTGTTTTCTAATCCATAGGCAGTCATTACAAGCCTACATACTGGCACTGTCAAGTCAGTGAGAGAAAAAGAAGCTTCTTTTTTGTCTGACTTTGGCCGAGTTTCCCATCCCGTAAGCCCACATCTTACCAATGAGAGCACTCGTTGTTGGCACATTGTCACAGCTGGTCAAAGCATCCAATTCGGCCCACTTAATGGTGTGTTTGCATCACAGCAGCCTGTTTTATTCGTCCAAGGTCATCAGAAGTAGAAGGATAATGAATTCAAAGACAATATACGGAGGAGGGCAATGTTGGAACAGCAGTTTGACGTGGTGAGTTCATACTCAAGCTTCTCCTTTTGTGATCAGTTGGTCCTGAAGGTTCATCTTCAGCTCCTGAATTAAATGGTGAACTACACCAAGTTCTCCTACAGTACAGAGTTGTGCCAGTTTAGTTCTGGTTTAATTAAAATCAGCTGCGGGTCACTGTCACTTCATATTGAGTCTGTTTTGGCATATTTGGCATGATAATTTTCACAATTTACACAACATATATATATGCAAGTCTGAATTGCTTTAATGTGGATAAAAAGACATTTCAAAATCACCTCTGAAATATTGGCAATTTTTATGGTGTGCAAAAGCCTTCCGGTTCAGTTTGGCTTGGTATGATATTCAATTTAAGGTGTTTCCTGCAATCCCACTCTTATGGTACCCTTTGGGGGTGCTGAGCATACCAAGCCAACCCCCCAAGGGAGGAGCTAAAATGATGCAGTCTGTTGACTGGTTGCAAGAATCGTCACTTCCTGTGCAACAGCAACTTAACACAAAAAACATAAAAACCTCACCATGTTTAAACCAGCCTGCCTAGGAGGTCGTGGTCGCATGAGACTGAGCACTTGATGACAGGCCGCTGGACTGCGGTGGGTAGAAGGCCAACAAATGGACCCTCAGATTTGTCATGGATGAGGAGTGAGACAGCTGCTTTGCACATAATTGACACACAGTGGAGCACAAAGTGCTTCCACACGGTGCTTCTCAGATGTTTCAGTGTTATTGTCTGAGTAGCTTTTCCTTTCCTCCATTTTCTTGGGGTGCACTTCTACATTGTAAAGATCAAGAGACCAATGAATGGTTGGGTTGTGCTGGGAGCGCCCTCTGTTTGGATTGGGTGGTTCACTGCTCCAAGCCCCCTTAAGTGCTGTGGCATGATATACTTTCAACTTTAATGTATGTTTTCAGTTTGAGTACAGACTGTTACCCAAGTGCTTGGGAGGATATTTGTATTGCAAGTATAAGCTGACAGTCCTAGTAGTGTCAGAGGTATATTACAGATGAAAGGGAAGCTCACACAGCCAGTGGGGAAGCTCAGCACTATGTGCATTTGTGTGTCTGCAAAGCGAATACTGGGATAGGCTTCTCCAAAGCTGCATGGCACTGTGGACTGACACCAACTTCAAACTGCATTAATATAAAGGGCTTTTGTCTGCTGAGTTGGAGACAGTGGTTTGACACAGACTGGCTTTAAAATCACCCTTTTTGGTCACCAAACAGCTGTCCTTACTCTGGTTGTGTTCAATAAGTTGTACACTTTATGGTGTTTACTTAATACTTTGCAAGTGTCTGGTAGTTGAAGTTGATATATAGTATTACCTATACTACAAATTCAACTTTACAGATGTTAATAAAATCAGGTTGTTCCTCTGGTGTCAGTTAAGCTCTATGAAGAAGTGCCAATGCTCACACAAACACTACATCTGGTTTTGTTTGCTTTTCAGTGTGGTAAATGTGTCTCCTCATGAGAGAGCACTTCCATAAGCAAGATAAAAAAGTTGTTTGCTCCTGGACTTCTCCCTCTCCTCTTGTAGACAGCGACAGAAGCTGCCTGAAATAGCTGATAGCTGATGTTTGTCTGTTTGTTTGTTTGTCAGCAATATTATGCAAAACTACTGGACAGATTTTTTTAAAATTTTCAGGAGATGTTGGTAATGGCCCAACTTAAAAATGATTAGATTTTGGTGGTGATCCAGATAACCAACATAGTGAATGATTGTTTTTGCTTGATAACTGTCTAACTAATAATGATATCAACATGATTCTGAGCTCTTGGTGTGGGTTTTCAGGGTCATGAATCATATTATGATGGTAACTATATCATGGAAATATTGCTTATGGAAGTAACAGCAAAATGTGAGCTACCTTGGCAGAGGTTTGCGCTCCCCGAGTGCTTCTAGTTATGACTGTTGCTAAAGGTGATGGCAGAGGAGCCTGGTTGCAGAAGTTTTGTGCATATATACTGTAAATGAAACAGTCGCAGACTTGACCTTGTCTATGGAGCGGTATGGCACTTACAGGATCCAAGCATGCAGACAGAATTTATAGTCTTTAGGTCTCTGGTCCCACTAGCCTTGCTATACTCTTGCAAGGCCTGGACATTGACAAGTGGCCAGAAACGCCAGCTGGACCTCTTTTGTGACTAACTCTCTTCAATGCATTTTTGGGTGTTGTTGGCAGGACAATGTGTCCAATGCTGACTTCCTCAGAGAGGCGGGAATAAGGAAGTCAGCTACTGGATGCGGGAATGGCTGCTACACTTCTACGGTCACCTAGATTGATCTAGCTCATACTGCAGCATATTTGGGGGCCTTGGACCTGTTGGGTTGGACCAGGTTATGGGAGCAACCGCATCATGGAGGTGTAGCTTGGAGATTACCTGAAGAGCTCCCATACCTGACCTGACCTGACTGTGAAAAAGGTATTTGTCTGTCAATGAGTTGATCTACTTTTAGTGTTTTCAACATGGCTACTGCCGCTGACTGCCTTCAAAAGCACTTTTTAGTAATCATGCAATATTTTGTGCAGTCTGTGGTGTTCAGTCATACTTCAGAGATGCTTGATAGTTAAAGTTCATATATATTTAGTGTTACCTACATGGCAAATATCTAAATAGATGTTTAGTTGCTCTCATATGCTTAATAAAGTGTTATTATAAAGTTTCACCATGTCTTTTTTAAATGAGACTCCACATTCAGACTCTATTTTTGTCTTCAGGATGCAGTATTTAGCAGATACAATGGAGTAAAGCTTTGAAAATCCCACCTTAAACCTTCCCTTTTCCCTCTCGGCTGTGTTGGTCTTGTGATCAGGCCTACAGGAAGTGTGTTTGAATGTCAGCATGCGTATAATTGGAGCGGCCCAGTCACAAAAAATGAGAGCTTTCACAGAGGAAGGCTGCAGAAGGGGAGGGAGGAATGGAGGGAAGGAAGGAGGGAAGGGGGGAGGGAAGATAGAGAGTTAGAGATAGAGAGCAGGAGAGAGAGAGAGAGAGGGAGGGTGGGGGGTCGGTGTCGCTCGCTCATTCCTCGGTGTGGAAGTAGAGAAGGAGGAGAAGTTCCAGCTTTAAGGAAGAGAGAGGAGACAGACTCAGCGTTTGGATCACTGAGCTTCTATTTTTTTTTCTCACTCCCCTCCTCTCCCCTCGTTTCTCCTGCTCGGCCTCCTAATTTGGGATTTGTTTGAAAGCGGGACTCCTTCGCCCCTGGAAGACTTTTTCCTCTCTGGGCTGGGGAAAGGGAACCCAGCTCTCCCTCTCCTTCTGAGATTATACACACCCTCCTGCACACTCACACACACCCGCTCCCCAAAATGTCTGATTCCACTGTCAACGCTCACTTGGAGGGGATCATATCAGACTTTGAAGGTTGGTCTTTCTCTGTTTTCTTCTGATTTTCTTCTTATTGTCCCTCAGTGTGGAGTGAGCCTGTCTTTAACCCTGCCATGAGGACACTATAGATGATGGTTTCCACATGTTTGATTGGAACAGAGACGCAGATCTGGAAAAATGGAGAGTGTGAAGGATTGTTGACGTCTGCATGAAGCTGTGGTGTTTGAAAGTTTGTGGTCGTGGTCAGAGTTTTCCTTTCTTTAAGCTTCTTTTATGGAGATCCAGAAGTGTGTGTTTAGTATGGGGGTGGAACGAGGCAAGACAATATGATATCATGACAACAGAACAATATGACCCAATATCTGCAGAGCTGAATGATTTGCAGGAAGCTGATTACTTCCAGAACTCAAACTGTTATTTTCAGACTCATCCAACGAACAAAGTGAAGATTGTCTTGTAGCAGGTGAGAGTTTTGTTGGAAGGGAAGATATTATGAAGACAATGCTGCAATACAAAACCAGTGATTACCAGGCAACACTTGGGCGGGCCACCCAAATGTATCTGCCAGCTACTAATTCTCCTTTCTTAAAAGTTTGTGCAACTCTGCAGCAGGAGGTTCACAAACTGCACAGATTTCATGCATAAATTCAACATGAAAAAGGCAACGATTCATGCATGTAGTCATCATCAGATATCACGAATACACATGTGTTAAGCCTGACTTCATACATTATTTGATGAACCAACTGGGGCAGGCAATGTCCTGCAACTTCAGAATGCAGAACAAACTGGAATGCAGAGGCCAGGAGAGGATAGTATCAGGACACAAGTGATAACCGGACAGCTTTGTTCTTCTTTGTAAAAACAAAATCAGTAATGACATATTTTAAAGATCCCAAAGTTCATCTTTTTATGTCATATATTGTATTTTAGGGACTGCAGGAGTTTGTTCACAATCATTTATGTTTCACATCCTGAGGACTCCTGATCCACCTGTATTCTCAGTCTACATGAGATGCTCTGTCAGAGCTCCTGTCACTTTAAGGCCCTCCTCCCCACATGGGCCCAGTCCACTCTGTTTTGTCTAGCTGTCCACTCTGTGGTAAGGAGTCAGTTCAGTGCTGCTCAGAGCCATGTTTTCATCGGCTCTGCGTTCTGTCTACAGTCCATGCGACTGAGCTTGCTACCCTGATCACTTTTCTAATGAAACAATGGTGGGACCTCTCTTGGAGGGGGGAAATCATTTTAGGCAGCCACTGCTGCTGTAAACAGAGGCCAACATGCTGTGGACTCTGTATTGTGCATAGAGGTTCTCTATCATGAGGATGAGGCATGTAAGACACATTGGGGGGTGTATATACACTGAACAAGTGTTACTGAAGGATCCCACAACTCCAGACACTACAATATCTTCGAGCGAAGCCTCACTCTTATGCAACCCATGCCACTCTGTCCCCACAGACACTTATCGTTGTATTTAAACTAAGAAATGCACTCTATGATCTGTTTTTATTGTCAGCAACCATTGTGATAGCTGCATGATTCACTTGTTGAAGGAGAAAGGTGTTTTGTTTGTTTTCTTAGGATCTGCAGGATGCTTTTAACACCAGGAAACAAACTTTGTGATACAGATCAATGTTGATTCAAATAGGGATCCACAAACCAGGTCTTAAAATATGATGTGATACATTGAAATTTGATAGAATCTAGTACATAGCATGACCTGTACTTTTTTAAATCTGTGAGATTACTTTAACTTTGAAAAAAAAAAATGATATCCAGACATTTGCAGCAAATTACATTCACAAAGCATATTTTAACAGCCAAGAATTGCATCAGAACCAGTCTTTGGAGCTGCGCACCTACAAACTTGAGTAACTTTAAATCCCCAAATGCCATGAAACATTATTGTTATTAATCTGTAAACAGCAAGAAACCCACTGAATGTGTTGTAAGTGATAGATTTGTATTAGGAGGGAAATTAGAGGCATGATAATATGATATAATCACTATGTTACAGTATTATAGAACACCTGATGTTTTATACATTTGCAAGATGTTGTTTGGGATTAGAGTTTGTTTTGCAGCAAAATTGGACCTAAGTGCAGTTTTATGCATACACACAACAACCTGACAGCCTTGTACATAAATCAAACATGCACTTCTCATGTAAGACAGCAGGCACCAAATACTTTGATAACAACTATGGCATGAGAATCACAAAGCAGACTGTAATGATGAACACTGTCTTAAAAACTTAAAAACACCTACTGAACCACCGTTTAGTGCTCTACAGGAAAATAACAGACCATAAGTTTATGTTCTGGATTGGCTGGAAAAGACATGAATCACCACTTTATCACAGAGCTGTAATACATATCTGCACATTTCAGAAACTTAAAGTAATGACCAACACAGTCATAAAAAGCTGATTTTGAAGTTGAATGCATTTGACATGATTGCCTCTCAACTGTAATGTGTGCATTACTCTGGCATATTCATACTTGCTTATGATATATCAGGCAGAAATATAGAGAAAAGGCACTATGACAGTCACAACAGGATACAAGATATGAAATTCATTTTGTTTCCAACATTCCTAAAACTATCTTGACAAAAATGTGATTACATATACAATTTTTTTGCAGCAAAGTTTGTTTTTTAGAGCAGGAGATACTGAAAAATGGCATCTTTAAAACCTGCTTTTTGAGTTGCACACACCTGACAAACTCATCTTGCAGCTGAGTCTCAAAGGAAACACGGACAAGTGTGCACTAGCTCGCCTGTGAGTGTGCGCTTTGTTTAAGGAGGAAACAAACACCAGAGGAGAGTGATCTGATATTTCAGAGCTACAATTTTATACATTCTTTAGATGCTTTTATTTGAGGTGAGGGCACACTTTGTTTATCTTAAGGGAGGAAATTCACACAATGTTACACACAAACATACAGGTTTCTATTGACATGCACTTATTAGGGATGAATCCATTCTTATGGATTTTCTTTATGAAAGGTTTTCACATTCAACAGTGTCAAACACATTACACTCCTAATGATCTGTTCTCTGGAGATATATGCCTAAGAAAGTTGCTGATGTTTCCTAGCCTCGCAGTGCAGCTAAACCAGTCCGATTCATTGTCTGTAATCAGGCAGATCCATCTTGCAAAGCTCCAGGCCAAAATAATTCAACTCAGTTTGCAGTGGCGCTGACCGATCAGCGTCCTTAAAGGAGGAAGAGTTTGAAGCTACAAACTTGACAACAGCAAGAAACAACAATAAAGCATCCAGAGGTAGACATTGATGCTTCCTGCTTTAGTAGCAGTTTCCTCAGAAATTGACAATGTTTCTTTACTGAGTGAAGAACAACAAACAACACTCAAAGCACATATTTTCGTTCCACTCCTGACATATTTTGGCAGAGTTTAGTGTACCAATTGGCTCAAATTTTGTACTTTTTGTGCCGTTTAGTTTGGCCTGTGCTCAAGAAGTTGATAAAGCAAAATATTGCATTTACTCCTTGCCAATAAACATGTCTATACTGATTCTACAGAATCAAAAAAGACCCAAATGCAGCAACAGCAGCAGTTAAATACACTTGGGTCATTTTATCAGTGGTGCAGTTTCAAAAGATCATAGCAGCAGCTAAATTACATGATGTAGTACATTTTCCAAATCTGAAATTACTCGTACAAGTTGTTGGTAATTCTGCTGAAGTCAATGTCCTAAATGTATGTTTATGCATCACAATTCCCATCATATTATGGCCTCAGTGTTGTAAATTTAGACTTTCCTAGTCTTTGACTACTCAAAGCAGCTTTACACTGCAGGTCACACCTACCCATTCACTCTTACATTCACTCACTGATGGTTGGAGTTTCTTTGTCAGTTGTCCATCAGTATCAACTATCACATTCACACTCTTTCAAACCTATGTAAACGCCACTGCCATAGCAGTGGGAGCATCTTGGGGTTAAGTGTCTTGTCCAAAGACATATCGCCTGGGCTCAAACCTGCAACCTTCCGATTACTGACCAAGCACGCTGTCAGACTGCACCACCGGCACCCAAGCAAAGGAACATGAGGTTGCTGGAAATATCCAGCCCTAGCACTTGAATATTACAACATTTTAATCATTGATAATGGATGTGATTGACAGGACAATTGTCCAATCACCTCCTGCACATGTTTTTGAAAGCTTCCCATCCTCCTTAGACACTTTCTATCTATATTATGTTGCCTGAATAGATTAGAGAAATTTATCTTGTATATCCTGAACTGTCTGTCCGGTATGCCAGGTTAGAGGCCTCCACACTTGCTTGAACTCACATAGATACCTGATGTTGTGTAGCGTCGTACTGTGGTAAATTTAGCCACACTTTTGTCTGCTTCTGTCTCCTCTCTGCCCTGATCACTTCTTTGACTTCTTTGCCATCGTTTGTACCGACTGCTGCTGATAGAGCATGGCCATCTTGATTAGAAAGGCATCCAGGACTTCTAGGATTTATAGATTTATAAGCAAAAAGACAAATGACATTGATTCCTTGAGCTATTTCTTCATCTCTAGCACTAATAGAAGGAGGTCAGGGTGAGATGCTGCACATGAAGAACACACAGGCAGTTAGAGGTGCATTTTCTTGCTCCAGGGTTGAACCAGCTCCTCTAGAGCTACCAAATGAAACCGCAGACTGTGTCCATGACGGGATTTGAACCTACAGCTCTGGTTCACAATCCAAGTCCCTCACTTGGATCGTATATGTGGTATTACATCATCATCACCTTCTCATTTGGGACCATCTGCAGGTCAGAGGGGCTGCAGATGTGTTTACAGTAGGCTGGGTCAGGAGACAGTGACTGACCACACGGCTGAGGGGGGAACACCTGGCACACCTCCCCCTCCTCTCCTGCCCCCGGCCCACAGATTCCCTCTGTCATCCCTCTCCTCCCACTCTTCCTCCTCCTCCATCCTCTGGCTCTTCTCCCCCCTCTTCTCCTTCTCTCAGCAGCCCGTCCATCCTCGGCACCTCTCCCCTTCATTCAACTGCTGGAGGACTCAGAGGGGGGAGAGGGTGGGGGTGGGAGGTCGGCTGACAGGCCGACAACTCTCCCTCAAGTCACTATCTCTCTGATTATAGGGCTGGGTAATGTATCAAGTTTTAGGATAAGATGATCCCTCTCTTTTTTTTTAAAGTAAATACAGAAAAGGGTTATTTATCTGTGCCAAAATTAAAATATTTTACCTTAAAATAAGATCCAACATTTGTGCAAAGCTTGCCAAACATCCTTGAAAGCTTTCTTGCGATAAAACTTTTAAAATCGAAGACCAAACAGGCTCTTGCTCTTGACCTTTGACCTGTGATCTTCAAAATACACTCTCCTCAAACTTGCATCAGGGGACATCAGTGCAGAATTTGAAAAGCAACTTTTCCAAGTTTTTTGAAATAACGTCTTTTACAGATCGCTCTCACAAGCAAAGGATAGACATGAAGGAGGCCTCCTGACATTGACCTTTGACACGTGACCTTGAGGTGGTTTTTTACACCTACAGCTTGGTTGTTTTGTTCTGATTTGTGGGGAAAAAATGCCATTTACATTATACATAATACATTTCCTTTGGATTGGGCTGAATTTAGACTTTAATCAGCGTGGGCGTGAAAAAATCCTGTCGAACATTTTTATGATATCGCACTCACAAGTAACCTGTGAATATATAAAAATATATTTATATTCATGTGTCTTGAGTCAGTTTCAACTTTTTTAAAAAGTTACAGACTTTACAATATAAAAGAACCATGAATGGTAAATGACGCAGCAGTGGTTTCTTGCATTCACAAGGTGATCATGAGACTCCATGACCTTGACCTTTGACTCCATGACCTAAAAATATATTCTATATATATGTTACTTGAGTAAATTTTAACATTTTTTTCAAAGATATGGCCTTTACAATTTAACCAAGACATATATTGGAAATGGCACAGCATTGGAGCATTACATCCACAAGATGATCATGAGGCTTGACCTTGACCTTGGGCATGTGACCTTGAAAATCAAAGCAGCACATCCTTGAGTCATGAAGGTTATTTGAGCAAAGTTTGAAGAGTACAGCTCAAAGAGTCCTTGAGATATCATGCTCACAATCAATGAATGAAAATAAGGCACAGTGACCTTGACCTTTCATCTTTGACCTTCAACATCTTAGCAGTCTGTCCATTAACCAGAGAGGACATTTGTTGTCACTTTGATGAACTAGTATCTCCTTTTCTGCTTGTCATTTCCCACGCTCTCTCTAATTTTATACTCTCTCCTCTTGCATTCAAAGTAGAAGAAGCCCTGAATCCTTAAATCTGTGGAAACAACAAGAAAATCAGTTTAAAAGAGATTAGGTTTTGTTTGAGACCGTGTTGCCCATCCCCACTCTGACTCTCTGTCTGCCGTCCCCCTCAAACACACGACCATTAGAGACGCATCCACACTTGTCTGGGCTGCTCCTCTGTCATCACCACTTCTCCTGTGGTATGTGCGCTGCCTCTCCGCCCGCTCTTCAGCTCTTTACATTGAAGGCTTACGCAGAGCAGCAGAGCGGGGAGATAAGTGGCATTCAGGAGCCAAAGTGTTTTTAAACATGAGGCTGTAAGTCAGGCTTTTAACCGTCCCTCGCTCATGTGTAACACAAACAGACAGAGCTGCTGTTGTTGTCGCTGTCAGCAGAGTGCGTTACTTCTGGGCGGCATGAGTGTGTGGAGTAATATCTTTGTGTCGCCACCACAGAGCATGATGTATGATGGTGCTGTGAGGCTCAGGAGAGAGACCATGCCAGAGCTTAGCTTATTTATTCAACTGAAAAACAAAAAGTTTGTATGAAAACCCACAAATGTAAAGGGCCTGTATGAAAGTCACACCTAATTAACAGCATTTCATGGTGTTTCGTTTAAAAGTGACTTGTCGTATTACTCAAAAAATGACGATACAGTACTGGATAACATGCTAGGAAAAGAGATTTATTGGAGTACACTGCAAAAACTCAGAACTCGACAAGTGCATTGTCTAATTTTAAATCAGAAACATCTGAAACACTTTTGATCCATATTCACTTGGCAAATCCTGTTAAATATCTTATTACAAGGAATAAAAGGCAAAAACTAGAGGCACTGAATTGATTGTAATAACAAGAAAATATCTACCAACTAGAAAGCACTCGGAGAGCCCAAACCTCTGCCAAGGTAGCTCACATATTGCTGTTACATCTATAAGCAATAGTTCCATGATAAAGTCACCATCATAATATGATTCCTTGACCCTGAAAACCCTCACCTATCACTCAGAATCATATTGATATCATTATTAGTTAGACAGTTATTCAGCAAAAACGTTTGCTATTGGTGGTTATCTGGATCACCACCAAAATCTAATCATTTTTAAGTTGGGCCATTACCAACATCTCCTGAAAATTTCAAAAAAATCTGTCCCGTAGTTTTTGAGTAATATTGCTCACAGACAAACAAACAAACAAACAAACATACGCCGGCAAAAATATGGATATAATGGATCAGTTCAGTATTGCTGGATTGCTGGTTCAGTATTGTCAACAACTCTACGTTCATTCTACCATCAATGCTCTGCAATTGGCTTGCAACTGGGCTTAACTTATGACCAATGGGCTTAAACTGATGATACAATAATGGTAGGAGGTCACACTGGTAAGTCTATGGGGGTAGGGCTTGGAACATTACACTTTAGGCAGCTGCTTGGCCACAAAGAGGGTAAAAAGAAGAGAGGGAAGGGCATATAAAACTACAAAAGCCTGATCTGACCTCTGTAAAAGGTAAGATAAACTAGGCTCCAATGGTAGAAATACATTTTAAAAATATTTTTTGCGTCATACAAAGAATTTATTGTCAGTCTTTGATTACTGAAGGCCCAACTGTACACCACATGCAAAGCATTTTGGCTCACAACACAGGCGTCTTTACTATTCTTCATCCAAAGCAGCAGTCATCTTTATGCCCAGTGCTCATGCTGTTGATGATTGTTAAATTAATCCAATGTCTGCAAAAATCTGATGTTGTGCGTCTCTAGAAATAAAAATCAATCTTTCTTTGAATGTCCAGCAGACTTTTAGCTCTACAGCTTTACACAAACTCTTTTAGTCTGCATGCTGGGATTTTTTTCTTCAGGATCTGACCTGCAGTGATGACAAGCATCAGATAATTTAGCATTAAGTGTGTCCGATGGTCTGGCAACCTTTTGTGGGTCTAAGAAACATATTCGGCATCATCCACTCAGACCCATGTTAGAGTTTTTACAGTAGGAGGATTGTTTTGGTTGAGAGTGACTCTAACGGATGTGGGACAAAACCAAAGAGTATTTACAGTGTCAGTTTTCCTTCTGTCATTGTTGTTGTTCTTTCATATTTACTTTTGCTCTTGTTGCGTTTATCTTAAAGCAGATAAGTTGATGAAGTGAGACTGACATGCAGGAAAGAAGCCACAGATAGGACTTGAACTTGAGCCGCCCACTTGGGGGACTACATAACCTCTGTACAAGGGTCACGACCCGACCGCCTGGCCGTCAGCGCCTCCGTTGTCATTGCTGTGCGATCCAGTCTGTGGATCTGTAAGCTGATGACGCCCGTGAGGTTGATGACCTCAACCGTGACTTCATCCTCACAAACCGCCACAGATCGTTGACCGGGACGCTCAGCTTTCCGGTCAGCACAAAGAAAACACTCAGAGTCACACAGAGTCATTTTACGGCTCTGAAAGTGCTCTCTTGTGCTTCCTACTCAGAAGAAAAATATCGACTACAGAGTCATAAAAACGAGCCAGATTTTATTCAATGGACTGTGTGTCAGATAATAGTTAGGTCTCCGTCCCTGTTGTTCTCTCTGTATCTGAAGCATGTTTGGGCCGTTTTCTGACCAGCTGAGAGGAAATACCACAGGAGTAGACTTCTGCAGTGGGGGAAAATATTGAGGTGAACAAAAGACAGGAAATATATCAAAAATATATATATAAAAGATTTAGACTGATAGAGACATTTCTAAAGAGATAAAGCTTAAGGTAGTCTTATTTTTTTTGTTTAATTTATTGCAAGACAAAACAATACAGACAAAGAGCGAGACAAATAACAGGACAGGATAGACCTTACAAGACATACAAACAGGTCAGTTTTACAATTTGGGGGATGGGAATAATAGATAATACATAACAAAGAAGAGGTAATTATGAATGAGTAATAATGGTTATACACACAACAAAGAAAGGGGGAGAGGGAGAAAAAAGGAAAATCATAAATAAATAAATAAAAATGAAAAGAAAGCAAAGATCCAACTCTGTTCTCTGTGTGTATGAGGGTATGTAGGGGTGTGCCTGTGTGTGTGTGTGTGTGTGGGTGATTGTGTGTGTGTTCGTGTATAATTCAGATATAACATATATGGCAGTAATACAAAGAGGGAAATCAATGAATAGCCTAATAATAGTAATATCAGTCATGATAATAACTATGAATAATAGTATTTGTGACAGCAATCGTAATATAAATTATAATGGTGTAAATAACAAATAAATTCAAAAATAAGAACGAAAATGGGAAACAAAGGGTAATAGTTAATGTTAACTGAAAGATAAAGATGTCAGGCCTTATACTCACTAAAATAAAAGATTGTTCACAGTGTTTCTCAAATAGTGGGTGGCATGGCCAAAGGACCAGGAGTATCACCCTAATTGAACCCTAGCCATCCTCAGCTGCTCTCTGATTGGCTTTTTACCATGTCAGAGGTGGGAAAACTCAATGTGGCATGTGTAACTAACCTTGCAGTGCAGCTGGATCAGCCTGACTCAATGTCTGTAATCAGGCAGATCCATCTTGCCATCCCTCAATCTGGCACGCCCCATCAGCGTCCTTTAAGGCAGGAAGAGGTGGGAGATATGAGACAACAGGAAGTGACTGCTTGTACAGAGATTAGCATAGATGCTCATAGCCTCAGTAGCAGTTTAATCAGATCTAGACAACATTTCTTTATTGAATGAAAAACAAATGTCAACACTTCACACTTCTCTATGAGAAGAATATTTCTACTCCACTTCTGACATGTTTTGACAAGAGATTGTTTTACGAAGTGGTTTACTTTAGCACCTGTCTACTACATTACATGATTAGTCTGTAATGAACATGATTGACGGAATCATCCAATCACCTGCCAGATATGCTTTTGAAAGGTTCTGTCCATTTCCAAACACTGTCTATATGGCTGTTACCCTGATTGACTAGTGAAATATTTTAAAGGATCCTTCTGGTGTGTCAGGTTTTATGTTGCTTAATCTGAAAAAAATAATTTGTCAGTACTTTAGATTGATAACCTTGCAGTGCATCTGGATCCACCTGCTTCAGTGTCTGTAATCAGGCAGATCCATCTCTCAAAGGTTCAAGCCGAAAGGCTTGGGCTTGGTTTAAAAAAGGCACTACTAAATCAGTGACTTAAAAGCATGAAAGAAAGTAGTTTGGAGCCATTGGTTTACAGAACAAGTAAAATGTGTATTGATCATAAGATAATCTTTTTTAAATGTTTATTCTGAAGATTTATCTTCTTATGTATTTAATTGAAGAGATAATTAGATTAGATTTAATAAGATTAAAAGTGATGGCAAAGCATTCATCCAAGGATGTCCAAACTATGATGCTGAAAGCAACTGTGGCTTGCAGTTAGTTGCAGTAAGCTGGCCTGCAGCAAATTCTAAAGACAAATATATAATTTGGCCCACATTACAGCATGAAAGTTGTGTCTGAGTGATAAATTAAAACACATGGATTACACTAGGGGGGTCCCAACTTTGATACATCCACTGTTAGTGTATTAGAGCTGGTGAAATTGATCTAGTGTAGGTTAAGATATCGTTAAATATTGATAATACTTAAAGAATAAAACAGCCTACATCACCTGTCCATAGATGGCTAACAAGACAAACAGTCGATCATTGTAAAAGATTTTGGGGTGGCCAATCAAATTTCGGGGGCCTTAGTTGGTCTAGAGTACGACTGAATGGGCCCCTGGTCAAAATGGGAAGACCTTCCAAGCAGCGGAGAAGATGCTGAGAGAAGAGCTTCGTCAGTGGTTGAAGGTGACCAGCACAATATTCTTTGACCTTGAGATGAAAAAGATAGCACTTTAAATGAGGGCCATTTCTAATTCCTAATGATAAATGATCAGGTTTTCCCAATTTACCTTTTGCAAAAAGATGTGAAAATAAAATATTTGGTCTGTAGTTTGCAGTCCAAGGTGAGCTGTAATGGATTTATTTAGAGCCCAGATGGTCATCTCCTCAGCCTGCATGGCCCCAACTAACCCAAACAATAACAAACACTTTGCAGTTAAAGATGAGATAAATTTGACCAAGCTAAGGTGTTAATAGACAAACAGGTGAAGTGTTCTGCTCCTTAAATGCCACTTATTCCATTTGACAATAATAATAATAAGAAGGAAATAATAAATATTAAACCATGAAGCACTTGAAGATGAGTATTTCCTCTTGGCATTTGTTCTATAATCAAAAACAGAACAATAGTTAAACATCTCTCCTGAGTGAGGTTAGGAGTGTTTTGGTGGAAAAAGGCCTTCATGTTGACGTGAGAAATTTGACGAGGGATCACGGTCGAATCTCTGAAGTCTGCCGAAAGGAAAACTGTTATTATAAGAGAACTGCCACTTAGCTGTGGTTTGGGATTTTTTCAGGAACGTCGTTTAAGTTAGTTTAGGCTCCATGACCCAGAATGCACTGGAACTGCTCTGATATAAAACAGCTCCTTAAAAACAGAATACAGAGAGCACTCCACGGGTTTTCAATGTGGTTAAAATTGGGTTGAATCAGGTCGTTCTTTCCAAGACTTCTTTTGAACCTTCTCCAACAGACTAATACGGTTTATCAACATGTCAGAAGCATGTCTTAAACCTCTGAGCTGGAAATACAGGAGGAAGGAGGCGTAACACTTCAAGTATTTCCTGCTGTTTGGTTTTTATTTGTTCGTCCATTTAATTTCTTGTGAATGTGATATCGCTATGAAACCTAAGAGGATGATCAGAAATGTTTAAATCTAGAATGGACTCATTTAGTTTTATTAGGTCCAAGGTCAAGGTCATTTAACCTCATGATCAGCCCCTTGCTGTGTAAATAGTCCACCAAACACACAAGATATCTGTCAAACTTTGCTCAAATGTTCATTCAGACCACTAATGCACGATAACAGACCTGACAGTCACAGGGTTTCAAGAGTGCTTGGCCAGATCAGTCGGTCGTTTCATCTTGTGTGGTGTGACATTTTGACAAGAACAGGGACGACCCATGATTTCACAACAGAATGTGAGTCACGATCATTTTGTCTGCTTTGATTTGTCTTGTCAGAGACATGGACCAATAAGAGCACAAAGCTCTCTGAGTGAGCAATAACTGTTGATATATGAACAAACAAAGATCATTGCCTCAAGATGAAAATGAGAGGGAAGTTCATCACACTCTGAAACAACATCTCTGCCTTTTATGTGACGCAGGAGGGCTTGACAGACTGTTTAAAGAGAAATGTTGGAGAAAACAGCAGGTGCTAACCCAGCACCTTAGTAAGTAACTGATAGCATTAGCATCAAGCTAACACATAATTAAACTTATAACATTTGGAAAGTCATGCTAAAGTATAGTATTGTACCTACATATATCTGTGTTGTAGGCATGTTGTAATTATTTTTGATTGACTTATTGGCAGTATCATTTTATTTGTTTCAAGTTGGCCCTCTGAGGCTGAAAATAACATTGACATGGAGCTTAAATGAATCAGTATAAGTGGACTGTAAACATAAAAAGTCTGTTGTCACCTGGTCTTTTCGGATGGGTCAATTGCACAAATGAGTTGGTGCACTCTGTCAGTAGTTGGAAGGTTGCAGGTTCGAGCCCAGCTCCAGCTGTGTGTCCTTGAGCAAGACACTTAACCCCAAATTGCTCCCACTGCTACTTCAGTGGCGTGTAAATGAGTTTGAAAGAGTGTGAATATGTTAGCTGATAAACCACTGACACAGATCTGCTACAGTGAAGCTCAAGCCCATTTTCCATTTACCAAGTCCAAGACCTTCAAGGGTCCTACCTGACCAGATCCTGTTTTTATTTTAATGCATTTTGAAAAATGAACTAAACGCTTGAGGACAGTTCTTCCATTAAGTATTTAAAGTATCTTGGAGCATTTTTTACTTTCTTTGGCAGGGTGAAGTGTAGCGAGGGGATGAGGAAGTGAGAAGGACATGCGGGAAAACAAACCCCTGGCTGCAGAGTTCTGTGCATGGGCTGTGCTGGCTGACTGAAGCTATCGACGCCCTGTGGACTGATTTCTTATCACTGCTTTGTGTGACATATCTGGTGACGGATGCAGATTTCCTGTTGGAATTTGAAGCTGATTTCTCAGTCAAACAGACAGTGGACAAACTCACCTCTTAACCAAATTTGAACATCTTTGCACTGATAGCATTTGTTGTCTCTTAATCAACTTTACAACTAGCCGCTGCTCACTGGTGAGGAAGGATCAGTATCAATAGAAGCCATTAAAACTCATCTTGTGACAAAACCCCAGCAGGAAGCTGACTGATAAAGTGTTTGTGTCAGCTGGAGGATGTGTCCTCAGATTATCACTGTCCTCATGTCTCCTTCCCTATCATTACTATCAATGAGCTCTTTAGCCATCCACTTAAAAGGTTTCCTGCTCGTGACGCCGCCAGCGTCAGAGCAGCAGGGAGGCACACAGGGTCACTCTGAGATGGAGCGAACACTGCAAGTCTTTGTTGGACTCTAGAATCATATTCTGTGTTTTCGTCCTTGTTGGACACGTGGAGGGAAACCTGCTCTGATTCAAACCCCAAGAAAGAGCCCAGAGTTATCAACAAGCCACAGCTAAAAACAACCAACATGTGATGACAGATTTTATTTGGACATGGAGGAAAAAGTTGTTTTTTATTCTCTGGGGATTGGAAAGTGTGCCTGATGGATGTAATGGACACCTTTAGAAGAAAGAGTTGGCCTCTGAGACCATCGTTAAGGACCAGATGATTTTATCACAGGGACCAAAACACATTTTACATTCAGATCTTGTTAAGGCTGCTGTGATAAACAGAAGAAGGGCAGAAGTTACTGCAGCTACAATCGCTCATCATTTAAAGCTGGTTGCTGTACAAAGCTTTACATACCTCCTGGTTTTGAATGAGTCATTGCTAGCACATAAAACTATTGTAGAGGTAGAGTGTTGCTGCAGAGCTGCCAGAAGAGGAAACTGTTTTTAAGAGTGTGGTTTCCTTATTTGCACATTAAGTGCAGTGTGTAACCTTGCAGGAAAGGAAATCCGGCCAAAAGCTGCTCACCATTTTTGTGTGTAACAAGCTGCAACTTGCAGTGTTTAGATTAGATTAGATTAGATTAGATTAGATAAACTTTATTAATTATGATAATAATAATAGCTTAAGGGTCAAAATAGTTCAGATGGGCAAAAAGTTGCATTTTCTGAAGTGTCTACAGATGCAGCCACTTAATTTTTCCCCTCCCAGCCAAATGCCAGCAAAGTTCCAGCCACTGACAGTCTAAATATGTTTTTTTTTCTGTACATAGTGGAATTTTCCATGCTAATCAATTTTTTTATTTATATATCCAGTAATATAAAAGTAGTTAGGGTTGCATGTTTATCATATCATTTTGGGTGGGGCTAGTTGTGGATCCCATTACAGCTATGAGGATGGGTATGTCCTTGCACTGTCCAGTCACAGACCAGCAAGACTCTGCCAAGGAAATTGGGGAAAATGTAAATGTCTCCATCTGTACTTCAGGCTAGCTGGGAAAGCCTCAGAAATCCAAAAAAACACCTAATCTGACCATGAAGTAAATTCTCCCTCCAGGAAGGGCCTGCAATCAAAAGTGTGATGTCAAGGGTGAGGGGTAATCATGGGAGTGATCCCCTGTCATGTAACCACTGTAGTAAATTCCACCCTGATTGGTCCATAATCAAGTCAAAAGGAATACCATAATCTATCCTTTTAGGTTTTGTTACAAGGTTCTTTGGTTTATCCATCTGTCAGAGGGCAGTCTATTTCCATAGTGTATTTTTCATGACAAGTAGCTTGCGTGACAGAATCGTCTTGCTCGAACAAGAGGTTCAGCATTTCTGCCTTTGATATCTGTTGGAGAGTAATGTAAATATTCAACTTCTATAATACAGATATTTACAAAAATACTCATTTGTACTGTGCAAGTGAAGATGTGACTACATGGTGGGGCAGCAGGAAGTGATGTGACCTCACAGCAAAATGGTTGCTAGTTCGACTCCCCAGTCAGATAGAGCCGTTCTGTGTGGAGTTTGCATGTTCTCCCTGTGCAATCAGTTACAATTTCCTGGTTCCCTCTCACAGACCAAAAACATGCTTCTTAGGTGTAGGGATGAGTCTAAACTACCCACAGCTCTGAGTGTGAGAATGAATGGTTGTTTGTCTCTATGTATTGGCCCTGTGATTGACTGGGACAGGCTCCAGCCCCCTGCAGCCCCAAAGGAAGAAGTATAGATAATGGATGGAAACAAACATGTTTTCATTCTTGTTAAAAAATTGAGAGGGTGAATTCTTGTGTTACTTGTTCATTTTCATTTTCTAAGCACTAGATTTCTTCGTGATAAGGGTGGTGGCTGATCAGACTGATGAGTGGGCATGTTGTTGCTGTTTTAAAACGGGTCAAAGGGACTCATCTTATTTCTAAAGCTCTGTGGGAAGAGTATTTCCAGTACGTGAACCGTAACTGTGGGACTTCATAATGCCCGTTAGACACCGATGGAAGATGTCAACGAGACTGCGTCCAACCACATACACTGTAGTTCACACAAATGCTGGAGGTTTGAATTATTCACGAGGCAAAAAGGATTTGATGTTGTGGTGCTTTCAAGGCATGAATTTTCATGAAGCATTGTCATGAGAGCAAGTAATGTATCTGTTTTGTTTGTTTTGCTGTCAAACTAAATTAATTGTGTTAAAGGTGCAGCTCTTACCCCACAAATCGTTTTAATTCAACAGATAAATAAAGGTTCAGATGTCATTTTGGCTAAAAATAATTGCAGTCAGTTACAACCATCTTGACAATTAAATGTTTTCTTTTGCAGTTACAATAAAATCTTCATTTGAACTGGCTGAATTCAATCAAACAAAGAAATTTCTGCAGCGAATGTTGTATTTGCATTAGTGGTTACCGAGTTCAAATATTTGTCAGTGGAACAAACATACAATGAGGCTGGATGTGGTAAAAAGAAAAATACAAACAGCGACTTGTTTTAAAGGAATCCTGCGTGTTATGGATGAGCATGAGCCCAGAAGTTGATGGACTCTGTTTCTGATGTTCAAACCTTTTTTTGTGAACCTTTTGCAAGTGACAAAAGAACTGAAAAGCTTTGAGTAAAATTATTCAAATGCAAGTATGAAAAGGATTGTGATTTCAAGAAAATATGAAAGGTTGTAACCCCTCTGTAAAAGAATTTTGGAAGATATTTCATGCAGCCATGTCTGTTATTTTTGATCTAACCCAGTGTTTTCAGTCAGTGGCTTTACAGAAATCCAGATTCTCAGTTTTTCTCCACAAATGAAGACAAAAGGCAGGTTTTTCATGTTGTTGAGGATACATTTCATCTCCTGTCATGCTCAGAGAGGCGTAGAGAATTCCCATGTGCCTACATGCTACACTGGACAGCACATCACCAGCATCATGTGATTTTTCTGGAAGTTTCATATCGTTTCATGTTAGATGAAAAACATCATGCTTTCCTGAGGGGTTGTCCTTATTTGGCAGTTTGGTCTGCTGACATGTTTACATCATATCACTGAGAACGGTGTCCAACAAGATTTAAAAAAAAAAAAAAAATTGGATCAAATGAGACATAAAAAAAGTAGAAGGTCAACAGTAAGAGGACAAGAAAAAATCCTGTTTTTAAGTCTAGAATGACCATGCCCTGAAAATAAAGGCATTTTAACTGTCCGTAGGGAGTGCCTTGAAAGTTTTTGTGAGCCATTTTAGTTTTTCCTCAGATATTTTTTCACTTTCATACAGATATATCGAAATTGCATGAATAAGAGTGTCAAGTGTATCAGGTAACAATACAGAGTTGTGCCGAACAGTGGCGTGCAAAACACTCTTACAAAAGATCATGAAAGACTAAAAAATCAAAAATGATAATATAAAGAAAAACAAACATCCCCCCCAGAAAACAAAAATTGCATTGAACACAAAATATCATATATGCATTGGAGCTCACATCCCAGTAAATGGCAATTTCTCCACATATTGAATAAAGGATGCCCTTGTCTTCCGGTATCTAATTTGAGAGCCTTAGGCTATATCTTAAGTTCTCCATCTCCAAGCATATCATCACTTCTCTGACCCACTGAATGAAAGACAGGGCTGTGCATCTTTCCATTTCATGAGTATCAATCTTCGGGCCAAAGAGACAAGAAAGCAACTGCATTTGTCTGATATGAAGTTATACCATGCTGGTTTGGGAGAACGCCAAATACTGCTGTTACTGGATTAGAGTCTATATTTTTATTACACACATTGGAGAAGGCTTCAAAAATTGAATTCCAAAGCTTGCTGAGGGCACTGCAGGACCAAAACATATGGCTCATAGTGGTTTCCTCTGATTTTTAAGCAACAAATTATTCAAATAACATAATATTAATAAATCAATCTGTAGGGTGTTGTCTGTCTCTCTATGTGGCCCTGTGATCAGCTGGCGACTGGTTCAGGGTGTACCCCACCTCTTCTCTGATATCAGGTGTGAGAGGGTCTAGCCCATAATGTCTCCCGAATGGGATAAGTGACATAGATGATGGAAGGATGGATGGTGTAGTGCTTGGTATCTGTTAGTCTCACTCAGGGTGATTGATGATCAGTATCACCTGCTTTTGACTCAGCCAAGGATACCCCTGCTCTAAATAAAGCATCAGAAAGCTGGTATGTGGTTTTGTTCTCAGAGCTAAAACCTGTAAAAACAGGTCTTGCAGGGACTTGCTGAATAAATCTAACTGATTGATGTAGACTCTTTCATGTCAGCAGACCAAACTGTCTAAAATTTACAGGTCTTTACATCCCAGTGGGCTGAAGGAAACTTTTAACCCTGCAGTAACTTCTTGGGAAAAAATGTCTGTGGTGCAATTTGGTGGCAATGCAGCTTAGCAACCCCCAAAGTGCATGCAAGACGGTGAGAATGTAGCTTATGTCTCGCCTCCCTTACTTAATGTTTAAATGTACGGTTCCCATGATGCATTGTGGTGTGACGTCAACACAAGCTGAGAGTTTAGCTCCAACGTAGGGAAGACCGGGCTGTGTTTGCTGTACACTACAGCTGTGTTTAAACACACACAGCTGCACGGAGAGAGAAGAGGGGAGAGCAGGCCGTCTGTCTCCACTGAGTCTGCGAGGACTCTGTGTGTTGTGTTTTTCTGTCACCACGGCGCAGGCACATACAGTTACAGTTACAATCCCAGGCTAACAGCTCATTATATCAGATCACAGTCAAACACAGTTTTATGGTCTGAGGCACTTTGAATAAGCTTTTACTGATATTGTTCTGACTGCTGTCCCGTAAAGCCTCACACACTGACGTCCAGAGTCAGAAAAGTTCATTTTTACAGTTCAGCTAGAATAGATTGCTGTCAGCATTAGAGCTTGATTTTCTGTTTTGGTCTGCAAGAAATTCTCACTTTTGTTTTGTCTCAAGCTTTTATTAGAGCAAATGAGTTTTACAGATAACTTCATTGTGACCACTCTATTTATGCTTGAAGAGCACAAAGCACATGATCAATACTTTATTCCAAGAACTTAAGAGGTTGGAAAAAAAATACCCAACCGTGTGTGCAGCACAATAATTTTATTGTTTGGCTAGAGATATACTTGCTCTAAAATGGGTGGATGCCAATGCATGATGGGTGTCATGCATCCACTGCGCTGATTTAGGTTGTTGGTTGTGCGTATAGTTCAGAATTAATGCAAGCTGCAGTCTATACATGACCTGTAGGATCAGTAAAGAGGCAGAGGAGAGCTGATAGATTGATCACAGCAACAGAAACAATGATAACCGAAACTTTGAAAGACAAACTAATAGATCAAGACCTCAGTCATCAACATTTGAATAATACATTAGAGTTGAATGGACACAAACACGACTGTTCATTTGGCTGATGATAATAAAATCTCCTTTATAAGTCCGGAACAAGGAAGTGAGTTTGGTGTAATTATTCAACCAGTAATTGTGTAAATTGATGACTTTGAGGTGACACCATGGTTGACTTTGTCTGCGGATGTGTTTGTGTTAGCTCTGTTTTTTTTGGCTGCATTTACTGATTGCAATTTTGATGTAATGATTAAAAAAACACGGGGCGGCATGGTGGCGCAACAGGTAGTGCACGTGCCTCACAGCGAGAAGGTTGCTGGTCCAATCCCTGGGTCGGGCAGAGCCTTTCTGTGTGGAGTTTGCATGTTCTTCCCGTGCATGTGTGGGTTCACTCCAGGCTCGGCGACTTCCTCCCACAGACCAAAATCATGCTTATTAGGTTAATTGCTTTTAGGTATGAGTGTGATCATGAATGTTGTCTGTCTCTCTATGCAGCATTGTGATTGGCTGGCGACCGGTTCAGGGTGTACCCCGCCTCTCACCCAGTGACAGCTGGGATAGGCTCCTCTCGAAAGGGACAAGCGATGTAGAAAATGGATGGATGGATGAATTAAAAGCACTTCACAATGAATTAGTAACCCCCCCCCCTTTTGCCTGTGTTTTCTTTGAGCTGTGACATCTATCAGCACTGTGGGCTGCAAGTCATCAGTTAATACAGTCACTCATGAGACCATAACATTATGACAGTTAAGATAATTCACAGGGGAAAATATTGTAGAAACAGAGTACAAAGCTGATGGTGAGGTCTGATCACCGGTTTTTGGCAAATGTTTTATAATGATATTGTTTAGGGGTTTTTTTTACTTTTGCTCTCTGTAGTGGTATCCCCTGTCCCACAAGTATACAAACAAAACACAAATGTATTGACTAACAGCTGGTTTATCTTCATCTTTAGTTGAAACAATCTTTTATTTAGGAATTATGCTTGTTCAACCTCAATGTATCAAGCAATCCATCTATCCATATTTTATCTGCTTGCTCCTTTATTCTATCTTTCTTAGCTGACATTGGGCAGGAGGCAAGGTGCACACTGTTCACCAGCAAGTCACAGAGCTGACACACAGATGCAGACAAACACATGCTCACTCCTAACATCGTGTCTTAACTGAACAAGTGTTGGATTTTGCGTTGCATTACACCGCATTGCACGCCTGCTGTCCATGCTTCATCCATTAAAAATGTAATTCCATGCCCTGTGTTTCCTCTCATTAACAGTACTGAAAGGGCTTTCACTGTAAAGCTGGAGAAACAGGAGTGAAGTGCCTTGCATTGACCAGTGGTTGACTCAAAGGCTCGTCAATACACAGCTCTCTGTGAGCTAAACAAAGCTTTCTGAGTTAGAAGTGAAAGTAAATCATTTCAGTCACTGTGGATGAATGCTCTGCTATTTCTGCAATGTTAAAAACATTTAGAAGCTCTGCTGAGTGAGAAAAGTCAGAGAAAATCTCTCTCTCTCTCATCTCATCAAAATCCCTCTTTCCTCACTCTTTGTCCATATCGAAGCAAGCAACAGAAAGGAAAATAAAACCTAAGTGTTGAGCTAAAAAAAGTACATCACTCACAGACACTCACTCATGATTCAGTCTAATTAGCCTGATTTGTGTCTGACCCTCTCATGCAGTGCGTTCAGTAAGGTGCCGTTTTAAGGGTTATTTTGAGTCGCAAAATAACATAAAGAGTATTTTTTTGGTCTGCAATGCATGCACAAGGCGAACATGTAAACTCCACACAGAGAGGCCCTGCCAGGCAATTGATCCTATCACCTGTGAGGCACTCCTGCCATGCTATGCAGCCCCAAGACCAATCAGTGGGTTCCATTGACCCTTTGTCAACTAAAACACACCTCAAGATGAGTAAAAGATGCAAGTAGACAAAAGGACAAGTATACTTAGAGGACAGCAACTGTTTACTCTGCCTGATGGTGATGTGATGATGCTCTAATCCTTCATCCATGCAGCTGTTAAACTTGCACAGTCCAGAGCTAATGTACACAGTGATGAAGAGGAATATTGCATTACAGCTCCATGGATGAGAATGGATAAGATTTGACTGATACAAATACCAGTAACGATTCTTCTTACTGATCCAATTCTTTAACAGTTCCTTATCAATCCCTGTAGATTTTCTGTGTGGACAAAAGTTGGCCTGTATAGGATTCAAGTGGCAACACTTGAATTTCTGACATTCAGTGCTCTGCTGCATAGATAATTTCTTCTGCAAGTTGTTGGTGTTTCCACTTGTTGGAAAATGTGCAGCTGTGTTTCTTAGTTAAATAAATAACACACAGTTTTTGACTACCTCCACCCTCTGTCTGCCATGATTTTTGACTTTGTTATCATCTCTGCTGACTGCCTCTGTCGAGAGCATGACGTCCTTGATTTGCAAGGTGGGGAAAGCAAAGTTGAAGGAATTGCTAAACAAAAAGACTACTGATAAAGATTCCTTGAGGGAGTTGTTATCGATTCTGAACTTGATTTGGTTTTCACTTCCTATCCCTATTCAGCTGTCATGTGCGAGATATAGAGCAGTATAAATACATGTGCAAACTATTGATAAGTGTTATTTTTTTATTATCGTTGTCATTATAATTATTATTTATTGCTGTTTTGTACACTTAATAACTGAAAACAGCTTAATTGTGCAAGCAGATTTTGACTTTTTTTTGGCTGAATTTTTGTTGAATTTTAGCCTGCTACTTTAACCGAGCTTTATTGCAGTAAAGCTGATTTTTTTTTTCATGAGTAAGTAGTAACTTAGCCTACTACATTTTACAAGTATTTTGCATTTTACAAGGTTGCAAAGGGACCTCCAATTGGTTGATCGGTGGACTAATCAAAGAGTCAGCAATGGTTCATTCAATAAAAAAGGTTTTCAAATATTCCAGTCTAGATGTTGTACCAGGCAGTGGTTTAACCTGTAGGACAGAAAGAATATTTTATTGTGTTTGATAATATTAACATTTGATTGTACTCTACAGAAAGGCAGCAACCCACAAGTTAAAGTGGACCTAAAAATGATAATAATAATAATGATAATAGTAACAATTATTATCATTATTCATATTATTATTATTCATATTATTCATATTATTATTATTATTTTACAAAAAAATATTTTCACCATCCTGTTAACATGAACTTTAAATACCAGGTTATATAAGGTAAACAATGACATTTCCATTACGTTTGGTGCAAGAAGCTAAATCGTGTTAATAAATAATTCAACTGATTTTTGAAGCAGCAGGTGACAACAGGCCTGGTGGTAAGAGATAAAAATGAGATGGCAGAATAAGCATATTTAAAACGATGCTTTTATTGTCTTGTTTCTTTAACAAAAACTGGATGAGATTGATGTAACTAAATAATAGTCCTCAAATGGCCACAAGATGGCAGCTTCGCTGACGCTCGCGAGGCGCGGCCTGTCGTGTCGTCATGACAACAGCATGAGGAACAGGTGCGCGAGCTATCCAGCGTCAACCGTTGGGCTTTCAGACATCAGGAAGAAGTGGAGGAGTATGTGGAAAAATCGGTCGTTTGAGAATTTAAAGGCGAAAGCTTTGATGAAAGGATTAATTTTTTATTTTTAGACATTGTTCAGATATATTTTGCAGAATAAATTCGCAGTTTTATCGAGTTTTGGGAATTACAAACGCCATGCTGTCAAGCTATGTGAAGCGCGTCAAGTCCGGTAAGATTAGCATGTCAATGACACTATTAATAACAAAAATGTTTGATACGGCGATAAAAATCAGAGTTAATGCATTTAAGTTGCCTTCATACTTAAGACTTTGTTGTAAGACGTTTGATTTGGTTAAAAAGTTTAAATTGGACTGATTTTATCGAGTGTTTTATAGCTGTTGCGCATCTTTCTCATGCTAACATTTAACTGCACCATTTATAAGACGTCGGTTTTCCCAAATGTAGCAGTAACAGCTGAGAATATTATTGTATTTTTTTGCAATTAAGTTGATTGCAAGTGGTTAATTTGTTGTGTTATTGAAGTTTTCAAGTTTGTCATGTTCAGTGCACACCTAAGATCAAGCCACAATCTCAAGGCACAACGCAATGGCATCCATACAAATTAGCCTTTGACGTGTGTGATTATTCCTTGCTGGTCTGTGCCTTATTTCTTTTATCCAGTGACTAGAACAACAATTGGACTGTTGTTTAAATAATTATCAAACTCTTTATTAGTAAATCCAGCAACAACAGCAAAACTTGAATAAACACAGATTTAAAGAATTAAGTAAACTAATAGAAGAGACAGAAAAGTATTGATCCCTTTTATCTGAAATTTCTGTACATTACAGAGTGTGGTTCTCCCTTGATGGTGTAATGTGGGTGTCTTAATGTAACATAAAATGCAGCTGTGCATGGAAATTAATGCTCATAAAGGACTGATGAACAAAATGTATTTCTTGTGAAAGGTTGTAGTGATAACCCGTGGTTGTACAAATTCCCAAGGCACATCTAAACTTGAGGATGGCTGTTGACCAGTCCAGGGTTTACGCATCTCCCCCAATGTCAGATCGATAGGCTCCAACTCTCCGAGACCCCGTAAGGGACAAGCAGTATAGATAATGGATGGATGGATTAATTTTTTTCCCCCTACAGACGTAAAACACAATTTGGTTGTTTATCCCATACTATTTGCTTCTGTACAATAAAGACTTTAAATTATAATTTTATGTGTAAGCCTATTTGTGAGTAAACATCTTAAACACACCTGTGAAGTTATGGTAAGGTGTGAAAATGCCCTCTCAAAGTGCTTGAAAAGTGATACAGAGAGAGAGTTCACTCTCTGAAACCATGTACAAACCCTGTGTTCCACATGCAAACTCTTTCACGTTGGAAGTTTATTTTTCCTGTTACCATAAAGTGCCCAAATAACTTTTACACCTTTTGGTCCACATGCAGTTGGATTTGTTAAGCACGTTTTGGCAAAAAAGTTGAACAGTTTGAAATCAGTTGAGTTTATTTCCAAATCCTTGGAAATTTTCTCCAAACCTAAGAGACTTTTGTATTTGGTCTAATGAAAGATATTTTGTGTTTTTTAGCGCTGAAACGGTCGTTTGAAGTTGAAGAGGCAGATCAACCCACACATCCCTCGCCCCTGACACGTCGGACCACCAACCCCCTCCGCTCATCCACCTCCTCGACCTCCAGCCAGCGCAGCTACGACGTGAGCTCCCGCACCTCTGACTACTCCTCCTCCAGATCTTCTCCCACTGACTCCTCCAATCCCCGTTCCCCAAAGACCGGCATGAGGAGAATTGAGCTATCAGGGTCCCGTAACCCTGACGCAGCCTCTGCTCGACGCACAGAAATCTCCATTGAGGTCTCATCAAAGCAGATAGACAACTCCCCCAGTGCGGGCATCGCCCGCTTCGGCCTCAAGCGGCCTGAGGTCAGTCTGAGCAATCGCACTACTGCCCTGGATGCCTCCTCTAACTCCTTCTCCACAAACAGACGGGCAGAGCTCAGCATGACGCGGCCCAGTGAGCCCCCGGCCCCTCCAAGAAGGATGGATGCCCAGCTGTCCTCAGCCCCGGCCTCAAGGATCCCTGAGCCCCCTCAGAGAAGAGCAGAGCCCCCGTCCTCTGCCATCAGCCCAGTGGAGGGAGGCCTGAAAAGGCCAGAGATGCCCGTCTTCAGACAGCCAGATGGTTCAATGCCGGGCAGTCCAGTGGAAAACAACAACCACCCTCCTCCTGTACCCAGTGCTCCCCTGCCATCCCTGGCGGAGCCTCGAGTGGAGAGGGTGCAGTCCCCGGTCTCAGAGCCGCCCACAGCCCGACAGCCAGAGAGTGAGTACCTGCTCAGTTCACCTGGTTTTTTAACTAACACTTGTTGTTCTTGTAAAAATAAGTGGATGCTCAGGGGAGCATTTTAGCCTTTTACAATTCTTCCACCCTACTCCAAGCCTGCTCCCTACACCCGCTCCTCAGCACTTCTCAGCACGTTTTTTCATACGTGCCTGGAGGGCCTGCAGCATGAAAATGCCATTTAAAACCACTCTGTGGGGTGGGAGTGGGTTGTTAAACCCTCAAACAACAAGTTTACACTGATGCTGACTTAATGAGCATGTGCAAAGCCTTGTTTTTATCGTGGGAGATGCCCTGTAAATGGAAGTTGTGCGTAATTACCCGTAAACATTACCTGCCTCTACAGAAATAGAAATTTATAGTATCATGTAGAAGTCAACTTCTCAAAGTTCTTTCATTAAGGGTTTTTGTACGACGGTTTGTGGTCAAAATTACTGTTGACTTGTGTTATGTAATTGTAGTACATAGTCAGGGAGATAAATAGAGTTTTGAAAAAATACTGGTCTGATATATTTTCAAACAAGATTAGACAGTTTTGTTTATATCCATATAGTTGGTTTGGGCTGAAATGGGCCGGATGATTAAATGAAAGTAGCATCTCTTTGTGCTCAAGATCTCAGACTACCTGCAGGATTATGTTTTTTTGCTGAGAATGACAAAACAGAAGACAAAAAAGTTTGAGCATGATAAATTTTTTTCACCTTTTACATAAGCAACACAAAGTACAATATGCTAACTGTGCGAAATGGGGAAATACAGCTCTAAACCTCAAGCCTTTGCAGCCCTCCACATCGAAACAATCTTTGCTTTGAGCCTCAGTGTTTTTTAAGAGTTATTTACCTGGGAAAAATATTGAGATCAATTCGATGTGACTATTGCGCATATGCACATGACAATCACAATGTTAAAACAATTTCCTTTTTTAGCTCTAATACACACTCCAAACCATCATGTGTCAATATATTTTTAACCTTGATTCACGCTTTGTCTTCTTTCTTTAAATCTAAAAACTTCTCTTGTTCCCTCGAAACCCCTTTAACTTTCACACTGAGTTTTGTAGTTTATTCTGACTAATTTAATTTTGTATTTGGTCATCTTGTTTTGATGTCTGTTTCAAATTAGGAGGAAACTTGGAAGCAAAAATAATAGAGTATAAACAGAGGTCTGTGAGATCTTATTAGTCTGGACTAACTGTGAATGTAGGTCAGTGAGGGTGATGGGAATCCCAGGTCCAGACCCAGGACAGGAGCTGAGGAATAACCACACAGGAAAGCAGCTAACAGACCGAGCACACTTCAGCTTCTGTCAGCCATTTGTTTTAAAACACTTTGAATACAGATAAGGCTCCCACAGTTAACAGTTTGTATACTTTTTGCATTAATTCAGTGTACTTGGTGCATTTATTTTTAAATAATTTGTTTGAGAAAAAAAATCATTTACATTAACGGAAAGTTTGATTTCATTTAAAGAGCAATTTGCAGGCTAAATTTAGATTTACTTTAATACAAAATCCTCTTGGTCGCTGTCTGTTATGTAAGGTAATTATTGATTTTTAATGTTTTTCCAATAGCAAAGGCTCAAATTTTGATAAAAAGTGGCCTGTTTTCAGCAAGGCTGTTGAAAACTTTTTTTTTTTTAATTTTCCTCTCATATTACATCACTAAAGGGAAGCATGTTACCTGACTGTGATCAAATAAATATGCAGAAGTAGGTTTTGTGAGTCTTAGCATCTGTTTCATGCCTATTTTACACCATCTGAACATTATTACACTTTTTACTTGTTGATAGGATGGGTCAGTGTTCTATTGGTGCCTGATTCTTTGCAGCATAGGACAATATTAAATCCATTTTTCCCCAAAATGAAAGAGAAAAACGCCCAGATTTGTAGATAGTCCAGAGCTCACTTACTGTTTAAATTTATAAATTTCATGTAAAATATATTTATTCTCCAACACATTATTACTTTGGGGTCTTTAACCTACACATAGCTCTTTGCATATTTTGCGTTTGTTGTTTCCTGCACTTGTAATATTGATCTCCATAATGCCATATCTGTCTTCCAAGGTTCTGTAAATGGCCAATTAGAATTTGTCGATTTTTCAGGGGGAAAAAAATAACGTGTTGCATTGTTGATGAGCCATTGTTCAGTGGAATATCCTATCAGGCACACCAGGTAAACGGTGATTATCTTTTCTATGTTTGTAAAAAGAATGATCCACACCTTTATTTTTGTTTTTCTATATTTCTTTGCTCCATTTCCAAGAGACTTATGGAGCCAAATCAGGTAAAAAGAGAAAGGTTTCCTTGATATTCTTTCACTGAGAGATATCTTATCATTTAGATATTGCCTCATTTTTATTATTTAACAACTTACTTGGTAATTCTAGCTCTTGTGCTCAAAAATATACAGAATCTTTAAGAAGTTTTGGTTGTTTCTCACACTTGGAGGATAAATTTGAGCGTTCAGGGGACCTCATCTGCTTCAGTTTAGCGCCATCCTGAGGACAAAAGCTGAACCTTTGTCTTAGATTCTGGTTTGTTTATGTGAAATCATACATCTGTGTTGCTCTGTTGTAGATACAAGGTCATATGAAGCCGTACAACTTTCTTTTTTGGTTTAAGTTTAGTAAACTTTTGTAAGTTTAGCTTATCGTGGCCCCTTTTCTTCTTGACAAGTTAATTCACAAGAAAGTTTTTTTTTAAGTTTGAGATAGAAACAACCTTGCTGTGATGTTAAGTGATTGTGTTTACTGTTTTTTTCATGCCATAGCTTTGAAGTCTTCTCTTGTCTGTGCAGCTTGTTTTTAAGCATTTCCTCTCCCAACACTTACCCCATAAGCCTGGCTCATCCTCTCTGTGTTATGTGTCTGAATTTGTGTGTGTTTGTAGCACTGTTATCTGGAGACAGCTGCTCTCCCTGGTTCCTCTCTCTTCCTCTCTCTAGCTGAGAAGTATCCAGGCGTAGGCGGCTGGGAGGTGATACATTCCAAATCTGGAGGTCATAAAATATTCTGCATAAAAATAGAAAGCCTCCAATCCTCACTTTTTACACTGCGTGTTGCCTGTCTGTGTCTCTCTCTGTACACTCCTCCTATTCGCACACAGCCTAGTTTAAATTCTGCATCTTCTTGAAGATATTTCTGTCCTGTGGTTTCTTAGGTAATAAAACACTGGTGAATCATTCAGAAAATATGCAAGCTGCATATCTGAGATGTTTTCTTGTGTCAGTTGAGGGGAAATAAGCAGGAAAAAGTGAGGGGATTAAGTCTCAAATTCGACCACATTTGGCTCGGATTACAACCTTCCTGCTCAGTCATGCATGTGCAGAGAGGGAGAGAGGGAGGGAGGCCTCTCTAGAGTTAAGTTTAGGGAGAAGGAAAGGGGCTGAAAAATAGAGGGAGTGATTTCCTTTAAGCAAGAAGAAAACAAACTGAGAAAATCCCTCTTTAACCCCTCAGATTGTTTGGGAGTGAAGCTAAACTGATGGACCACACAGGCTTGGAAACATGCCTGAAACATAATTTACCTTCCGTTTCCTCAACAAGTACACACTACACTAATTTACATGAATCCATCTCATGTGTTTCAGTGTTTGCATAAATATTTAACTTCTTTCTGATTGGAAAACTGGAAAAGCTTTCCGTTTATCCTCTGTGTTTTCTTCTCATGCATCATATTTCTACACTGTATCCAGCTGTAAGGATGGAGACATATTTTATTCATCAACATCTATTTATTTAATCTTTATTTGATCCAAGAATATCATGGAAAACGTCATTATTTACACTGATGTTTGGAGTAAAGCTGATTAAGAGCAGTAAGTCTGAATTTAATGATCAGTGTTGCAAGAATGTGTTTATGCCAAATCTGTTTGTGTTGGTACATAATTAAGAAAATAGTCCCTGGGGTCAGTGCGTCCTAATAAGACTGTTTACATTGAGAACCTCTAATGTGTTTATTTAAAGATAATCTGTTTTAAAAATCTTATTTTATTCGTATTGTTCTTTAATTGTCTGAATAGATATTTCTGTTGCTGTATGTTCTGTCTGTAAAAGTTAACTGGGGGAAGAAAATAAGGAAGTGGCAGCTTGTTGTTAGGTCACACGGACTTCTTGACCAGTGTGATGCTTCTATTCTCCCTAATGACAAGGGGCAGTGTCTTTAGAAAAGTCATGATTATTGCACGATTTAACTGAAGGTAGTGAAAGAGGTTACTTGTTGTCAAAATGGAGAATCATGAGGAGAGCTTATTGTGTTAACTAGGGAGAGGAGATGGTCCGTACGGCCGCTTAATCAAGAGAGGATGAGACGAGAGGGAGGATAATTTACCTTTGATAAAGACAGAGATGGATGAAGAAGTGTGGGTTGTACTTAATATATTTTAGGGAAACATGTCTTTAGCCTGTTTTTGAACTAATGAAAATCATAGATCCTCAAAGCCATCTTGTCTAGTCCCTTTGTCTCTGCCTAAATGGATTCATCTTTGGATGTATGTATATGTGTATACAAATATAAATGTCAGTGTTAATTTTGTCGACTAATTATTTTCGTCAACAGCCATTTTTTCCCTGATGAAAACTAGACTTCAACTAAAACAAACAAGTGTACATTGACAGAAACTACAACTAAATTAACTGACATTTTTTCAACACATAAAATCTAGATTAAAATGTTTGACAGAGATTAAATCCAATCAGACCTAATTGTAATGTAGAGACAAGTTAGGAATCACAGCTGCTTTGGTTGTGTGGAAAGGTTGGATGAGTTGAGGACAACCAATCACAACTGCCTTAGCTCCATAGTGGTGGGATCCAAATGTAAAACTTGACTTCAGAAATTCAAGGAAACATAAAAAATGCTTTACACTTTACACTTCATATTTTAGTTGACTAAATTTACAGTAGATTTCATCGACTAAAATGCTGTGAAATTTCATCAACTAAACTAGACTAAAATTAAAACAATTTAGATGACTACATTATGACTAAAACTAAAAGATATTTTAGGCAAAAGACTAAAACTAAATTTAAAAGTGCTGTCAAAATTAACTGACATATATTTATATGTATTTGTATGTATGCATATATGTGTATATATAAAATGAAGAGATTTCTTCAGGCTGCTCTTTTGTAAAGTATCTTGAGATAACACTTGTTATAAACTGGTGCTATACAAATACAGATTGATCACTGATTGATTGATCGATCTTGTTGTCCTCCGAGTCCGTGTCCATATCTGTTACAATTTTGGTAAGTGCACGTCCAGGCAAAAATGTTGGATGTCTGCATGCAGTTGTCCTCACAGATGCATCAAGCACAGGATAGGCTGGAGAACCTTGCCCTTTGTGATGTTGGAAGGTTTTTGAGCCATGCTCTCCGTGGCTCTGTGGGTCAACTATATCGCCAAGAGGGCAAAGTCATACTGAAAGGACTCTTTCATGTAGTTTGTAAAGAAGTACTCACCAGAGAGAAATTGTATCTTGGCTCAGCTGGCTTGGAACCCCACTGGAGATGATATGGAAAACTGCACCCAGCACTGAGCAACATCCCTAATGGAAAACCAAATTACCAAGTAGAGCAGAGCTGAATTGAGCTGGCAGCATGTGGTGGAGAAGCCCTGTGAGTGAGTACCTGTCTGTGTCACAGTTAGGACCAAGTGGAGCACAGCAGGGGCTGTTACTATCAGTTTGGAGGTTTTTTCTGCGTTGGGAGCTTGACATATAGGCTGCTGTCCTTCCTGTTAAGTGTTTTAGGAATCACTAATATGACACATTTGGTTTGTTTTGCCCAACCCTGCACAGTAGTACATTGTTGGGTTCATTTGGTCCGTCAGATTATTGCTTCCTGGCTCATGTGACTTTAAGTTTGATCTGCTCGCCTCTGAGCTCTTTCCCTGTTTTAAGTGTTTATTGTGTACAGTAATGCTAACTCAGATGACAGAGTTAAAGCCTCGCCCGGGGGGAGTTTGTGATGAAGAACATGCTGATATCCGGCCATCTTTGTGGCGGATGTTGTCAGGCACAAGGTGCTGTAATGACGTTTCTCTTTGGTAGATTTAGCAGCGATAATGATGAACAGCTGTGTCCAGGGTTTTGGTGTTTTAACAGGATGTGATCTCATGTTTACATTCATTCATTCATTCATTCATTCATTCATTCATTTCCTCTCTTATGCCTGATTCACATCACTGATGCGTCATGGTTCCTGATGAAGGTTTTTTAAACTTTGATTCAGTTGTAGTTACTGATTATCTTTAGCTTCAAATACTTGGACTGTCCATGTTTTTGAGATTTATTGACATTTTTTTAATCAGAGAAGGGGTCAGTATTGTTTTTCTTTGTAACACAGTGAACATCTGTGTGTGTGGACAGCCCTGCAGCATAATTTTCTGGAATAAGTATATAAGGAAGAGTTCTTTGTTTCTGTAATGGGCTTGTATCGCATACATGTCTTGTATAATCCCATTAGCCACTGTGGTGATGATCAGCTCTACCCCTGAAAAGAGAAAATCAGCTTAAATTCAGTCAATTGTACAGCTCAACTTCTATGTCAGCTCTCTAAAGTAACTAAAGTATCAACTATTGACATCTACCTCATACAACCCAGTCGTCTAGGGCTGGGAAACAATCAATAACATCAAACCTTTTTGCACAGGCACATTTCTGACCTTGTGTTTTATTAAATTAAATGAAATAATGATCAGAGGGTTCATGGAAATGTTTTGTGAAAATAGTGCAGCTTTCAGTGTTCATGTTGACTAGTTTCCCCATATCTAAACTACACAGCATACCTGTAAACCTTTACATAACAAAATTAAAACATGTACTTTGAATACTCCAGGAAAATCAAGTTTACTTAGTAGTATATGCACTATTTTGATCAAAATAAAGCAAAACTTGCTTTATGTAATTTTTGGTGATTTGTATTTTTTTCTTTGGTTGGTAAGAAAATCAATGTGTAAAAAATAAATCCAAGGTTTTATTCTAAGACCCTATCACCCCGCTCTACCCTCTTTAAAATACTGAATTATCCTTTTAAAGAGGAATTGTGTTTTTATGCTATTCATGAAATTAAGAACACAGGTGCAAACAAATCAGCAGTTTAAAAGCAGCTCAATAAATCTGTTTTATTGTCTTTGACATTGTTCTAGAGCTGCATGTTAAAGCCTAAAAATACAATTTCTGATCTTTACTTACGAAACTGCGTTTTTTTCTGTCAAAGAAAAATTATAACTCTTCATTGATGTAGAAAAACTTTTTTTTAAGCATAATTTTACCGAAAAATGTCTCAAAGTCCTTATGGGAATCAACTGATCACTGTAATATTATTATCAATGGTTCACTATGCAGTTTGGATGTAGGGGGGGCTTGTCCACATTGACTCCATTTTCCGCGAAATGTTAACATGAAACTCTCTTCGTTATTTTTCCCATTAAAGAAAAAATAACAATAACAAATGTGCCTGTATAGAAAATGTCTGACTTTACCATCATGAAAACAGTACAAAATTCAGTATAACTGTCTTTTAACAAGTCACAGCTTTAGAGCTGTTGTTGTTCTCTGTTCGAAGTAAACATGGAGGAAGGTGTAAGCTATGGAGCCCAGGGAAGGCAAAACGAGTGGCTGAGTAACTCAAGGATTTATTTATTTTTTAACTTGCGCAACAACAAATACAAATCAATCAGTAAATCAGTGCCTATTCTGTCCAAAAAACACACAAAAAAGGAAAAATCTTTGAAAAATAAATTGAATGTTAGTGAATAAGGCTTTTAGTATACCAGGCTTCCTTACATTGACCTGCAGCTCTTGATAAAATGGTTGCAGTAAACTGTTGACTGTATTAATAATGTTTTCATCAGACCAAACAAAGCTGTTTGTCTGAAGGAGTTGGCTCCAAACTCCAGATTTTTAATTGCTGTTTTTTAATGACGACTCACTATCTGATCATCTACTGGATCTTGTGTTGCCCTGTTGAGCTCTTAACTGAGTTTTTCTCACATAAAAACTGTTTTTATCTCTTTAAAACAAATACACAAAGGCCTTTTGATAGGACTGCCTGCAACTTGGCTATAAATAAGGGCTTGTGATCGTCACAGCAGGTGGAAACAGTTTGATAAGACTTTAATCTGTTATTGGGTGACTTGGGTGTTCTGCCTAAGGAGTATACTGATAAAAACAAACACACGGTACTCAGCCAACACTGAGGACATTATCGCACAAGTTCATAAACAAAATGCCAGAGGAAGTTTTCCATAATTTTTTTACTTTAAAAATAAGCTCTGTTGCAAAAAATGACATTTATACATTTTGTAAATCATGGTTGTCTTCACAATTATCTTTACTTTATCATTTTTGGGTGTTAACACAATCAGGGAGAGCAAAGTGCTGACATTAGGCTGTAAGGACCTACATCATGGTCAATTGACTTCAGTCTCTGCCTTGGAGTTGCGTATTTGTACATGAAATTCAAACCCCTTCAAACACAGAGTGCTTAAAGTGTGCTGCAACTGAGCGGTTTATTGGACTCTTTTTTTTTTATCCTCGTCATTCTCTGTCAAACTGACTTTTAGTTTTACCAAATTAAAATTGCAGCTGGCTCACCAGTGCTCAGCAGTCTCTGTCTAGGGCCCTATAAAATCTGCGATCATGGAATCGCAGACGGAATCACGGAATTGGACATGAACATAGAATTCAATATAAACAAGGAATGTCATGGAAATGAAAAAAGGTTTTTCTTTTGGAATAAAAAGGAACATATCTCTTGGTAAAAATGCTCCGAGGGGGTCACTAATGCTGGAGACAGTGCACGCTTCACTTCCCCTCCCCCTCCTCCCACCCACATTAAAATGCAGACATATAGAAGCAGCCGCCTGAGACACCATTGGTAAAGAAGCTACGAAACTCCAAAATACAGGGCAGAGCAGTTTCCTAACAATTATTAAGGATCAGGTGAGCAAATGTTCTGCAGATTTTGTCAACATACTGTTGACTGGACCTGTAAAGATCGTGTAAGGACCACCTGAAGAGTGAGTGATTACATTTCATTACTTTATACTTCGTCTCCAATTAAATTTGTGTAAAATACTAAAAACCGAATTCTCAAAAAATTAAAATGGAAAAAAACTAACACAGATTTTAGTGGGCCCTCTCTGTCTCATTGTCTGCATTGCATCACTTGTGTCTGCTTCGACCAGTGTTGACATTCCTCGCAGATGTGACTTTGTTTGGAGGTGAAAAGTTGAAACTTTTTTAACTTTAAAGCATGCCCGAATGTTACTAGAAAACGTTGGGTACATTTGGCTATAGGAACACAAACAAGATCAAGGTTTACCATACTGAACTGTTACCCAACAATAACAAGCCTATTTCTTCATCTTCCCTAAGCAGCATTTACACACGAGGTAATTTAACATTCATTAAAAAGAAAGCACCCACACAGAGAATTACAAGCAAAGGCAACAGCAACAACAAAAAGATGTTGTCATCTGAGGGTTGTTGGGTGTAGTGGTAGATTGAACCTCTGTTCCAGGACTCATTGTTGTTTTTGTTTTCTGTTCTTCTGCTCTGTAACTGAAAGGTGAGATTCGTCTGTGTCACAATACGAAAGAAAAGTACAAGGCTGGCAAGGCCTTCCCAAGTGAGTCTGATGTTGATCACGTTAGCGTTACTTCCATAGCGGTATGTGAGATACTGCAAAGTGTCAACATTAGCTCGTTGAGAAAACTGTCTGATCTGTCGTAGGAGGTTTGTTGTGATCTCATAGGTGTGATTTGGATCATACCAAGGTGCCCCACCTGAGTTAGCACTGCCATAATGCTGTGTGAGATACATCTGCTCAATCAGCCCTTCATTGACTCTGATAATGATCCTGTCCCTGTTTTCTCTGTCAGACAAAAATGGAGGGCTAACAACATATTCTGGGAGTGGACGTGATGTATTTTGGTCGACATTGCCAATAATGAAATACTGCTGTCCCGGAGGCAGGTTTGCTAACAAATTTTCATAGTTGTTGAAATTATGTGAGCCATACTCTCCTCTTCTTGGGTTGAAGGTCAGCCACATGTCTTTATTTTGATCAAAGCTGACAGTGTGGGCAAACCAGTAGAGCAGCACAAGACTGTGTTTGGGCACAGAACTGCCAAAGTCAATTTTCTTCAAGTCTTCGATGGTATAAAGTCTTTGTATGGCAGACACAGAGTTCAGAGTAAGGAGAAGAGCTGAGCAGCACCACACAACTCTTCCTGCCATCTTCATCATCCTGTAAAAAAAACATTAAAAGTACAAGTGTTTGAATTGTTCATCTATACTTTACATCATTAATTTATATTTGTTTTTAAGGCTGCTGGACACAAGAAGGTCCTACTGTGAGAAACATTCCTCAGTGTAACGAAGGTAAAGATAAGGCTTTAGGGGCCTGTTTGGAATAAATCATCTGACATCTTCCAAATTTAGACCTTGAAAGAATATCAGGATTTTAACTTGGAAACCAAAAAAAGCATTAAGAAAAAATAAAATCGTGCACATTATAGGATGTTTTTCTTGTAAGCAATCAGCATCCAGCACTGGGATAGAGAAAGTCATTGCCATTTAAAAAATGTTTTGATCATATGCACTTCATTTTTGCAATCTTGATATGTGTTAACTTGACACATTACTGTAATAAGGTGAATGTTAAACAATATTTAAAAGTAACTAAAAATTTAAACCAACCAGAAATTTAACATCAAAATAAATTAAATACAAACAATTTCATAAAGGATCCTGACAGAGTAAACACCTAATTCCTCTTATCTACCTCTCAAAAGTTAGACCAAATGTGTGTTCTGTTGAAATCAAGTTTTCGGGTTTAAGTCTGAAGGATGGAGTGAAAAGCAGCCATAAGTACGATTCTGCTCAGTGGTGTTCCTCCCTTGATAAAGTGTCGCTGTGTCCTTAGGGCTATCAGACATTTGTTGTCTGGTAGACTTTTTCTGTCCCTGCCTTTATATCTGTGGTAAAAAATGTTTGAGGTTCGTTATGTTAGCAGCACCATAATGATATCAGCATGATAGTGAAAGACACCTAAACCATTGTCCTTAAAGGGGCCATTTAGTCAAAACTCAAGTTTAAGACTTTTTAACACATATCAGCAGTATTAACTACAGTTTAACTGTATAACAGATTTGCAGAACAAATAAATGTAGGATCATTTAGGACTATTAAGTTTGTGTTTTAAGCAGAAGCAATAGTCCTTTTTTGTTAAGTATTATGTTAGGATTATTCCAGTGAAACACTCTTCTGTATCAGCCTCTTTTAAAAATAGGAAAATTGATTTTGATTTTAAAGATTATGCTTTTTAAGAAAGGGTCAAAATTTTATTACTGCTTTGTGTTGCTCTGTGATACTGTTAGAAGGCAAGCTATGCTCAAAATATAATGGAACAGGAAGGACAATGACAAGTTAGATAAAGTTGAACAAGACCACAGATCCATCCATTTATTGAATAATCGGATCAGATGAGATAATCGGATGAGAAAGAGCTTTTGATTACAGTTGCAGAGTTACAAATACAGACAAAACAATACAAAACAAGTATGTACAACGATACAAAAAACAGGTAAAACAGGAACCTGGGAGGAGACACCATGCTACAAAATAGTTAATATTCCAAGCTAATATCTTCTGATCTGACTGCCTATTCATATCAGCAGTCAGTCACAAAGGCAGCTGGGACAGAACCGACCTTGAGCAACAACAACAGGTAGCAAAACACATCTCTAAATATGGGCATGTGCTATTCTATCACCTTGTGAATGTAGGCTTGTTTTAAGTAACCAGAGCATGTGTGTGTGGCTCTCATTCTGACTCCCCCCATATAACACACTGATAACACACATAAAGAATTTAAAGCTGTTGTTTTAACCCTTAGCTTTTGAAATATTTACAATTCGGTGTGGTTTGTAGCGCTCAAAAAGGCAGAAGAAGCCTTTTGCTGCCAAAAATGCATTTTGGAAATTATGAACTTGTCTATATAAGAACCTCGTCCTCCATTACTAAGAAGTAGACTTGAATGTTGTTTATCTGGTTTACAGCTCTTTTAAACATATATTAAATAACAGAGCAAGAATCTGGTCAAAAACAGGAAAAAACTCAATGACCTTAATAATAAAAAATGTGCATTTCATTTGCAAATTAAACAGGCAAAAATTCAGTACTCATTTATAAGAAATGATTCGTCTGTTTTTGTCATCATTTTTTTCATGTAGTTTTGCACCCACTGTTAGCTGCAAAAACAAACAAAAAAAAAACGTCTCTTACCGTCCCTTCTGTCTGTTGTGTCTCTGTAGGATCTGTAGTTTTGAACAAGTTCTTCAAGAAAGAAAAGAAAGTTTGTATCACTAAGGTGACAAATCTGAACAGGGAATTAATTAAAACATTTTTGTCAGAAAAGTGCTATTCATGATCGAATTAAATACTGAACAGCATCTATGTGAAACAATGTGAATTAAAACTAGAGATCAGAAAATGAGGGAGCTCACCTTCACCAGCTCCCTGGAAAGGTCTACTATCTTCGTTTGTGCAGGAGGAACTAAAACTCCTTTGGAAACTGTTTCTTTAGAAATGAAACTGAACTGAACCGACTAACTGAACAAACAGGCGTTGCTGGTCAGTGTAAGATGTTTGATAATGACATTGTTTCATTTAAACTGTTTGCCTTGTAAAATGAAATAAGTACACATTTCAAGTATAAAAGACAACCAGCAATGTGCATCAGAAATTTTAAAAAGCTGATACTTTTTGCTGTTTTATTTGCAGCAAACGGTGTAATAATTATCTAATGAGGGGAATTTTATGGCTATGTTGGAACAGCTTCAGGTTTAATGGTGAGTGTGCTCTTTGGAATAAGTACTAAAATGGTTGTATTACCGGCAGGAGTTTGAGTTTGGACCATAATATGTTTTATTTTAGTTTTATATGCTCATTAGTCTGTTTTGCATGTTTAAAAAACACTTCAGTTAATTCTTGAATGAAGGCATTTCAAAAGAAACAACTGGAGCACACGTTACTTAATACATTTTATTAGAGTGAAAGATCTAAGGTTTCTACGTGCCCTGTGTCCTCTTCTCTCTAATCTGTCCTAGAAGGGTCAAAGTGATCCTCTAAGTATGATCTGGCTCATAACTTTTCCCCCACAGTGTGAATTATCATATTTCTGTGTGAGCTAAACCTGTGCATTAATCCTAGACTCTAAATAATTATCTTTCTTTGTCTCCTTCCTCAGTCGAAGGAGGATTGAGAATTTCATATGGAAGCTGAACTGATGTGTTCAGAGGGAGACCTCCAGCGCTGTAGTACTCATATTTAAGGCAGAGGTCCAAATAAACCCTCATAGTCGCCGTAATGATGTGAACCAAAGTCTCCATTGTTAGGGTCAAATGTCAGCCATGTCAGGACAGATTCAGAGTAAACTGTTTTGGCAAACCAGTAGAGCAGCACAAGACTGTGTGCGGGCACAGAGTCACCAAAGCAAGTTTTCTTCAGATCAACAATTGAATCCTTAAAAAGCTGACACAGAGGTCAGAGCAAAGAGCAGAGCTCCACCGCACCACATGACTTTTCTTTTCATCTTCATCATCCTGGGAAGACATACTAAGTCCACAGTAACTAATCTGCAGCAGTTCTGCACATTTTCAGTCCAATTACTCTCTTTTTTACCCTGTGTTTGGAGTGGCAGTGCTGGTTCATGTCATCTTTAGCCAAAGCATAAAAACAGATGGAAACAGGCAAAGAGACAGGTGTGGGTGGCTAAACTGAAGCTCTCCTTGAGTCAGCTGTATTTTTTATTATGATTATGATTATGATTGAGAATAGAGGCCAGAGAAGAGTCCTTTACTCAAACCATCAAGTGACAATCTACTTTAAGCTGTGTGGGTGTGTGAGCAAGTCGAGGTTGAGAGCATCACATTTCATCAAACCATTTTCTGCTCATTTCATTTGGCTGCATATGTGTGGATGCAGATCCTTACTACATGCCCCTCTTGTGTTATTTCTCCTGCTTGTTTGGTTGATTGTTGTGCTGCGTATGTGAGGTTCATAATTGTGATCTCAATATCAATCATAATAATCATAGTTAAAATTTGTGTTAATCCTTTGTATTGTTGTGCTTTTACCTAAAATGAATGAATGAGATGCATTCCAAAATTATATAGAAAATACTTATTTTCTCATAAAAATCTTAAATTAAAATGCTGGATTTTTTTGCAATGAGAGGTCTTGATTTTTAGATTGCATTTTGACTAAAACCATCTTTACCAGGTCTGTTTTATGCTGTATTAATGTCTGTTTCAGAAAGCACTAGAATAAAATAGTGGACGGTTTCCGACACATTTACACTCAGTATGCATTAAAAAATTTCTGTCCATGTATATGGCAAGTAGGGCAAGTAAACTTGATGTCTTGTCATAAATTAAGAATAAACTGGCTTGTCACATTTTTGTAAAACTGCTTACCCCACTTGTCAATAACATACCTCCTCTTCCCATTTCCCCCCACTATCTGTTGTGCTTTGTTATTGTTGATTTGATTATTATTGTTGATTTTATGATTTTTGATATTGTTGATTTTGTTGCTGTTGTTTTAATCTTGTAAAGCATCCTTGAGTGTCGAGAAAGGCGCTTTTAAATAAAATATTTTATTAACATTATTAAACAGTGTTAAATAGGATTTAAAAAAAATAACATAACATAAAGTTATTAAAAAGCAGACCTAATGCTCAGTTCAAGGATTGTTTCCTGCTGCTTCAGAAAACTCCTGAATAAACAAGTGACAGTAACGTGACACTTAAATCAGAAAACATTAAGAAGTGACCGTTGGCTTAATATTTTTAATCCTTGTATTGTACAACTGATAAAATAGTATCTACAGTTTACAATCCATGTATGATATTAGGAAAATGTGTTGACACACTGATAGTCTGTGCATGGTCAGGACAAATAAGAAAATAAGCTGGCACAGAAGTTTTTCTTTTTAACTCAATGAGTATCAGGGGTCCAGTCAAACCCAGACAAGGGTCTTAAAATGAGGATTAACCTTTAACAAGCCAACCTGCTGCACAGCAACGACGGCTTCAGCGCTCTGTGACCGGCCTGTAGTGCCCACAGCTCCTCAGCCCACTGTAAGAGTGCGGATAGCATGAAGCTTGTGGTGTCAATGATGATGCCCACCGACTCAGGAGGAAAAATCTGTACAAATAACTTCCTCACTGAATTCAGTGCACAAAACTTTGTATCTACACCAGTGCAATGACACTCATTTGCCACCTTTCTCCTATTATTCCTCAAATCCTGATTTTTTTCATTGATCCTCAGATTTTTTGCAAATATTTTTTGTATTTCTTTACCATTATAAAATATAGCAGTCTTGAGTGTTAGACCAGAAAATTCTGTGGAGCTCCATTATTGCATTCTTACAGACTGAAACAACTATTGATTATTTTTGACAATTTTTTAATCTTTATTTTCAAGATAGAAAAATAACAGACAATATTTACAAAAGTGTGTCCAAGCTGAATAAATTGTTCATAATTTTATGATTGCATATTTACACCAGTGTTTGAAACAACACAATTGTGGTCCAAGACAGCAGAATTTTATTACAAAAAAAAATTGAGATGCACAAATGAAAGATTCAAGGCTAATCCAGATTTCAGTTTCTCTGACAAGCGGATTTAGGTCATTAAAAACTGTCAACTTTTTTGTCATTGTGAAATATCTTAATGAAATCCTTAATTCTGGTTAAGAGGCTTTATGTTTTCCATTTAAATATGATGTTACAGTGCAAAAAAATGGTATGTAAGGGCGAATAGTTCTTTTTTTTAATAGTGAAAAACAAAAAAAAGTTGAATAATTTTATACATTTATGTCACTTTTTGGTGTGGCCACTTGCAACCATGTTCCAAGGATGTAAGAAAATATTCATATACCACTATGTCACATTTTTGGCACAGTTTTTTAATCAATATTTCAGTGCAATATTGTGACATTTTATTATTCATTAACTTATAGAAATTCAAGTCATTTGTTTTGTATTTTTGTGCATCCCTGAGGTGCAAAGTTGGCAGCAAACATTCAGCCATTTGACCCTTCAGTTACATTTTTTGCTGTTTTTCTGTAACTGGGACCTACAATAAAATTTTTAGATGTCACAGGAACCAGAACCGATTAGAGACTGATTTTTTTTTTAGCATACAATAAAATAGAGTAGTGCAGGAATGAGTCCAAAAACAGGAAAGTGAGTTAGCATTTCCCAAGGCTGTTACTTTACCCTGTACAGTTAAAAACTTTTTATGGATAAGAAATGCAGCAGACATTGTCTTTCTTTTAAATTTGCAAGGGCTCTGTTTTTAAAGAATTGTTGCTAAAAAACTTATAACAAGGACTACAAAAATGGCCTAAACTATTAGATAAATTACTATTGCAATAACTATAATCAAAACAATGAGGACCATAGCTAGAATACATTTGCACCGGGTTGTACAACACTCATTATTTTGGGACTCGGACAACAAAAGAACAGGCTCTGGCCGCACTTCAGTCGACTCACGATTGTTCCTGTTTTCTGGCCTTCTGGTTTGTTCCTGAAAGGAGATCTGTTGGTTCATCACAATGCACAAAAACAGTCCAAGGCAGGCCAGCTTTCCCAGTGAGTTACTGATATAGGAAACATCAGCGTTACTCCTATAGTGGTCCCGGAGTCTCACCAAAGTTTGATAGTTAGCCCCCATAGGAAACTCCTGTATCTGTCGCAAGAGGTTTGTGGTGATCTGGTAGGTATAGTTGGGATCATAAGATGTCCCAAGGTTGTGAGAATGCTGTGTAAGATACACTTCATCTATCATTGTCCCCCTGACCCTGATAATGATCCTGTCCATGTTCCCTGCTTCAATGTCAGCAGGGGGATCGAGGACATAACGTGGGAGCCGAACTGATGTTCCTTCGTTGATATTGCCGATGGTGTAGTATTGTTGTCCAGGAGACAGACGCCCCAGCAGATTCTCAAGGTTGTAGTATCGGTGTGCGCCATAATCTCCATTGCTTGGGTTGAAGGTCAGCCGTATGTGGTCGTTACCTTCAATGATAACTCTTTGGGCAAACCAATAGAGCAGCACAAGACTGTGCTCAGGAACGGATCCACCAGCGACAATCCTCTTCAAATCCCTCATGCGGTTGAGCCTTTGTATGGCTGACACAGAGGTCAGTGTGAGGAGCAGAGTGAAAAAGCAACATGTGACTCCTTTGGCCATCTCCATCATCCTGTAAGACATTAATGACATTGTCAGCAGCCATTATTTCTTCAACAGGGACATCCTCAGTCCATGAGTCCCAAAAAACATATGCATTCATTTTTTCTTCTATCTAGTTGAAATTTGTTGGGCTGTATTTCAGCCATCAGAAGTGACCATTAAAAGTTGACCTATTGTTTTGGCTTAACGTTTTGTTTTTAGGTAAGCAGACCAGCATCACTTAAAGACTAGTATCGGCTGATATCAGCCATTTTTACAAGCCCCAGCCATGAAGGAGTTAATGTTTGATCAATATAAGATAAGATGGTCCCTTTTTGATCTCCAGAGGGGAAATTTAGGTGTTGCAGCAGAAACAAAATAGAATAGGTGGAGGTATTTACAACTATCAAAAAATAAAATAAAATAAAAATAAAATTCAACAGAGTAAGTGTCATACAGGACAGCTGAGCCATTCTGTGCAGTACACTGAAGGTAACGTGACAGCGGTGTTAAAGTGTGACAGGTAACAGCAGTGGTAATGACAGTACATTGAACAGTACAATTTATTTTACCTGGAGGTATTGTGCAATAACAGACCAAGATAAGAGAAGTGAATCAATAAAGTGCAGTATTTAAATAACATTAACAATATGGATAATAACAGCTGGTTTAGAGGATATGGAGTATATAAAAATATCAGTTTCAGATGTTTTTCTGTTTTTTTTAATGCTAATTTAATGTCAACATCTGGCAAATCAAACTTCTTGCATTGTAGGGGCAATTACACCTGAAGAAGTAATCAGAAAAACACTGGAACTGGTATGGGCTAAAATTATTGTTTTAGACTACGGTTTTGGCTTCAGCCTGATTTTATCATCACTACTTGTTTTCACTGATATTTACTAGGGGTGTACGATATCATTAAGTTTGAAAGGTATGCCCTGACGTCACAATTTATGCGCCAGCCTGGCGGATTGACCTTCTGAGGGGCTGAGTGACCTTTCGCGGCAGCTGGATCAGCCTGATTCAGTGTCTATAATCAGATCCATCTTGCCAAGCTCTAATCTACAGCAACTGCAACCTAGGCCAATCATCTTTAAGCAGGAAGAGGTGGCAGTTTAACTCATGACGACAACAGGAAGTGACTGCTCTGCTGGAGATAAGCATAGATGCTAACAGCTTCAGTTGCAGATTTATCAGATCTGGACTGCATTTGAGAGCAGACTAGGTCTCTTCCCTCAGTGATATGATGTCAGCTGCTTTATCAGCACGGCCTTGTCTTCACTATAAACCTGAAGTTCTGGCTCCAAATGTTTTAACATCAGCGTAGGATCTATACTTCCTGGATGAAAATTATTAGACAATAATAATGAAAAAACATTTGTGTTTTTTGCCACTGAATGCCTGGAAGTCCGCTCACTCGCACTGACTGTGACATTATGTGTGTACATCTATTGGTAGGTAATCGCTCAAAAAGTTGTTGATCAGTATTAGCTGATATAAAAACTCCTGAGGTTATTTACAGCTGGTATATCAGTCAGACACATTGACCATATACGGCCCGGACATTCTCTTCAATATCGACTGAATGATCAGGATTCACAGATTATCACAGAATGCTTACTTTAAAATTAACAGTTTTATTCATGAGAGAATGAAAGAAATGTTTTCTTCTAGTTTAAACTCAAATCAGGTTTCATAAGTGGTAAACAAATTTACTGAATGAGAGACTTTGTTTTCTTGACAAAAACATAAACAGTTAGCTTCAGTTTCAGAATCGTCAATAATGACTTTGGAAATATCAGCATATGGAATATGTCCAAAAATCCAATATTGTGCTTCCCTAATATGTTCAGTTTGCTCAAACAATAGTCCTTGGACTCGCTTAGGGGTCTGTCTCGCTGGGCTCCTTCTCTGTTTCAGTCACGCTGGCTCTGACCGAAAACTTGTTTAACCTTAGCCAGTAGTACTACGTAGTGTTTTATGTCCTTCACGGCTGTTCATAGTTTTTATAGACTGGTAGGACATGGAAGCCTCGATAGGACTTGTGTAAATACAGATAAGAAATTCTTTGCTCAGGAGGACAAGTCAGATTGTTGGCAGAGGCAATTTGACACAAATGAGTACATATTTATGACTGTAGACATTGTTTTCAGCTCATAAATTACTTAAAACTCTACACATTGTCCCTTTAAAAGTTGGTGAAATGTATTCTTTTTGGAATAAAGCAACACCTGAACTCTTTAAATCTTACTGCTGACTACATCAGAATCATACAGTGAAATTCTGTCAACCCTGTTCAACAATTCTCACAGACCAGTAAAAATATTCTCACATCTAAGTTGAAAATAGAATAGACAGTTTCCACCATACATTCTGTAAAAAGCATGGAATTAAACGTTGTGAATCAAATCCTGTCTTTAAAAGTTCCTATTTTTTGGTATGAAATGTGTGTTTTGTATTAGCACAGACAGTAAAAGGTTTAGTTAAAATGTAACACGATATGTGTATCCAAGGATCGAAGTCTGAAAAACTCAAATGTGAAATACTTTTAATGGAATCAGAGTTATTGTCAGGAGAAGTCAGAGCTTACCTTCACTGTTTGGTTGTCAGCTGAGGTCTGTTCTCCTATTTTCTGTGAGGGTTAATAAACTCCCTAAGTTATTTGTTCTCTGGTAATGAAACCGAAAGCAAAAAGGAGCTGCTCACTCTTCATGACGTTTGGAAACTGAGCTGTACTGATAAGCTTTTTTTTTTAACTGTTCAGATAAAACGCTCCTGGAGAAGTTTGAATGGGATTTGTGAGAGATGTGTTCATACAAACTCTGAGACTATTGTTTTTATTAGCGCTCGGTCTTGGTGTGTCTCTGTAAAGAAGGGAGGAAATCTGCAGCTCATCAGGGGAATTTTGGGGGCATGTGAGGGACAGCAGTCAGCCTGTGCTGTTCAGGATCTGGCATGGAGTTTTTCTTTGTGCTGAACAGTAAGGAACTACCAGGTACTGTAATGCAGTTGGCTACTGGAGAGCCACATGCAACCAAAGTTTTCATTCAGTATGGCCCAATGAGTCCTTTTGATGTAAACATGAGATGAACATGACAGAATATTTGCCATCAAGATACTTGAATTTTTTGCCAAGAAGTATTCACTCACTCATTCAAATCGTTGTTTTCAGGTATCCAATCACTTCCATGGCCACGGGTGTATAAAATCAAGCACCTAGGCATGCAGCCACCTGTGCAATAATTCCAGTAATGAAATTTCCTTGCTACTAAATATTCCACATTCAGCTGTTTGTAGTTTTATAACCAAGTGGATGCGATTGGGAATGACAGCAACTCAGCCACAATGTGGTAGGCCACGTAAAACCACAGAGCAGGGTCACTGGATGCTAAGGCTCACCGTGCACACAGGTCACCAACGTTCTGCAGAGTCAGTAGCTGCCAAACTTCATGTGGCCTTCAGATAAGCTCAGGGAACATTGTAGAGAGCTTCATGGAATGGGTTTCCACGGCCGAGCAGCTGCATCCAAGCCTTACATCACCAAGTGCAATGCAAAGTGTCAGATGCAGTGGTGTAAAGCAGTGTTTCTCAACCAGGGGTCCACGGACCCCTAGTGGTCCATGATGTAATTGCAAGGGGTCCTTAAAAATAAAATAATATTTTAAAATAAGATCCAATGACATTTATAAAAATAGGATTATTTTACCCAAATGTGACTGAGACCTTTTCTACACAAACTACAGAGGGTAACAGGATTTTTTTTCTCTAATTACATCTGTTTCACAAGTGTTATTTATTTATTTAAGTTTGTATAATACAAACTTAACACGGTCTGCATCCTTTTCAAAACATGAGCCCTCTATTGTTTCAGTGGCCATACCCTATTCATTTTTAACTTGGATTTTATTGTGAATCATCTGCAGGAAGCTTTTGTCAGAAAACTCATTTACTTGTAAGGTTAAGGTTAGAACTTGAAATTAAGCAAGTGTTTCAAACAAACAAAGAAGAAGAAGATGGGGGGGCTCAGGATAGATCAAAAATGTGCCGGGGGTCAAGGACCCCAAAAATGGTTGAGAACCACTAGTGTAAAGCACAGTGCTGGACTCTAGAGCAGAGGAGAAGTGTTCTCTGGAGGGACGAATCACGCTTCTCTGTCTGGCAATCTGATGGACGAGTCTGGGTTTGGCAGTTGCCAGGTGAATGGTACTTGTCTGACTGCATTGTGCCAAGTGTAAACTTTGGTGGCGGGGGAATTGTGGTGTGAGGTTGTTTTTAGTCGATGACCAGTAGACAATAGAAATATTCATTAGTGTCATTCCTACTCTTTGTTAGGAGTACATTTGAGTCATTAGAATCTTGGGGGTGCATGTTGAGGATGAGTCAGCCTGTGCATATCAACATTTGATGATGGGGACACACTAGCTGCCGTAGTTTAGACCTGCAGTCATAGCCTTAATGTGTGAATGTGTAGGGCAGATTGAAGAATGAAAAGTCTACTTCTGATTTTTGATATGAAAATTTTATTTGTTCAAAGACGTACAAAAATTTCATCAACTAAACTTAGAAAATATCTAAAGGGTCTTGATATAAAACTCTTAACATTTAGTAGTCACGGGCATTCAAGCAGATATTTACAAAGACACAGAAATAAAGAACAAAATAAATAGATAAATTATTGACCTCACACTGTTACTACCCATGTATATGGCAAGTAGGGTGAGTAAATCTGAAATCTTGTCATAAGTCAATATCAAACTGGACTGTCACATTTTTGTAAAACAGTGTTAAATACGATATTAACAAATAGCATAAAGTTGTTAAAAAGCAGACCTAATGCTCAGTTCAAAGATTGTTTCCTGTTGCTTATGGAAACTCCTTAATAAACCAGTTACAGCAATGTGACAGTAAAGTCAGAAAACATTAAAAGTGACCCTTGTTCTGTCTCTTCAGAGAGTAATGTGACTTTATATGTCGTCACTTACTGAAATTTAGCACCACATGTTTATACATTTAAGTAACATAACTGTCTCACCTCAGTAAATAAGCACTTCATCACAAAATAGGAATAAAGCCTGAGATACTGCACTTGTGTGTTTATTGCATTTGTTCTGCCACAGTTACCTTGGTCTGTGCTGGTGTAAGGGAATGATTAAACCTTACATGTGTTTTTCTTAATCAAAAAGTGTTTCACTGACCTGTTTTACACTTTTTGCACACAATTGTTGCAAAAACAGCATAGTCTTGTGAGTGAGTACTTTAAGTAACAAAACATCACAACTTTTGATTTCTTTTCAGCCTACGTTAAAACTTAGATTTTATCCTACAAAAAATAATTTATAAAATAAACAATGGTCTTAAGACTGATATTGTACAACTAATAAAATAGTATCTATACTTTGCAAATCTGTGCATGATGTTAGGAAGATGTGCTGACAAACCGATAGTCTGTGCATGGTCAGGACAAATTTGAAAATAAGCTGGCACAGAAGTTTTTCTTTTTAACTCAATGAGTATCAGGGGTCCAGTCAAACCCAGACAAGGGTCTTAAAATGAGGATTAACCTTTAACAAGCCAACCTGCAGCACAGCAATGACAGCTTCAGCGCTCTATGACCGGCCTGTAGAGCTCACAGCTCCTCAGCCCACTGTAAGAGTGTGGATAGCATGAAGCTTGAGGTGTCGATGATAATGCCCACCGACTCAGGAGGAAAAATCTGTACATACTTTAAGTAACCTCCTCAATTAATCCAGTGCACAAAACTTTGTATCTACATCTGTGCAATGACACTCGGTCACCACCTTTCTCCTGTCAGTCAAAGTAATGCACAGCCTTCAAAATGTTCTGTCATTCCTCAAACCCTGATATTTCCATCGATCAACAAACTCTTTACAAATCCATTTTTGTAGTCTCTTTGACATTATGACATATAGCAGTCCTGCGTGTTGGACCAGAAAATTTTGTGGAGCTCCATTATTGGATTCTTACAGACTGAAACAACCATTTATCATTTTTGACTATCTTTTAATCTCTGTTTTCAAGATAGAAAAATAACAGACAATATTTACAAAAGTTTGTCCAAGCAAGATAAATTGTTCATTCTGAACCAGACATTGTCCTGCTTTGAATTCGTAAGTGCACGTGTTTTTTAAAAAAATGTTGCAAACAAACTTCTAATAATGACTACCCTCATGCCATCATTTCTGATCACTTTTCAGTAAAAAAATAATTCATACACCACAGCTATAGCCGTCAGGACCAACCTAATCTGGTTATTTGATTATGATGTATACATATGTAAAAATTTATTATAAATGGATTATCACTCTTATGGAGCGCACAAAAATATCAGTTCTATTTCTTCTTGTAAACTATAATTGAGTTACTATACAGTATAATAAAAATAATAAATACAACAATGACCAGAGCTAGAAGCCAGTTGCACACTTCCATGCAACAGTCATCATTCTGGGACCCTGAAGTGTGATCAGAACCCGATCTTTCATTCTGATTCAACTCATAATTGTTCCTGTTTTCTGGTCTTCTGATTTGTTCCCGAAAGAAGAACTGTTTGTCCAGCACGATGCACAAAAACAGTCCAAGGCAGGCCAGCTCTCCCAATGAGTTACTGACATGGAAAACATCAGCGTTACTCCCATAGCGGTCCCGGAGATTCACCAAAGTGTGATAGTTACCCCCCATAGGAAACTCCTGTATGTGTCTCAAGAGGTTTGTGGTGATCTGAAAGGTATAGTTTGGATCATAAGATCTCCCGAGGTTGTGAGAATGCTGTGTAAGATACACTTCATCTATCACTGTCCCCCTGACCCTGATAATGATCCTGTCCATGTTTCCTGCTTCAATGTTAGCAGGGGGATCGAGGACATAACGTGGGAGCCGAACTGATGTTGGTTGGTTGGTGTTGCCTATGGTGTAGTATTGTTGTCCAGGAGACAGACGCCCCAGCAGATTCTCAAGGTTGTAGTATTGGTGTGCGCCATAATCTCCTTTGCTTGGGTTGAAGGTCAGCCGTATGTGGTCGTTACCTTCAATTATAACCGAGTGGGCAAACCAATAGAGCAGCACAAGACTGTGCTCAGGAACGGATCGGCCAAAGTTGATCCTCTTCAAATCCCTGATGGAGTCGAGCCTTTGTATGGCTGACACGGAGGTCAGTGTGAGGAGCAGAGTGAAAAAGCAACATGTGACTTCTTTGGCCATCTCCATCATCCTGTAAGACATTAATGACATTGTCAGCAGCCATTATTCCTTCAACAGGGACATCTTCAGTCCATGAGTCCCAAAGTACATTTGCATCAATTTTTTCTTCTATCTAGTGTAAATTTATTTGGCTGTATTTCAGCCATCAGAAGTGACCATTAAAAAGTTTACCTTCACTTTCAGTAACTTTTTTCTGATCGTTGTTTCAGCATAACGTCTTGTTTTTAGGGAAGCAAATCAGCATGGGGTCAACATTGGTATCTGCTGATATCAGCCATTTTTACAAGCCCCAGCCATCAGGGAGTTAATTTTTGATCAATATCAGTTTCAGATGATCTGCTCTCTGATCTGTTTTCATGATCACAAAGAGGGTAATAATGCATTTTGGGAGAATTACACCTAAAGAGGTAATTAGAATAACAATGAAATTGGTATGGGCTTAAAGGATTGTTTTAGACTACGGTTTTGGCTTCAGTCTGATTTTATCATCACTACTTGTTTCCACTGATATTTACTAGGGGTGTATGATATTGAGTTTGAAGAGTATGCACTGACGTCACAATCTGTGCGCCAGCCTAGCAGTTCCACCAGCTGAGGGGCAGAGTGACCTTTCACAGCAGCTGAATCAGCCTGATCCCATGTCTGTAATCAGATACGTCTTGCCAAGCTCTAATCTACAACTGCGAGGGAGTCCAATCAGCACCTTTAGAGCAGGAAGAGGTGGCAGTTTAAAGCATAACCACAGCAGGAAGTGACTGCTCATATATAGAAAAGCAACAGCTTCAACATTGAGAGAGAGAGAGTGTTTTCACTCAATGAAATCATATCAGCTACTATATCAGCACGGCTTCGTTTCCACTTTAAACCTGAAGTTCCGACTCCAAGTGTTTTAACATCAGCGTAGGATCTGTACTTCCTGGGTGAAAATTATTAGACAATAATAACAAAAAATGTTGGTGCTTTTTGCCACTTAGTGCCTGGAAGTCCACTCACTCACACTGACTGTGACGTCATGCGTGTACCATCTATCAGTATTTGCAGATTATCACAGAATGCCTACTTTATTTTTGACATTATTCATGTGAGAATGAAACAAATGTTTTCTTCTAGTTTTAATTGAAATCAAGTTTCATAAGTGATAAGAGATTTTTTTTCTCTTGACAAAAACATAAACAGTTAGCTTCAGTATCACAATCAGCAATAATGAGTTTGGAAATATCAGCATATGGAATATGTCCAAAAATCCAGTATTGTGCATCCATAATATGTTCAGTTTGCTCAAACCGTACTCTTTTTTTAATTCTTTTTGGGTTTGTGTGGATAGTTGGCTTAACAGTTAAAGTCAATCTAAATAACAAGCAACAGAGTTCAAAGTTGGTGAAACTTACTCATTTTTGACTAAAGCAACCCACAGAAACAGAGGTCTTGCCTGAACTCTTGAATTCTTACTGCTGACTACACCAGAAGTCATGCAGTGACATCCTGTCAACCCTGTTCAACAATTCTCACACAGACCAGTAAAAATATTCTCACATCATTTAAGTTGAAAATAGAAGACAGTTTCCACCTTACATTCTGTAAAAAGCATATCCTGATCTGTAGTGAATCAAATCCTGTCTTTAAAAGTTACTATTTTTTGGTATGAAATGTGTGTTTTGTATTAGCACAGACAGAAAAAGGTTCAGTTAAAATGTAACACGATACTTTTATTCAAGAGTCAAAGTCTGAAAAAACTCAAATGTGAAATACTTTTAGTGAAATCAGAGTTATTGTCAGGAGAAGTCAGAGCTTACCTTACCTTCACTGTTTGGTTGTCAGCTGAGGTCTGTTCTCTTAGTTTCTGTGAGGGTTAATAAACTCCCTAAGTTATTTTTTCTCTGGTAATGAAACCGAAAGCAAAAAGGAGCTGCTCACTCTTCATGATGTTTGGAAACTGAGCTGTACTGATTAAAATTTTTTAACTGTTCAGAGAAAACTAGGGGTGTCCTGATCCGATATTGAAATCAGATATCGGTCCGATATCAGCAAAAAAACTGATATCGGACCGATATCGGCCTGCATCTAAAATCTCCGATATAAGCTCTCCGATACATGCAGTCCATTCTAAATTATTTTTTATGTATTTAATTCAGTTGTAGAATATGCTTATGTTTAAGTTAAACACAGTGGTTATTTTGCAATTTTAAAATAACTGTTTTTGTTTTAATTGGATTTATTGAGGTTACTTTTCAGGAACTTCTAATTCATTATTATTATTTATTTTATTTAACTTTAGTATATTCTTATGTTAAAGGTTAAAATTTATTTAGCCCATTGGTTAATAACAAATGGGTCAGTTTTTCTCATACCTACTATTGCTGACTACTGTTCTCTGTTTGAGTAATCTCACTTGATCAAGCCTTTTCTTACAGTCCATACTACAAAATAAGTAATAAAAGTATGTATGATTCCTGCTGATATCATATCGGATCGATATCGGTATCGGCCAATACTCAAGGCTGCAATATCGGTATTGTATCGGAGGTGAAAAAGTTGCATCGGGACACCTCTAGAGAAAACGCTCCCAGAGAAGTTCACAGTGGATGAAATGTGATCGAACAAACTCAGAGAGATGAGGAAATCTGCAGCTCATCAGGGGAATTTTGGGGGCAGTCAAGGGACAGCAGTGAGCCTGTGCTGTTCAGGATCTGACATGGAGTTTTTCTTTGTGCTGAACTTAGAGGTATATTCATAATAAACTTTGATTTATTATTGTTGGTTATAACAAAATAAATGGTCTTTATTGATTCTTGTAAACTGTTTTAAGAAGGAGTTTTGAAGTCAGTTAAAAAGAATAAAGCAGTAAAGGTAAACTTTTAAAACAAGAAAATATGTTTATTGCTTTGAAAAAGCAGCGTTATGTGTTATGAACTCCATATTCAGCTTAATAGATCAGCTGTTTAAATCCGATTTTTATAATATCAGTGATGGTAACATACATCCTAATTTCTTGAATTTTAAGTGGTTTTAATTGTCTTATTAGGAGTATCTTACAACTATGATCAATTTGCCTCTCCTGCGGAGTGAGTAAAATTAACATCACTCTGTAGTAACTCAAATAACCCGTTCCCTGCCTAACTGGCAGGATGTATTTATGTAAGTATTTGATCATTTCTACTTGTGATGCACCAAGTGTCTGATCACAGTCACTTCAAGTAGCATTGTTTGGAATAACAGTTAAGCTGATACCAATGCAGATATCAGTGTGTCTTTGAAATTTCACCACTAATTGATTTTAGTGTATCTCAAGTTTTAAGTGTAGTGTTCTTGTTGTAAGTGAGGTTTGTTTAATGGGTTTTGTGAGTAAAGGTTCCCCCTTTTGAAAGTATTACATTGAGCCGTTAAAACAGGAAACAGAGTTCTTTAATTTTGTCTTCTACATTAAGGTGTATTTCATGCAGTGTTTCTTGCACCAAATAAGACAGCACCATTCAAGGCAAGGTATTTCAAAAATTCTTAGCCAACTTACTACTGAAAATGTGGTAGGGATGCACAATATTGGATTTTTGCTGATATCCAGTATTTCCAGACTCATTTTGGCAGATACCCATATTTTAAATCAAGAGAAAAAAGCCTTTAATTTACAAAAAAATGACTTTTGCTTTCAATTTGACAGCCTATTTCTGAGAAACAGATGTAAAACACTACTTACCCTTTTGAAAAAATGAAACTCTTGATTTTAAAATGTACCAATTCAATGATTATAAGGTGAAACAATGTGATACATGGGTGTGTTTTGCCAATATTACAGACTATATAAGGGATATTTATGGCCAATATGTACGGCTGATATGTAGGCTGTAAATAAAGGCAAAATTTAGATAGACTGCTGATACCGATATTCAGTTTTTTAGGCCAATATCTGCCAATACTGATATCGTAATCGTATCATAATAAGAGTATAGATAACTATTGATAGCAGTATCTATCTAATTCTAAAGAAACCCACCCCTAGCTCCAAATGCTGACATGAGTGTGTCGTGCTGCTGTTTTTAGTTGATTCAGGCTTTAAACAAGCCTTTGAGTGAATTGTGACTTGTTCTACATCCAGCACAGCAAAACCAGACAAGTTGTAAACTAACGAAGATGCCATTCCTGTTGTGGAAACAAGCCCCTTACTCGCGATTACAGCAGTCATGTTGTTGCATCTCTGTGAAAGTAAAGGTGAGGGAGGGTGTGAACTCAAGGGAGCAAAAGTAGTGACAGAGCAGCCAAAGAAAACTCTATTGATCTATTTCATTTAATCACCTACAACCAAAAATCTACATTACCCCCCTAAAAAGACAGTGTATTACTCTGTCCTAGTTTTAAGGCTGTTGTCTTCTATTTAATGTGCTGTCTTTGGCTCTCTGAAAAGCACTGTACTGGAAAAATATACTATTAAACTTATTGTTATAAGTATACTAAAGTTTATTGAAACATATCATCTTTAGTTTTCATGTCAGAGCTCTTAGTTGAGTTTTACATCAACAGGCGTTTTGTTTTTAGATTTGTATTTCCTCTTGTAATTTTAACTTTTGCCTCTCGCTGGCCGTCCTCTTTGCTGGTTTTCTGCTGCTCAAGGATTATGAAACTTGTGCTGTAAGACTGTTTAGTAGCTGCAACTCCTCCAGGAACCAGCAGGAGACGCTGTCACACAGTTAGTTGATCTGCTGTAAAAGCCAGAGAAGGTCACTGAGCAGCAGAAAGCACATCAGGTGTTCCTCCTGTGTAGATATACAACCATGCTGTGTAATGAGTGCGGTGTTAGTCTGGTTTGTTTAGTGGTGATCATGCTGACAGAGAGACAGACGCACACATGCACAGCCTCTCATATGATCTTTTCCAGGCTGGGCTATAAATTGATCAATCAGTTTTTAAGATATGTGTTAGTATATTTTCTACAAAGACGGAGTAAGAAAAGGCTATATAGATTTTTCTGATGTGGTTATGAAAATTAAGATTCTAGACCTAAACCAAGTGAAAAGTGTTACAGAAAGAACTGCCTGATTATCATCATTAATAACAAGATAATCTATTTGAAATGTTAAGGCTAAAAGGGAAATTATCCTTTTATTGATCATTTTTATCCTCATAGAATTTTTATTCCCTTGTTTCTCATAAACTTATTTTTTTAATCATTTTTCTAGTACATGTTGATAGTGTGCAGCTCATTGTTGAGATTCAAGATGTTTAGTGTCATGTACACACCAAAAACAGCGGTCATTAATGGGCAATTAAACTCTTATTTTGCGACTTCCCATCTCCACAAAACCTAAAATATAAAAACCTAAAATAAAAAATATAAAGTGCACACATACAATAAAAATAGGACAGTTCAATATGCAAATGTCAGCAACTTGTACAAAAAAAATGAAAAAAGAAAATGGTTGTGAGATACTTAAAGGGTTCCTGTGGATAGAGGTCAGGTTTTCTACCTGAGCTGTAGGCTGGGTCTGGCCTTGGGTCCCTCCCCCTTTACTTAGGTCAGACCAGGCCTGTTTTTTTTTCCTCTGAGATTGAAAGAGATTGAGCTTTGGTGATAATCGTGTATTTAGCAAGCAACTCATTTAAACCACAATAAAGGCAGTGCACACAAAGGACAGTTTCATCAGATGATTTTCTGTGTGCACGCACAGTGTGTGAGTCGCTCCTTTGACTCTTCTCAGTTTCCTGCATCACCTGTACAGCAGTTCATCACACAGCGCACAGATTACCAAGAAAAATGGAGTAACAAAACGTGTAACAAAACATGATGTGCTCTTTGGGGTCACCATTTAACTGGGACATTATCAGGCTCTGGCCCAAGAATATAGATTAGAGAAGGAGCTGGCTCGGGTTCGGAGAGAATGTCTTTGGGCTTGGGTTGGGTCAGGCAGGATTTTCTGGGCCTGGTCAGAGCTCTACCCGTGAATCAAAAAAGGTTGCTAAAAGTAGTTCGAAAGTTAAGGTTGTAAAGTGTCATAAAAAGTATTTTTAGCAGCATGAGGCTGGGTTGGAAATTTAACGATTTTGCCAACCATCCACCATGGCTGATGGTTTTGAATATCTACTAACAAATCATTTTTCCGCTGGTCACTTTATCTTAGCGTGGTGCCATAATATAATGATGTATAATAAAACCGGAGCTATCATGTTTAAGTTATGTATTATTTTAGGTAGGAAATGTTTAAACTGTTAGAGAAAATACTGACATGCTACTTAGAGCCAAAATCATCAGTTCATTGTTTAAAAAAAAACATATAGACTTGTAGTTTATGAGAGGAGTTATTATTATCATCCAGGATTATGGTAGGTAGGCTGAGTCTTACTCTGTAATAACCCATTTCTGTGGCTGTTCAGCAAATACACCTGCCACTGCACAAAACATTCACCTTATACTGATGATAGTGATAATTTCCAACCTGACACGACTCAAAGTGACCCATTATACCTTGCATTAATATCAGTTTCATTGTTTTGGATGCTTGTTGAGGCACAATAAACCTCTTAACGCAGCTTTGATTGCAGTGTCATTTAAATTTTGAGTTCACAAACTACAAATGACTGAGAAAGTAAAAGATCGGAAAAGCAAGAAATCAAAGTGATTTGGCTTCAGTGTTCAAAACATGGGGCCAGGTCTGCAGGAAGAGATGGTGATTATGAGGGGACTTGCAAAGAAAATGAAGACGTGTTTAATGTTAGAACATTAGAAATCGAAGCTGCTGCATAACCCTGAAAATCAGTAAAGCTCAGAGGCTTTCCAGTGAATAAACAGTATTAGTATTTCTTTGTTTTGCTCTAAAGGCGTCTGGATTAAATAGTCATAAATTTGAGAATGTGCTGATGCCTGCATTTTAACATTGGACCATGTGGATTCAACTTGGAACAGTCTGTTTTTGTCATCCCCTTTTAGGAAAATGTTTGATATACATTTTGCAGTGCCACCCAGGAAGAAAGTAACAAGATCTGTTTTTTATGGTCTACATACCCACTTCTGCCCTGCATGAAGGCTTAGTTATTGTCTTTGTTAAATGCAGAAAGAAGGTCAAAAATTGCACAAAGGAAACATTTAGTTTCTCTGCGGTCTCCACCCACAACTTTCACATGAGCAGCACAAGACCATCATACAAATGATGCTGCTTCTGGTTTATTTTCCCACATTTTCTTAATTATTATTTGACCTTGGCAACTAACAATTCAAGAAAATTCAAGTTATATGTTTCCCGTGCGTAAAATCAAAAGTTTGTTGAATAGAGGCAATCCAACACTCTAGAACTGTGCAGCTTTGGTTACCAAGAGGCCCACGTTAACATTGTCTGCAGTGTCAGAGGGCTAAACTTTTTTTTTTGCAGTTTGAAGGGTACATTGAGGGACATAATAGCTGTCATAAAAAGTGCTTCATCAACATTTATAACTATTTAAAATCAAATGTAATTAATCATACTGGACTCAATGAGTTAAATACAGGCTTTAACACAACTTCGGCTACATTTTTGATGTAAGTACCAGCCTTTACTGGTTGTTGGAGCATATTTTGCAACCATTTTTATTTCTGTTTTGGCAAGTGCATAAAGGGAGTTTAACAGAAAAAAATTACAGCACAGTAAAGATTTTTTTTTTAATAATTTCTGTTTTTTAGTGCTGTCATGGAAGTTTTTTAGTTTTTTGTCCATGAACATTGAATCTCTGATACTTTAAACTGACTGACATTAAAAGATGAGGAGGGCTGCTGCTGCACTCCCCTGCTCTAGAAGACCGCTTTATTACAGTCACTTAACAATTATGAACTTTAGCACACATTGTAGACTTTCTCAGTGTGTAAAGGATTTAAAGTAATGCACAGAGTGACTCATGCTACTTCCATTCCTCATGTTTCTGTCTTATAAAAGACTTTGGACAGCTGTGTGGAACTCTGTCAGGGGTCGGCCAGGCAGCCTCGGGTCGCTCCTGCCAGTACATGACTCCATGTTGGCTCAGAGAGGTCCAGGAACATCAAGCCCCTGCCGCAGACTGTGTTGATCCAGCCCCTTTCACGTCAGGATCGGGATCTTTTATGTGAAAAGGGCAGAAACTCTGTAAAAAAAGGAGCCTGCCAACTGGTACGGACTCAAACAAATGGTTGTTGGCACGCACTGTGGGTTCACTGAAGAGTCACAGCCTTTAACGCAGGGGGATAACTCCTTCTTGAGTTAGCAAAATGCCGTTTTAACACAGCAGTAACATTTGTAAAGTTGTGTCAGCTTGCATGTTTAATGCCTGCAACAGCAACAACCACTGCAGTGTCTCGTCTTTATCCCTGACTTGTGACTGTGATGTCTTATAAATGTTTGCAGGGATTTTCTACAAACTGGGCAGACATTTTCATCCTGACTCAGGGATTAACTGATTCGATTTTTGAGGTCATTGCACAAGGTCAGGCCTCATGTTCATCCTTTCACTTATAAATATGACATCAAAAGAGTGCTTTAAGGGTTTTCTTCAGACTTTGCACTTATCTTTGACTTAAGGGCAGAGAGGATGGAGCCCCATCATTTCTCAGCAGTGCCAACTGATGCTTTGCATCACTGATCAAAATATTATCAGTGTGCTTGTTTAGGGTCACCACAGAGATAATTAATTAAAAAGATATTTTTGTTTCGTAATTATTGAGAAGGGTTGTTGTGTTTGTTCATTTTTTAATGTGTGCTTTTGAAACTTTTTAAATAACTACTGTTGAGGTATTTAACTTTATAAACCTGGCATAAAATACATGCATGGAGGAAGCTTGTGTTTCTTTGTTAAATGTTTCCAAAGCTAGTAGATAAAAATTACAAGATTGATGAAAATAAAGAAATTAAAACTCTTAATGGGCAGCAAGTCATGGGAGAAGCAGACTGTTAGTGGAAAGTAAATTCAATGCTTAGGATAATGTGGTTTTTCGTTTTTGTTTGTTTGTTTATTGCAAATACACCTCGTATGAGATCAGTGATTGGCAACTTTATATACCAAGGATCCTCATTGCAAGATGGCCAAATTTGAATGATGCTATAAGTGATGAAATTACATCTACAGCTGTCAAGCAGAGTGGCTTTATTAACATCTATTTATGTCAAAATTTAAATGCAGTTGGCAATTCTTGATCTACTAAGCTTAGCACAGAGCTCAAACTAGTTTAAACTCCCATTTTAATGCAAGTAAAATAGGATTTAATGGTTATGAAAAGATATTTTACTCATATTTTACTATTTTACTCACATTTTCATTTTCATTTTGACAAATGCTCATAAGGATGTTTCACAGAAACAATTACAGCCAATTAAAGCCCTTTTGGTCTTGAAAATATTGCTATTTTGATGTGTTCATGGAAGGTTTTGGCAGGTTTTTTACCATGAATGTACAGTTTTTGTCTATTTTAAGCTGACTGGCGGGCCACAGTGATGGAGTAGGAGGGCTACATGTGGCCACTGGGCCACCACTTGCCACACCCCAGTGCTGTTTGAACACTTTGCCGCCATCATGATTCATGTAGATAATGCAGTGCTGTAATTCTGTTTCTGTCTAATTTGCATTGAGGCGCGGTGTTGCAGAAGCACAGGAGAGCATGGCATGTACACACCGTTGCTGTCTTCCCATCAATCCTGTTAGCTCCTTCTGTGGTGTCTCTGTTATTGCCTGTGAAGCCATCACAGAGGGGGGATCACTTTGTCTCCCTGTAAAGTCTCTGTGACAGTCATATGAAGGTAAATACCTCACAGGGGCGTTAAATATCAGTCTTAGTCATGGCAGTGTGAATGAGTCGTGTTGTTTTGTGGGGAGCATATTTCCCATTTGGTCATTTGGTCACCATTAGATAGTTTGTCTTTCCCTATGCCAGTTGGAAAACACACTAGAAAGTTCTCTGTGGTATCCTCTGAAGCCGCTGGAAACTGCTGTCAGTTTTAAACACTGACTGTTTTTTTATTGGGCGATAAAGTGGAGTTTCAGAGAGAGGGAGATGAAAAGAGAGCAGGCAGAGACTGGACATTTTTAAGATGAGGGGCCCCCCAGTTTGGGAAAATGTACCATTACCCACGTTGTAAACTTTGTGAAACAGCTTTATTTCAGCTCCATATTTGGTAAGACCTGGTTTTGATCAAACTTAGAGGATAGCTGTGTGTGAGAGTAGATTTTTTTCATTATACTGGTAGAGTGTAAAACACTGAAGGCCCATCATGATGATTCAGATTGGTCAGATGGCTGTGGTTTATTTTCTGCGCTGGGCGTTACAGGGATTTAACACTGATATGAGGAAGGTTTATCTTGGCAGCCAATCGCTGTAATGACTTGAAACCAATCCATCTTTCCAGCATGTCCTCTCTACTTTTTTTCAGAAACATGACTCTTCATCATGTAGAGGAATGCAGGTGCTGCCCTGTGCTAGTGTGGCTGTAAGGTTGCACTGGAACCCCGGCGCTGGTGTGTAATTACACTTCCTGGAGACAGCTGTTTCCTCTCCTCTTTAATCACACAAATATACAGACCCCGCAAGAACCGTCATTCAACAAAGTAATTGCTTTACTCAGGTTTAAAAGACTCAGGCGAACGCTGATTTTTATCAGTAAACAAAAGAACTTTGGTGCTTTTTTAAGGAAAATCTTTGTTTCATTCACGCTTATGGACTAACATACAGTAAGTTAAAGAGAACCCTTCTGTAAAGCTCTTTTAGGAGTTCTTAGCTGCTTATGAAACTGACAGGCTGATATTGGCACCTCTTTATGGCCTACAGAAACTAGAGCATCAGCTCAAAGACTGATTCTTTTATTGTGATTTTTTACTAATGCTGGTAGGGCTGAAAAATATAATTTGAAAATATATTTATCAAAATTGTTGGGGATTGAATAAATATGGTTATGTATATCTTTAAAGGAACACCTGTGATGATTATAACAGCTGAGTTATCCTGTGTAAAGACACAAATAATCTTCAAACTGAAGAAAATAGCTTATAATCAACTGAAATTAAAGAATAAATGGGGAATTAAATTGTGTACCATACCGAATTTTCTAGCATTTGGAGCATTTAATATTTTTTATTTATCTTATAATCAGCCCTCATGAATATCTAATCTTTTAACCCCATCGAGTCAAAACTTGAACAGATTGCTATTTTATTTTGCACTAAAACCATTTATTTTATTTAATATGTTGCAAATTTAAGTCCCCTCCTTTTTTTATTGAACACTAAGTGCTAGGGGTGTAAAAACCATTGGTGTACTGTATATTGATATATGGATTGGCTGATCAATTACTCAGTCAGGTCAATTGAAGCTAAAAATAGCAGTTAGAACCCACATCTCTATGAAACAGCTTTATTTTACAATAGGACAAAGAGCATATTCACCCATCTTTTGGTTGTATGTCAAAAGTTCTGACTTAAATAACACCAAGGAGGACTGCTCAGCTTTATATGTTGATCATGTTTGCATTTTCAGCCAGTTACGACTCACATAGTTTAACCCTCATGGAGAAAACGATCTCCCTTGGCTTTTACTGATCATCTGTTTAGTGCTGCAGGACTAAAACTAAGTGCTTTGCAGAGGGAAGATATGTATGAGATCATAAAACAGAGCATACTGCCAACTACAAGAATAAAAAGAGTATGGCCTTGACCTACTCTTTATAAAGTGTCTTAGGATAACATTTGACATGATTTGGTGCTGTACAGCTGTAGATTGACTGATTGGTATGTTAACAACAGAGTTTTCAGCAATCTTTTGCAGGTCTGTGTCTGTAGCATTGTCGCCTTACAATGAATTTTTTAATAAAACAAATGATACACTTCCGTTTTATTTGGATTTGTTTGTAAGCATAATGGCTAAGTTAGATGTAGGGCTGGGTATTATGGCCTGAAAATAAAATCCCAGATTTTTTTCCACAATACTCGATTTATGATTTTAATCAATTTTTCCCTCAAAAAAAAAAAAAAAAAAAAAGCAAACCTCCAAATGACACAAAAATGACATGAATCAAGTTTTGCCTTTATGTTGTCAAATATATTCCTATATCATACAGAATTTCCCTCTTAACGTTAAAATGTGTCATAAAATGTTGATTATGTAGTTCAAATGAGGCGGGTTTGTCTACAGCTGAGCTATCTTCACAGTATTTTAACGTAAAACTCTCTGATCAAAATTTAATTTCATTTAAAAAACAAATAGAAGACTATAAAAGTGCTTCTGCAAAACCTGACAGGGCTGACCATCATGAAAACTGTACATTTTCAATAATTATATTTTCAAACATTGCAGCAACATAAAAATTTAAATTAAAATTTTTAATTTTTAAATCTTCTGCAGAAATAATTCAAATGAATCAATTTAATTTATGCATTTTCCAGCCCTAGTTAGACGGTTTAATAGAGATTTGACACCCAAATTTTTGCTCTTCAAAAAGCTGCTCCAGCAAAGAAAATCCCTGTACATTTTTCGGGATGAGCTGCGCGCGAGAGGAATGAGAGGGATGTGATGAATGCAGAGCCTTAGGAGCTGATGAGAGGGTCTGGCCAGGTAATTAGGGTTGTAAATTATCCCTGGAGGTAAAGACAAGGACGTTCAGCTGGCTGAAAGGTTAGGGTCGACCTGGGCTTACAGACATGCTCGCACAGATTCTGCTCCCTTCATCAAACACACCAAACAGCCTTTTCTCTTCGAATAGCTCAAATGTGGATATTTCATACTCCTGCTCTACTTTCCCTGAAGTTTGAGGTGTGAGCTCAGTTTTCTGCTCTGTCGGGGGGGGGGGGGGGGGGGGGGGGGGGGGGGGGGGTGTTGGGAGGAAGTGGGCGTGGCCTGTTGCCCTCTCTGCTGAGTCATGTGACATGGACGCGTGGGAGGGGCAGGCAGGGAGCTTCCAGAGCCACAGCAGAGTTTGGCCTCTCACTGGAGCGCTGCGCTTTGGCAGAGGGGACGACCTACACACACACATACACACACTTCACACGGTGAGTGTTTTACATACCGGGGGAGAATGTGTGTCATGACTCGTGTGCGTTAGTGGGAAAAAGACCAAGTTAATGTTTTGTTCTTTTGTTGTCCTCCGTCTTGCATTCCCCCCCCTGAGAGGCATCATTTAGTCTTTATTTTTCCTGCACTCACACTGATAAATGTCTCTGCTCGTTTTATACTCGACTCCAGAGCCAGCTGTTTATGTCTGTTTTTTTTGCTGTTTGAAGTCGGTGCTGATCTTAACGTGCTGTGAAACTTTCTGGATATTTTGTCTACAAAGAAAAATAGATTCTTGTGTTGCAGAGACGGTTTTCCATCTTGTGTGTTTGTGTGTGTTTGTAGATTTGCTCTAATTGCTATTGTTCAAGGTTTGGGCTCCTTCTGTCTTTCATTCCCTAAATTTTGTGTGTGGCCTCTTTGGTGAGCTTGGTAATCAGTCTGCCTTTGCACAACACACACACATTTTATATGAAGAGAGATATTCTTCCTTGTCTCAGCCTCATTTTCTTTTTTAACTTACTTTCTGTTTTGACTGCTCTTAATATTGCCCACAGTCAGTGCGTTTACATGCAGTGAGGAATTGTCAAATCATTTTTATCCAGACCGAACCTGGACTTTCGAAAAGGCTTTTACCGTGTTAGTCTGACTGAAAACATAGCATATTGAATTTACCACAGTCCAAAACAGGAATTCTGCTTATGCCTCTCATTTTCCTTGACGAGGTTTAATCCAAAAGTTAATGAGTAAATGTTGCATTTTAAGGCTGTGTTGTTGAAGATAGTATAAGGACTACCAGGTAAAGCATAGGTCAGTTGTTTACATCCAGGTTAAGGGTATTACAGCAGCATGACAGTAGCATCAAACTAGAGCTACAGCGGCTGCCCCACTACACTTCCCTTTGCTGCACTGCAACACACCACTCAAGTCTTTTCAGATAAAAACTGTGCGCCATTTTGAGTATTTACTTGTAAGCAATCCATCGATCTAGCTTTAAGAATTAATTTCTAGGGATGCACGATATTATAAGAACATTGTTGGCATCTGCAAATAATTGCCTAAAAAGTTGATTATTGGTATCAGCAGATATAAACATTTTTGATGATATTTACGGATTAAATTTTAGCTATGCAAATTGACAATAAATATCCCATTTACTTGCTGTAGTAATGCCAACTTTTATCAATCAAAGTGATAATTTATTACTTTCACCAAGGAGGTCGTGTTTTTTGCCAGCATTTACCTGTTTATCCGTATGTCTGTTAGCAAGATAACTCAAAAACACATGAAAGAATTTTTCAGAAATTTTCATGGATTGTTAGTCAAGGCACAAGAAAGAAATGAATAGATTTTAGTGGTGATCTGAATCCAGATAATGATCCAGGTTTTTTTTAAAGGATTTGTTAACATTGCATGATGGGGCAGTTTTCCACATTTTTGCTAATAACCCAGTAAGTTCTCAACAGATTTTGGTGACATTTTCAGAGAATATTGGTCATGGCACAAGGGGGAAGTGATCAGATTTTGGTGGTGATCGGAATCTGAATCTGGATAAGATAGGGCGGTTTTCCATATTTTTGACAATAAGTCACTAAACAGTGTTGGAAATGCTTTGATGGTGGTTTGTTCTGTTTTTCTTTCTGCAACAAGCAGAAAGGCGGCCTCAAAGAGTTGACCCCAAAAAGTAAAAAGTTGTTCCCTCTGATAGTATCAAACTGATGGAAAACAGCACCCAACCTTGACCTTTTCATAGTCAGACGCTTCTGCTTTTCCACATAAACATGCACACACTCACACACTCGCACACACTCCGAGCTGTTGAAAGGAGCTCTGTTGTGGCCCCGCTGCATTGCCAGGCGAGAACAGACATTGGCCTTTCACCGGCGTCTGACAGGACGCTGAAAAGGTCATCATTACCTTCTGTGTCTCGTGTTTCAGCCAATAAGTCGAGCAGTAAGATTATGAATCTATCATGGAATTTCAGCATCATGGCTTTGAAATGCAAAATATTTCATGAATGCAACTGGAGCTCTGTTATTTAGTATTGATAAGATTTCATCTGCAGCCTGACATGCAGTACAGATTCAGAGCTGTAGCTACAAGTTTACTGGTGAAAAGCAGTGTGTGGTACCTTGATATTTTTTTTTGATTTCTCTGTAAACCTATTAAGTTTGTGCTTAATTTATCAGCAGACTTGTGAAGTATTTGGCTTAGGATTTTTAGGAGGAAACAAAACCCTTAAGGTGCTTTATTTATATCATAAATCAGCTTTTATCAGCAATAGAACTCAAACACTTGCAAGTATTTTGATAGCTAGAAATCGATGTTGTCTTCCACAAGTATTAGACTGTTATTATATAAAAAAAGATGCATCTGCTCTGTCAGTGGCAGTTATGTCATCATTGATTACAGGGCCGTAGACAAAGAAAACATTGATCAACTGAAATTAGTCACCCATTGACCAACTGCATGTTTCTCCAGTAATAGGTATCAAGTTACATTACCGCTGTGATACCAGTACCAACTCATTAGAACATTAGAGGCCTACTGAACCTGTGCTGTCATCATGCTTTGGCTGTACAGCAATATGAAGATGTAGATATGTAAGGTAGGGACCTGCAAAAAGGACATCTCATTTTAATTGAAACAAAGGCTTTTTAAACAAATAAAGATAATATATTGAAAAAAATCACAAATACTATAAAAGAAACAAAGCAATTAGTTTAACAAATACCCTGAATGACCTTAACCCTAATCTCTTAAATTACACCAAGGCTCAAATTGGAATTTATAGACCTAATGGAATGCAGTAATTAGATCTAAATTGTTGACCAAAAGCTTTAAAACCTGTTAAAAACAGGCTTACATTTTCCTGTTATAAAAGCCAAAAATGTACCTCCTAATCTCTTTATTCTTGCACTTGTCCCTGCACTAACAAAATCCTGTTTGTCAGCATTTTTTCCCCCTTCAGTATATATCTTTGCTCAGGCTTAAACAGTGGTATACTGTCTTCACCTTAGTAAAATGTGATGCTTTTATTAGTATCTATACCTCTGTAGTTCATCACACAGCCTGTTGATTTTCTGACTGGATTTGAGTTCAAACAGTGTTACTGCTGTGGTATGTGATGTTATAACAATATAGCTTTTCACCTGCAGAATTGTTTTCCTGATTTTCAAATTTAAAATGCCAGTTAATTGTAATTGTTTGGCAAGATATTTTTGCAATCCTAATAAGAGCATAAGACCTTTAAAATACATAAGTTTCTGCATTAAATGGCTTGCAGTTAGAAATTTAAGTGGGTTGTCATAAAAGCTAACCTCCACTATTGACATGTGGAAAAATTTAAGGGAATAGCATTCTGAAAAAAATCTTCAAAAGTCATCTTCAAGTACTGACAATTTTAAATAGTCAGACTAAAATGTTAACCTGAGTTTGTTAGCTTGGATTCTACCACATAATGAACACTGCAGTGAAGGGGCTGAGAGATTTATTAGACATATCTAGCTGATCATTCACATAAGAAGTGTTCACTTGTATTACCTCTTTAGTTAAGAAAAGCAGAAGTGAAGTTGGCCTTTATGCACAACAGTTGCTTCTGTAGATAATACAGCTTTCTTCCTCTTTTGTTAGTTGTTGGTGGTTAGCTCACAGCCTTCAGAACTGCAGCAACCACTTTAACCATAAGAGAAAGGCACCAGTAAAGAATAGAAAAAAATATTTTTGAAATGCAATGAAATATTTCTTAATTGATTTTTAATAGAAATGTATTTATAAGAATAGTGTGTACAACGAGCCAATGCCATAAAAGTGGGGTAAATACGAAGCTTTAGGTGTCAACATATATTGATATTTATCACTTAATATCCATACCCAGCTATCTCCCCTCAGGGACAGAGCTGGCCAGTTGCTTTTTGAGCAGTTAAAATTTCTATTGCCATGGGCCTTGAGCAACCCCACTTCAAAAACCCCGACCTATGTCTTTAAGTAAATAATCAGCACTAGCTTCACAAGTCAGTCAGAAGATCAAATGTTCTGTATAAACAATGATGCAGCAGCTCTACTTCATGGCTGCTCTCTAACCTGGATGTAAACAAATGACATCAAATGAATGAACAGAAGGAGAGCCTCAGTAGTGACCTGCATGTACAGCATTTTTTTTTATGTTTTTTGCAGTGGTTTGGCTTAAGTACAAGTTATGGACATTAAACTTAGGGAATTTAAGTTTTGCTAGCACTGCTAACATTAGCATCAGCCAGTTTACACCTTGCAAACCAGTTTCAGATGGTTTACCCATTGATAATGATGTCGTGTGAGAAATAGAGTGATCAATTAGGATGATTTTCTGGGTGTTTTTTTAACTTGAGACTGGTTGCATATTTAAATTTTATTCTACATTTAGCCTGATTAGATATTATCCACTCCTTCTGACTGATGTAATTTTGTCTGAGGACGTATATCACGAGTACTTAACCCTGTGTTCCTCTAAACCAATGCTGGCTGTCAGTCAGCTGATACCCTTTGACCTGCAGATGAGACGTGATAAACGTCCACAGAGGCTTGATAGTCCTGCCTCCCTGATGACCTTTGCAACTCCTGTCAGTGAGTAGCTGACAGATGATAGCTGTATATCTTATAATGTGGAGAAAATCCCCTCTGAATATTGGCAGCTCCCTGATTTATTTTTCTTTTGTATAAACACACTGTGGGTTAATGTTTGAGTGCTCTGGGTTGGAATATTGTTATAAGGCTTTAAAACTCATTTGGTTGTAATGGGGAATGTAGTTTAATGAACATGTTGGGCTAGAAACTAAACTAAACAAGCCTTGGATTGATGAGTTGGTCAGTGAGGTTAAGTGCTCTGATATTTCATAACGTGTGGATTAAACCTTTCAGGCTTCTTTGTTGCAGTTGAAGGATGTTTTCCTCATGCTGCTCGATGTCACACGCAGTCGAAGAGTCTAGAAAGACAACAGCTCTCTTGTGCACCACCGCATGTGGAGTTTGAACACATTCCTCTGGCAGTCTAGACAAACCTGTGGGCTTCTACTGTCATTTACTGTAATTTAGAAACATTTCTCAAATGTCTGCAAAGTAACTTTATATGTGGAGCTACTTGCACTGACAGGGACACGGCATCAGCCTCATAGACTCAAAGTATGGAGACTGAAGAACATGACTGATAGGATCACTTGAGCTTGTACTTGCGATGACACAACAAGTGTAAAAGTCCTGATACACTTGGACTGGTTCACTTTTTGATAATCCTGCTTTTCAAGAACAATTTTGTTCACAATAGGGCCAAGGTTTTGGCAGGGAATTACAGGAATCTGGCACAAAATGTTTCATTTCTGCTAGTCAGGCTCTCGTAATGCAGGAAAATCATGTTTTTATTTACAGAGCCAATTTTAAGGGGGTTGTAGGCCTGAATTTATACAAAAAATAAAAATTACCTAGTTATAAACTGTTTGCAGCTTTGGCTACAACAAAATAATTAAAACTGGCAGATAACACGTTAAAATACTCCAGAAAACATTGAATCTTCTTGACAATATAAACTGTGGAATTGAGAACTTTTTAGGACTTTTTGTGCAGCCAATAACAGGCAGCAAACAACGTCCAGCAAAGACTTTCTGAGGTTTTCCTCCTGTTTTAAAAAAATAATGATGTCCACTCAGGATGTTTTTCAAAACATACTCTTCCACTCAAAAACACATAAATGCACTGAAAAATGCTGTTTATTACTATCTTACAATGACTGGGATACACTTATTTATTGTATTTATTTTCAGTTTATATGCAAAAGTTGTTTTATGCTTCATATCTGGTGTTGTGGTTTAACTTGTGTATGTTACCTGGTGTTAGCAGGAATTTTAAGTAAATGTTTTTTGTTTATATTTCAATCAGAGACATATCTTATAATCTTGATTAAATTAATAATTCTGCTATGAAAAGGCATTCATGGATACTCTTGTTGTTTCAACATCGGAAGTTACAGTGGTAGCCACAGACACAGGGGACCATGGATCACCAGTCAACACAGTCCACAGAGTCTCGCCCTAAACATCAACAGTGTTTGAATCATATTTAAAGCAGCATCACAGTGAGGGAGCAGATGAAAGTATGTTTATAAACCCATGAAAATAAATACAAATATTATCTAGAATAGAGTACAGAGCCCCTACCTTCAAGTTTGCTACTATTCAGGAAATTTAAAACAAACACTCATCTACTGAATGAATGAATATTGTATTGTCTAAAACAAATTATTTTGTACTTTTATTTGGTTAATAGTTTTTGTAACTTACTTACCATAATCGAAAGTGACTGATAGTACTGGTTATTGTCAAAAAAAATAAAAATCATGAAAAATGGAGATGGTAGGTTTGTGCATGACAGTGACCTGGTGTTATTTCTGCTGAATATTCCTAAAACCTCAAATATTGACAGTATAGAAATGTTTAAGTAACACATTTAAGACAACAATTTCACCGTAATGCATTTAAATAGACTCTGCCAACACTAAAATCTTGGTTAGGTAATAGCAGCTTTGAGAGGGAGTTTTCTGATACCATTTGTTTGATTGTTGAACCAATCAGAGCGCCAACTAAGTTGAAATTGGGGCCATGTGTACGGGTATGTGGTATCAGCATTGGCAGAGTTGCTTCCATGAATGGAGCTCATGTCTGTTAAAGATGGTATTGTGCTTTTTGTTGTTTTTGAGGTTTTGTCTGTTAATGTAACTTGTCAGTTTATGGCATGAGGTGATTTGGAGATTGGGGGTTCCCTACTCAGCACTGATCAGAGCACAAGTGTCTTGTTTTTGTTCCAAATTCTTCTCAACATCCTGATTTTTGGGGAGATTTTGCTTTTATGAAAAGTTCTACACGCAGCATTTAGGAGTTAAAAGCAACAGTAAGCTCTATTTTTGTTATTAAACTACTAACTTTGCATCTCAAGCAAAGCTTTTACCACAACTTGCTCACCCTTACTTGCTGCTTTTCGTAACACTTGACATGGAAAGATTCTTTGAAATATCACTAAAACGATTTTTTTTTTTTTTTTAATCAGTTTCGTTAAGAAACATTAGTGATTTTGAGATGCTAACCTAATTACAACTTTATTTGAAATATTTGCTGTGTCATTGAAAAATAAGACTTGGTATACTTGAAGAAGAGTCATAAATCCTCTTGTTAAAAGGCTTTGTTCTCTGTACCAGCCTTCATGGATGCCTGTTTGCCAATCAGATTGCTGGTTGGAACTTACTGTTGTGAAATATTGCCTTGAGTTGTCTTTTATTTAATCCTAACCCTTGTTTTCCAAAATATACTGTATCAGCAGTTTATTACTAATATGCAAATTTAAGACATATCATACATGTCTTAATTATATTTTATTCTTCTTTTTGTCAAAAGACTTAACCAAATGTTATGAATGAATCAGTACATCATACTGATGCATTCATGACATGCTCATCATGCAGGTTGCATGATGAGCGAGTTGAGCCTTGCAGAGGTCATAAGGTCATATCACTGCAGAGAGCTGAGTGATGAGGTCTCTGGGAACTGGGTCTTACAGTGCACAAACACACTTTAATAACACAACAAGCCCATGTTTGCTCTGCCACCACTCCAATTTCCTCTTTTTATTAAGGGATTCACTGTCAGAGGGTGGGAAAACACTGCTGGGTGTGTACATACAAGTTTACGTCCCAAACCAATGTGGTCTTAGAAATGTAACTGCGCTTGAGGGCAGCTAAAATCCCAGCCCAGCTCAATCAAATGACCACAGAGTTTTATTTCAGTTCTGTTCACTGTCCAGTTTTGTCTGCTCTGTCTTTGCCTCTCAGTGAAATTAAAAAGTGAAAAAGCAATCTTGAAAATCACTGAAAAGATTTGCAGAAACTGGTTTGATTTTTATCACAGTGACCAAGATTTTTCAGCCACCCACACATTTTTGAGGAAACATCTGGGTCATCATCAAAAAAACAAAAGTATCCATGTGAAGATGAGACCAGACTACCAACCGTCTTTGTCCCGTCTGGGAATGTAAATAAAGAACAAGAGAAGCAGATGTTTTTAAAGAGGCCCATGAAAAGATTTTAGACCAGAGCAAATATGCAAACGACCCATTTAGTGGATTAGCCTCCTGATTTATGTTTGACGTGGAGCTCCTGACAGAGAGAGGAGTCAAATAAAATACAGTTTAAGCAGAGCAGTGGACTTAGTTTACTCAAACTCTTCTTTTAAAGTGAGTCTGCCCTGATGCCATGAGATAAAGTAGTCCTGCTACAGGATTTTGCTATTTTGATGAGAAGTTTATTTCTATTCTAATCTTACTCAAGTGATCTCAAGCACCATGGGATTACTACTCTCTTTAATCAGTGGCAATTAATTTACATTTATATTCAGGCTGATGATGCTTTTATTCAGTTCTGCAAAGTTTGTAATTCTTCAGTCTTTGCGCTAAAATAATTCCACATTTTTCTTATTTGTGTCAGTTTGTTTTCTGGCTGGTAAATTGGTTTATTTACTTTTTTGTGGAAATATTTAGTTTTGTATGCAGTAGTTTTCGTGATTTTTTTTTTTTATTACTAAGTTGTCTTATTTTTGCATTTGTATCATAAATGTTTCAGATCGTTTTCATATGGAAATTTCAGTGGACTCTGTTTTATTCAGGGTGAATTTACAGGAATGCTGCATTTTACATTTGATTTGGTTTTGCTTTCACTCTTAACTCTGTCAGATAAACCAAAGCAGGTCAGTGTTGAGTAATATAGCCACTCGACACCAGTCAAGGTTGTTAGTTGTGTCTGCCCTGGGACTTATTTATTTACTTATTTTTGCACAATTAAATGAATTGAATACACAAAAGACAAAGATAACAAATTATATGAAATGCAAGGAGAGACGAAAAGCTCAAAGGGCTTATTTGAAGCCTCCACCTAAAGTATATTAAGGTTACACAATATTATATGTACATATAACACACAAAAAATGTGAAAAAAAAATAAGTAAAGTAACAAAATACATACAACAATCAAATTGTTGCACTATAGCTCAGTAAGGAAGTCATATGATTCTGTGAAGTTATTCAAATAAAGATATTAAGCTATTTATAAAATACAGATGGCGTGCAATATATAGCACTTATATATTTACTCAAGCAACATGTAACCATCTTCTGTCCAGTTATTGTTAAGCAGTTCAGAGGACTGGAGGCTGGAGTTGCTAGTAATGCTTACATTTGCCACACTCAACATGTGATAGTGTTTGTGTTAATGGCTGGGTTGATTGTGTCCTCACGGCAATTTAGCCACTCCAGAGGTCTATTGGAAGCAAGCCGAAATCACCTCTTTCAGGCGAGCTCGGGGCTGTTGTTTGCACCGAAGCTCGCCTGAATTGTTGCGTTCATTTATATTCAAACATATGTAGCCAAACATGGTACGCCCACTTGTACCAGAAGAAATATCCCAAAAAATCTTGGTGTGAAAACAACCTTAAACAGCAGTATGGGCATCTGCCCTGATTTTTGTTGCATCACTAGTTGGAAATTGGTCATTACAATTAATCTGGGTTAATTATTTTTACTAATCTGTAGGCAGGTAACTTTTGGGATACAAGCTTTTGCCACCAAACCCTATAAAAACTACATAGTTAGACTGATATGTAGTAAAAACTACATATTGATTCAAAGGTTTTGCTTGCACATTAATGACTGTTTTCTGATCCCTTTTGTGTTTTATTTGCACCTGTGAGGGAGCCCGGCCAGGCTTACATTACTGCATTACATCAGTTAAAGCATGTGAAACAATCAATTAAAATGGATTGCAGAACAATGTCCTCCATTTATCAATTATAATTGAATGACTTCTCGAAAGATCTTGTCCTCCTGTCAGAAGCTGTTTTATAACTTTTACATAACAATTTGATGATTTTTTCATGAGCAGAGTATTTTAATGACTCAGTAAAGTTGCAGAAAAACAATTGGCCTTTTCTACATAATTAATCACTGCAAACCTAAAAGTCTGCCAATGAAGAATTGTTTGTTGAAGCAGTTTCTAGGATTCAGCGAGTCAATCTGTCCTCCAGGTATTTGATTCTTTCTGTCCAAGTTTCCAGCCCACTGCCTTTCTCTGGATTCCTCTCGTATGATTCAAGTCGGGTTAAACTGGAGGTCAAATCACTGGTTACTTATAAGAGGACAAACATCCGTGCAATTCTTTTCTAACCTAAACTGGGAGCGTGACCTCTGACTTACTCGCCACGCTGTCAAGATCAACACCCGGGACAGCTGAGGCACGGCTCAGTGAATTTGACCACATTTCCCTAAACACAGGCAGCACTGTCACCGCTCTCTTTAAGCCCCCTCATAGTTTTAGTGTATTGAAAAGAATGGAGAATTTTCGTTCTGTGTCTGCTGTCCCTACATTCCTGTTTGGAAGCCTTTCTGTAGACTGAAGGATAAATCATGAGCATTTTTCTGCACATTGGCTTTTTCTTATTATTTCCTCCCTCCTACTCCATTCCAAACTCCCTCCTCTCTTCCTGACCTTATCTTTTTACTCCCATTACCTAATTCCTCTCTTTCTACCCATTTCTGCATGCTGTCACTCTTGAGCTGCCCACTTCCTCTCCTCTTTTCTTGCAACTTTGACTAATTACTTCTTTGTCTTTGTCTTTTTTCTTTTCCAAATCGGTGTGTGGTAACTAAGACTCTGGCCATATTTACAGAAAACAAAGTAACTCGACGCTGCAGCAAGCAAGAAAAAATCCTTCAGTGCCTGTAATTGAAAACAGGATCATAGAAAGCTCATGAGTCACTCTCCTCAATCCAATTTCTAAAATTAATTTTGCTTCCTCACAGACTCAAAGGAAATGCTTTATCCATGCCATCTCACAGCTCCACCTCAAAAGACCAAGCCTTTCAGAGAGTGGAGCTGAGAGTGGATTTACTCCAAAACCAGTCATGTTTTGTGGATGTTGTTAATGCACAAGACTTTTCAGAGACGATTCAAGTCTATGGTTCACATGGTTTTATATTTCTCTGCAATGTTAAAGACTTGAGACTCCACCAAAGCCAGTGGTGCGGTCGCCCATTGTGTGCAAAAATGCAAGAACTTTGAATCTGAGCATATTTCCGAAGCTGCAAGAGAACCTTGTAAAGAATGATTGCCTTGGCTGAAGGATCACCATCTTGGCTGTATATTTTTTATTTACTTCTCAAGTATTTCACATATTTGTTTAGCACCTGTATTAGGAGTAGTAACTTTATTTAGGAAGCAGATGCTAAAGGTTTAAACTGTTTTCCAGCATTACAGTTTCCTTGTGCACAACAGAGTCCACAATGAGCAGTTCACATGCTGCTGTTCAGCTCTTTTTTTATACCCTCTGTTGACGCCATAGCCTGAACTATCGCCAGCTAACAGCCCTGTCAAATCTGGCAAACCTGCTTTCTACATACAGAAAATCCACATGAATCGATAAGGGAAGTGATCATGGCAGTGGTATCAATTAAATATTATCAATTACAATCCTCACTCATTTACAGGAAAGTTAAATAGGGGCAGGGCATTGGAGAAACCACATCAAGATAAAGAACGTGAGTCTTCACTCTTTCTCAATGTCTCTGAGTTAAACAATCACAGCATTTAACCCCGTGGTCTCTCTTTGTCGGCTGATAGAGCATCATTTTTATCACCTGATAATCACCTCTGTTATCTTTTCTAAAGCATGCTCACAAACACTCAGGTCAAACTGCAATGCTTTTTCAGCGGGGAAGATGCTCCCTGCGTCAGATTAGGGGTTATAGTCATAAATTTGATTTGGCTTATAACAGACATGATATTGTATCATCATGACTGACATGATGACATTCGAGGTTAGAGGAGTGCGGCTGGATGACACTCCAAAAAGCACAATACACACGTTTTTACTGTTCTGCACTGTGATTGTTCATCTGTGTTTTTATTACCTTTATGGTATAGTGAGAAATAGGGATTAATAACATTGAAGTAGTACCTGTATCAGTAGAAAATCTCCTTAAAAAGTAATTATCGAGATCAGTGGATATGAAATTTTTTGCAGATATTTACAGCTAATGTTTATTGTAAGCAAAATGTAATTAAATATAAATAAAATATATTATTAGTTGAATTAACGTATTACTGTTTAAATATTTTTGTTTTCCTCAAAGTTTTTTGCCCCTTTTTAAAGTAAAATCAGTCCCTATCACTAATACTGCTGCCAGCCACATGGTATAAAACTGAGATGTCTTTGCTGTCATGTAGCTAATCACTGAGTTTGACACAGATATACTGGTACAACAGTATGTTGAAGTATTCACTAATAATACCTGATGGATGAATTTCTGTAAAACAAATCAAATATGGAGTTATTCCTGATAAAACTGCTCTAATATTTGTTTTTTATGCTACATTAATTGCTTACTTCAAAAAAGTTTTTCCCTCATTACAATTTAGTAAACTTGATAATATTGTTGGTTTCAGAATGGAGGCTTTGGGGGGCCTGATTTAGCCTGTGGCCTTCAGTTGATGATCACTCTGCAAGACTTTCAGCCCAACAAAAAGGGGATTTTATTTGAAAAACTTAGACAAAATTCGAATGTTGTAAAAATGGATATCACTTGACGCCACACCTTTATTCTACTACAAGAGCAGCATCCTTCGGCCTTTGCCTTTGCTTATGTCAGTTGAAATATTTAAATAAAAAATAGTCAAAGAAACTAAAATTATCCAGAGAGTGTAGATGTTTCAGAGAAATATATTTAACAGACACCATTAGAATATGTGATAAGAGCAGGAATCAGTGTTAACATCTGAAGGAGAGAGGGTCAGGTTGGGTGCGGGGAAACAACGAAAAGACATTGAGTCCGTGTGGAAATGAAACAGAAGCACATTTAAGGCTTTTATGGAGTGACAAAAAGGATCACGGTGTAGAGGGCTTAGATTAATTGTTGGGGAAACACTGTAATTGTGTTTGATTGTTGATTACGCCAAATCATTTATTTAATACTCGTGTAGGTATCATTAGTCAGGAGGAGTCATCTGACAGTCTTCCAAAAAAAGCTGTGGGAATATAAACACATAATAAACTGCTCCGCATTGCTATGTTGCAAAGGTGGAGCCAGATCAGTTGACCTCGAGTAACACTGGTAATTGCCATCAATGTTTGCTCAGACCTTAGATTATTCTAGAGAGTTACAGTACACTAAGCATATTAGCAAAACTTTTTTCCCTATAATCATAGTTTTTGCTATCCTTGTTTGACCTGGCGTAACCCTGTATACTTTTCAGTCTGGTTGAGTTTGGGTAAAGTCCACCAGCAGCTAATCCTTCAGGGCCAGACATCATTCATGCGGAGGTCAAATGTCTGCTAACATTTGAGGGTCAGGCTCCAAGCGGTTGCCTCCTGACACCTGGGTTTACTGGCTCAGGGCAGTTTGAAGTCTGCAGCTCCCTGGCAGGACGTCATGGAGGAGCTCAACACATGAATACCTCCTTCTGATTAATGGACACTTCATCCAGATGTTTTACTATCGGCTACTCCTGAGTCTTTCACCAGTCTGGTTGTATTGGCTCACTTGCAGCTTAAAGTTCTTAAATCAACAGCGGTACATTGCAGGATTTCAGGACTTTAACGCTTTACCACCGTGAATGAGAGAGATTTATTTCCATTGTTGGGTAAGGACTGGGTTTCCCACAGTTATGCTCCAGGATCTTGTGTTCCTTTTGTGTGAGCTGTGTTTGCCAAGACATTTAGACTGTTTGACTCTTTTTTTTAACGCGAGAAAAAGAGGCAGCGTGCATTCATGAAGGACAGTTATACAATGGCTGTGAGGAGTCCTGGAGCTTCTGTCCAGGAAACCAGTTACTTAAAATGCAGGAACACAGATACAACTCTACTACTCTCTCTCCCTCTCTCTGAGTCACTCTGTCTTTTTTTGTTAAATTAAATAGGTGGATGTAGGGCCCTACAAAATCTGTGTTATTTTTTCCCAAATTCACTTTTAGTTTGTCTCATATTCTGTTTTTTTCTGTTTTAATTTTTTGAGAATTCAGTTTTTAGTATTTTATGCAACCCAGAGACACAGTATAAAGTAATGAAATATAATCAATTACTCTTCAGGTGGTCCTGACAAGTATCTTTATGGGTCCAGTCAACAGGTTGTTGACAAAATCTGCAGAACATTTGATCACTTGACACATAATAATCATTGGGAAACTGCTCTGCCCTGTACTTTGGAGTTAGCCAGGAGTTTGGTAGCATCTTTGCCAACGTAGCCGGTGTCTCAGGCAGCCGCTTCGACATGTTTGCATCGTTAATGAGGGGAAGAGGAGGGGGAGGGGAAGTGAAGCGTGCATTGTCCCCATCATTAGTGACCCCTCGGAGCGATCCGATCGCAGATTTTATGGGGCCCTATGGATGGATGGATGGATGGATGGATGGATGGATGCATGGATGGATGGATGGGAAATTGTGGTATTACAGCTGGTTTCAGGGAAAGGAAGTACGTAACATATATACATTAAGGGAGACTAAGGATCTTAACAAAATATAATATTTAATACAATAAATAAGACAATAGGAGTCCACTATTGACAGAAACAAAAAAAAACACCTGGTATAAACAAGGCAGAGTAAAGTCGCAGGGATCAAAGTGCAGCTTTTAATTTCATTATTGAACAGTCAGAGTGAAACTTCTGTATTTAGAGGTGCTGCAAGACATGCCCACCTCTGTCCCATTATAGTATATTTCTAACTAGATTTCTGACCTTTAACTATCAAACCTTTAACCGTGTGAAGAAGAAGAAAGGAATGAGTTAATTGTAATGTTTTGCATAAGTAGCTGCACTTGGAGTGTCTCTTTTTATGTCCCTCTTTTTGATGTTTTCTCGTAACCTGCCTCAGGTGAAGCTCGGTCACCACAGCCTGCCCCATAAAGGTTTTCTAGCCTCTGGCCAATGTCTCTGTTTACAGCACAGCACCACCAGAAAGGTACGGGTGGAGCAGACACTGACATGAGGAGTGGTCAATGAAGGACAAAGAGAGACAAAAGATGTGCTGCAGAGAGATAAGGGTAATCAAAAGACTTCAGGAGCGTTTAGAATAAAGACAAAAGGTCAAAATAAAGACAGAGGAGACAATAGAGAGGTAAAAGATGGAGCAGGGAGGGGAAACTGACGACAGCAGACTGATAAGATTAAATGAGGTAGTGCGGAGAGGAAAAGAGGAGGACGGGAGAAAAAGAGCTGAGCAGAGGTGGAGGAATGTGGACATAGCAGAGGAGAGGTGGAGGGCAGTGGGTGAGTTGCTGACTGACTGCTGGAACAGGATGGGGAAGTGGTAAGGGAGGCCAGGAGAGCTGCTTCTATAGGTGGGTCTCTATGACACACATGAACATACAATGGGGCTTTCATGAAAGAAAATGTAGGTGTGCATGAGCTTGTGTTGAGTTTGTCAACACTTTATAATTACACACTAAGAATTATACAGCCTCAGTCGTGCTTGGCGATCAATCCAAGTTTGATTTTATTTAGGATTTTGGCTTCCTGTTATAAAGAAAAGGTGATGGAGATTTGTTACTGTTGTAGGCGTTGACTGTAGATAGAATTGGACGAAGCCATGTGTGTCAGAGTGGGCTGGACGCTGCCATACTGTGCGTGCCATCTCAACCAAACTAAACCTCAATCTACTTCAACAGGATGAAGCCATATTGAGGCGGGACTTACGGCCGTCTGACCAATGGCAGATTGACGTGGTCTTGTAGCCATGTCAGTCACGTCTCCAATTTCCAAATCCAAAGATCCTGAATAGATAAAAGTGACAAAGATATTAAAAAAATCAGCCACACATTTGGCCTCCCTTTTTTAGATATGCTTAAGACTTACAAATGTCATCTTTAAGGGAATGATTGATTGCAACCCCCAAAGTGGGCAAAATGTCAGTCCTGGGTCATAGATCTCCGAGGAGGTTAGATTAGAGCTTGAAGTTTCCATTTTTGTTCTTTTTTTTTTTGTACTTATTTTTATTTCTTAATTGATTTTTTAATTGATTTTTGGAAATTTGACTTATCTAGTTTTTAGCTTTTTTTTTGGATTATTTATGTATGCTTAATTTTTTGTTTTTTCTCGAAAGTTGATGTCTTTTTATTACAATGATATCGCTAGCAGCTACTGATGTATTGAACTGAGCGTAAACAATACATGCACATATTTAAGCTATATAACATTGTTACGGACATTAAAGATTATATTTTGGATAACAAAATGTTTTCAGTGTGTTATGCATGAGGGATCTAGGTGAGGATGTATTCGTTGTGGCCAAAGTGTACTTATTTGTGTGTTGTAATGTATTGTTTGTTTGTTTGTTAAAAATTCAAAAGTTAGTAAAAAAACAGTATAAAAAAATCTGCCTCTGTACAATGACAACACTTGGATATAATATATATTTAGACTGAAGCTGTTTTTGAACCAGGCTGTAAATGTGTTTATTTAAGGTTTTGTATGTATAGGTTGGGAGCCTTCAATGCCAAAAGGAGGCACAACTGAAAAGTTTGAGCACCTCTGCTCTAGATCTTAAGTCATGTATTTAAAAGCTGACCCAAACTAGAGAGATAACTGTCTTAATAGCAAACATACTGTGGCAGCGGGGTACCAAATCAAGTCTAGAACCCAAACTCGTACCTGTTTGGATTGATTGATTGAGTGTTTGTAACTGAACCCCCTGTCAGAGCCCATAGGTGGTTGCTTTAATGGTGGAGCGCTAAAAGCGCAAGCACAAGCACAGCTCTGATGTAGGGCAGAGCTGGCAGAGGCAAAGCTTTAAGATGTCTTGCAGCTTCGGTAGCCTGCTAATTGGTTGGGTCTTTGTCAAGTGATGCCGTTATTATGCATGCCAGGCAGCTTGATTGTCTGCCTGTACTAACTTGCACATTGTAGATAGTTTGTTAGAGTTTGCTTACAATTTTTGCTTGTGAAGCTTTTTGAAATATTCCAATATTGGATGCCTCGGATAATGGTTTTGCAAAACGGGTATCAATAGCATTTTATCCAAACTAGAGTTGTACCACAGCTTAAATTTGTGCATTTTTGCAACCAAAGTTGCTACGCTAGTCCCATTCTTCCCTGTTTTGCCTGCATGAATCTGTGCAGTGCCAGGTTGAAGTGTGCCTGTGCTATGCCAGGAGTGCTCCCACTTCTTATCCCTTTAACTCCTGAGTAAACCGGTTTGTTGTCTGGACTTCTTCCTCTTCTTGTGGCAGGTCGAGTTTTTTTTGCCTGAGCTGGAAAAGAAAAGCTGTTAAATTCTTGGCAACAAGTTAAGACGGATTGCCTCTGCATATTCATGTTATAATACACTCAAAAACTGGAGCATGTACTACATCTGAGTGTGTGTGTTCTACTGGGGTATGTGTGTGGGTGTATCAGGTTTCAGCCTCTGTTGTCTCTGTCCTTTCCTCTCTCACATTAACAGGACAGTAACTCTGCACAGTGAGGAGGGGAAAAGAGGCCTCGTGAAGGGGCAGGAGCTCCACAAACCACTGTACATACATGCTCAAAAACATACACTGTAAATTCTTTACCTACACAGGCTCTACACGTTGTTAAGAAGAGCTTCAGGCATTTTCTTCAGGCATGTCCTTGCGGAGGGTTTAAAATGCAGAATATTTATCTTCTGATTGGACACACATTTTTGGGAATCCCAAGGAAAGACATTAAGCTAATGATTGTCCAAACATACTACAGGGGGAAGTCCTGCCAAGTGCAAAGTACTACAGTGTTTATTTTCTAATAGTTTCATAAAGAGTCACAAATCTGTATTGGAAGAAGACCAGCCATGTTAAAAGCCAAGGAAAGTTTTTAAATGTCAGTGTGCATTTGATGAGAAGTCATGTTAAAACAAGTGATCAGATTATAAAGCAACTTTGAGGTTCAATCCTGCTACTGCAACTGAAGTAGTGATAGACAATTTGCCTTGTTTATTTAGTATGTTGTGTTTTTCAAGAATTAAAATTTTCCAATAATATGTTTTTACTTCTGAGTTTGTTCCCCTTAATATCCACATCAAACATTGTCAGCATATCAAACCAGTCCAGTACTTTTTAAGAGCATTTAAATGGAGAAATAATAACAATAATACCTGGAGAAGTCAGGGGTGCAAATTCTTTGAAGCTGATGAGAAACATTTACTTTAAAAAGAATTTGATGAGGCCATGTGGTGTCAGCAGTCTTTTGCAGCACTCCTGACTGACCTAGGATCTGTTTTGTCAACTATTTTACACAAGCTATTTTACAAATTTGCAGGCAATTTGCATTTATGGAAGTGCTGGTAAGCAGGTCAACAACACAAAGCCTCTGTTTAGGAGTAGAAGTTGGAGTATCCCTTCAATAATGATAACAGGTTATTAATCAGCAATATTAGATGGTAAATAATGTGTTATGTGCTTTTGATCATTGATTTCCTTAATGTTGTCTATACTGCAAACACAGTGAATATTGCACTGAAGCTTGATTTGAAGAAAATTGGGAATCGAATTGCAATCCCAATATCTGCCAGAAAAAAAGCAATTAGATCTTTTCCTAAAATTGTTCAGCCTAATATATGGTACTGGAGAAGACACACAACTGTTACAAACATTGTTTTTAGGAAAAACATGGTTTGTTCCCAATTTCAGGTAAACAAACTATACTGCCTCAATCCTTTGATGTCACTGTATTGTCAACTCTGGGTGATTCAGCCCACTGTTACCTGCAAAATTAAGCATAGACTGCTACTATTGTAGACACCGGCTGTGAAAGAAGTGCATGTCACTGTTGAGGTCGCTGTTGAAGATGGCTGAAACCATATGTCATCTAAGGTAACCAGAGATAACCTGGTTTCCAAATAGCGGAAAGCAGTTTCTATGCATGTTTCAACATACACCGTATGCATTTTAGCACAAGATATGGGCCGTAACCGATCAGCAGTACTAAATTTACATGTATAATGTTTTTTATACAAGTAAAATATTCTAACACTGTAAATATCAGATTACCACAGTTCTTCTGTTGAATTTTCCAACAACAAACTGTGTGATTCAACTGTGACATGCACTTATGTCTTACTCACTTGTTCTTTAGTCTCTCTTTGTCTCTCATCACGCATAAACCTTTTTCTTCTTTATCCTTCGATTCTTTCAAACTCATTCCCTTTAAATTAGAAGTCAAATTGACCTCCTCCTCTCTCTTTTTCTCCTTTTCTCCCTCTGATCAGAGCCCGAGGTGATTCCCAGCTACAACAGCAGTGCCATGTCTGAGGCGGTGGTGCCTGAACCGATGGTGGCCCCCACCATGGGTGCTCTGTACGGGGAGAAAGCCGGGGGTCCTCCTGTGGTGGACTTCAGTTACGTTGGTATTGACGCCATTTTGGAGCAGATGAGGAGGAAGGCCATGAAGCAGGGATTTGAGCTCAACATCATGGTTGTTGGTAAGTGGTGTAGATACAAACCAGCTGAAGCAGACTTTCTTTTTTCTGTTGTATTACTGCTTTCCGTTTACATCGGAACTGGGAAGAGGGGAGTGGAGATAACATCTCCGAGTTATCAGCGTTCCAGTTACAAAGACTTGCTGATCTACCAGGGTATTGTTAGCTGTTGTTAGCACCTCCTGCATTGTAGTTCACACATACCACATGAAGAATGTAAATAACACTATAGCAGCATTTCCATATACATCAAACAAAACTATGTATATGGCTGATTTGGAACACTAGTCAGAAGTGCTAATAAACAGAATATTACAGGAGCTTAATAACTGTTTATACTGGGGGCAGCCATCTTTGATTGTCAACTCAGGGGTGGTGACCTCATTTCAGTTGAAATTTCCCACTCGGAACTCGGAAATCCCGACTACCCAATACAACTGGAGCGCAGCATAAGTAGGGCCCATAAAATCTGCGATCATTGAATTGTGGACAGAATCACGGAATTGGATATTAAAAGCAGAATTCAATATCAATGCGGAATATCACGGGAGAGGTCGATATTTTACGTAAATGTTTTTTTTTTTTTTGGAATTAAAAGGAACCTATCTCTCGGGAAAATGCTCCGAGGGGGTCACCAAGGCTGGGGACAGTGCATGCTTCATTTCCCCTCCTCCTCCTCCCCTCATTAACAATGCAAACATGTCGAAGTGGCCTCCTGAGATACCAGCTAAGCTGGCAAAGAAGCTACGAAACCCCCGGCTAACTCCAAAGTACAGGGCAGAGCAGTTTCCCAACAGTAATTATGTTTCAGGCGATCAAATGTTCTGCAAATTTTGTCAACGTACTCTTGACTGAACCCGTAAAGATACGTATGAGGACCACCTGAAGAGTGAGTGTCTATATTTCATTACTTTATACAGTGTCTCTGGGTTAATTTAGCGTAAAATACTAAAAACAGAATTCTCCAAAAAATAAAACTAAAAAAACACGAATGTGGGAAAAAGTAAAACTGATTTTTGGGCCCTGATTATGACTTTTCTCAAACTGACATAAAACCCTTAAATACTGACAGTAGGATTAAAAATATCTCATAAGGGCTGATTTAACTCGGCTCAGATGCATTCAGTGGAAATGTCAGTTGTCAAACATCATGATTACAGCAGCTGTGTTTTATTTTCTCCTCTGGAAACATCATCATTCAGCTGTTCTGACGTGTGTCCTGCTCTTTAGAGTTCCTCTCTAATCAAAGTTTTCAAGCGAATGATGGCTCGAAGCTTTTTAATGAGCAGCCAAGTCGACTTAAATGCTCTCTCAGTGAGTCCTCATCACTGTGATCAGACATCCTTAAAAACAGGAGCTAATTACACACACACACACACAGAGCTCAGCAGTAGACAGGCCACCATAAAACCCACACCTCCTCCGTTCTGTGTGTCTCCTCTTGATGATGTCGCGCCGGTCGGTCTGTGTTTCATCCTCAAATAAAAAAGCTAGTAGAGGCAGCCTCAGGGTTCAGACTGAGTTACATAAAGTCGTCAAGGTGGAGGTAAACAAAGCGAGACAGACATGACCTGTATAACTTTTTTATTGTGAGGATAAATTGGATTCCAAGTTGGAAATTAACGAAAGGGGCATGGAGGAATGTGACTGTAAAATGTAATTGATTAGGTTCAGGTCCACTAACTTCATTACATACTTACTGTAGACTAAGAAGAGCTGTGAGGTATTCGACAAAGCAAGCTCAACATACCTAACCTGACATTATATTTCACCAGTCCATCAGAGAAACAGCCCATAGAAAGTGTGTGGGGAAGGCAGAAGCTTTCAGAAGTATATCAGGTGATTGGATGATCGTTCTGTCAGTCACATTCATCACGGGCTAATCAGATAATGTGCTACTGCCGCCATGTAAAATACGGAACCACTTCATTGAACAAACTCTTGCAAAGTATGTCGGAAGTGGAGCGAAAATATCCTTTCTATCAAGAAATGCTATCAGTGTTGTTGTTTATTTTCCAATTAATAAAGAAATACGGTTCATATCTGATGAAGCTGCTGCTGAAGCTCTATGCTAATCTCTGTGCAGGCTTCCACTTGTTGCCCTACCTGTAGCTCCCACCTCCTCCTGCTCTAGTGAACACCACTTAGGACCACTCACAGCCATTGTAGATTGGATCTGCCTAAAATCAGACATTGAATCGGGCAGGTCCAGCACTGCAAGGTTACAGTTTACCTAGGCTTTCTTAGAGTGAACACTTTGCAGCTTGGAGACCCCATTGAAACAATTTCTTGGAATTTTCTATTACGGGATTTTACTTTTTACAAAATCTCCCTGCACAAGGTCTGTCACCTTCCCATATATTCAACTTCTAATGGATTTCTAATATTACAAGTAAGTATTAAAATAACAAGCAGAACAAGCTACCACTCCTAGGCAAGTTTGCGCAGAAGTGTTTATTATTTCTAATCTGAGTTTATAATCCAAACTAAAAAGCACTTAGAGAGCGCAAACCTCCACCAAGGTAGCTCACATATTGCTGTTGCATCTTTAAGCAATAGTTCCATTATAAAGTTACCATCATAATATGATTCATGACCCTGAAAATCCACACCTAGCTCTCATAATCATGTTGATATCATTATTAGTTAGACAGTTATTGAGCAAAGATGATTGTTCACTAATGGCGGTTATCTGTATCACCACCAAAATCTAATCCTTTTTAAGTTGGGACATTACCAATATCTCCAGAAAATTTCAACAAAATCCGTCCAGCAGTTTTTGTGTAATCTTGCTAACAAACAAACAAACAAACAAACAAATAAACAAACATACGATATGTAAACATAACCTCCTTGGAGGAGGTAATTATGAAAAAAGGCATTTTTTTTTGTTTCAAAATCAAAAATAACACATCACTTTTTCTTGTTTGGATTTTTGATTGTTAATTATAAATGGATCCTGCCAAGGCTTCTGTAATAAAACATGTTTCTTTGGTTCAGCCTCTTTCTTTGGTCAAGTTTTGTCCCATTTAGTAAAGCGGGTGACAAAATTCACAACCTCACGTTGGTGAGTCCTGTGACTAGACCTGCTGAGAGCCGCTGATTTACAGCGCACAAATTTAAACCTTAAACTATTTAAGGTGATTAAATGCTCGCCAAGGGAGCCGATCTGTCTTCTTGATGGTGTGTTTAGGCTGTTGTCACACATGCTGATGGATCTGCAGACGCTGTTTGTGCAGACAGACACCTGCAGCATGTCACTGCGATAGCCAAGCAGCTCCTACAGCCTGCAGGCGACCTGAGTTTTTAACTGCAGTGGAAAATGTTAAGAGTGTTCGTGCCTTGTTTTTTCACCTCCTCTGTGACTTCTCACTTGCAGGACAGAGCGGCCTGGGAAAGTCTACTCTGATGAACACCCTGTTCAAGTCTAAAGTCAGCCGTAAGTCAGTGCTGGCCATGGCCCAGGAGAAGATCCCCAAAACAATCGAAATAAAGTCCATCAGTCATGGTATGTCCCTCTACGACCTCACTGCTCTCTGCTGCTTCTGTTTTTTGTCTGCCTGTGTTCTCAGGACTGATGTAGAAACACGCCTCACTCTCTAGTGCTTCTTTTTTCCAGCCTGTCTTGTGTATTTACCCTTAAAAACGGCTATTTAAATCCTCTCCAACATTCAAATCATCTTGTTTCATAAGTCCCCTATTCCCAACTCCTCCTTTACTTATTTTGAATTCTCTTTAATTTACTGTAATCAGCACTGAAGCAGTTTCTGAACATATTATTGGTCTCACAAAACCAGCCAAGTTTCCATTTTGGCAGCAGTCAGATGATTTGTCACCAGTTATCCCCTGTCAACAAGGGTAACATTTGATATCAACAGAGTCTGTTTTTTTAGTTGTTTTTTTTTTACTTATGCATACACTGAACTAGGGTTAAAACAAAACAACTTTTTAAGATTTGTTAACTTTTTTAAATGAGATATATAGGGTATGACAGTATCGTTTGTAACAATAAAGTTAATTGCAGCTGATTGGGGATATAATGCAGGGTCTCTGCAGGGCATTGAAAAGCATTAATAGTCATTACATTTTGTGAAAATTAAGGCCTTAAATAGCATTAAAAATCATTACATTTGAATCTCAATAGTAAGAAATTCTTTCTATAGTTCAAGAAAAAGTATTTAATAATATATGATAATAACAATATAATACTAAAAAATTATAAACTGTGATTCACCAGATATGTACATCCGTGTAAACATGCGGAACCATGGTGATATTGTTTCTGGCCGGTCGGGTACAATTGCTGTAAAACTGGATGTTTGGAGTGGCCGGAGGGCTGGACCAGGTGGAGGAAGAAAAGGGAAATGTAAATTCTGACAAAAATGGCTAGAAAACGTAAAATTTAGAGAATGGCTACAGCCCATTGGTGGTCAAGACAGAGAAGGATTTTGCAGTGCTTGTAAAAATAATTTAAGCTTGGTACAATGGGTGTCAACACCGTCGAATCTTACATGCAGGCCGACGGCCACAAATCGTCTGCAAGAGGCAGACAACAAATTAAGGCACATGCCTTAAAGGGGAACTAGTGGTCACCCTCCAGTGTAATGTAAGTTCTCTCTCAACTCTATTAGTTCTTATATGCTTAAGAAGAGATATTTGTAGGGATAGTTTTTATGTAAAGATCATCTTTTACAAAAAAAAAAAACAAACCTGTATATTTTTTCTTGAGTTCACGGTCATAGCATTAAAAATTTTACAGTATAGCATTAAAATGGCATTAAAAAGCATTAAATTTTACTGGTTTCTGCAGAAACTCTGTAATGGCTTATTTCGATTGAGTTTTGAAGGAAATGCTTTATTGTGTCTTTTTTGTCTCTACAAAAATGTCTTTACGGCAGGAGCTGTCATTTGCTTTGTAGCGTAGTTTAATCAAACTTTCCTCTGCATGGTCCCTCATTATTCTCCACTCAAAACACTGTGCACTCGCTACTGCACACATGATGTAATGCCACGGGAAACTGCAGGTTTTTAAAGATACATAAAACTTTTAGGGACAGCAGTGTCCTCACCAAGATGTAATCACTCAAATAGGTTTATATACCTTTTAGGAACCAAAAAGTGGATCCTAACTCACCCGCCTTATTGATTCAGTGAATCTTGCAAGCATAAAACTGTTTTGGTACCTAAGCCTACTGACAGTGCTGAAAAAAATGGAGCATTTTACTGTGTAAGTGAAGCTGTTGTACAAACAAAATATCATACATGTCAGAAATTCTTCATGACATGCATGTACACAAACCTTTAGTGTTGCCTTGACATAACAGTATCACAGTGTATGCCCCACTTAAAATATCTATATCACAACAATATACAGTTTATCTTATAGGCCACTCACTACAACCTTTTTCCTGTTGCCTTCCTCCTTACTCTTTGTAGAAAATGTCTTATGCTGTATGCTACTAATAAGCAAGTATTAATAATAATGATGATGATTATAATAATATTAATATATGAAACCTTTATTGCCCCAAAGGGAGAGCGTAAAAAACACAAACTATATAGGGATATAGGATCAACAACCACACAGGACAGCACATACTAATGCTTAACAGTTAGACAAGAATTAAAATATTGTAATGACAGTAATAATAATAAATTAGAGAGTAAAACAACAGCATTAAGGTGTCTTTAAAGCGCAGTTTGCCAAGTTCATGTTGTAACATCAGAGTTTATTCAGCAGCTGGATGCTCCGTGGTATTAAGGCTGTGATGTGAGAAGAATTATCTTATAATGAAGTGTTTCCATTGATGTTCGTTGGTTAGTTAGTTTGTTTGTTTATGTATTTGTCCCTGTAGGAAAGTTGGGGTGTGGCAGGAATGATGTTTGATTTTTACCAGAATTATATCAACATGTATAATTTTGGCATCATGACCATTTGTTGTACATTACAGGAAAAAGAGGGAAATAAATAAGAAAATATATATTGTGATATGATTGCTCAGACCTACCGTACATTGGACTGGCTGAACTTGTTTGTGTTTCTTTTGTGTGCAGACATTGAAGAAAAAGGAGTGAGAATGAAGCTGACAGTCATTGACACACCAGGATTTGGAGACCAGATCAACAACGAGAACTGGTACACTACAAATCTCCCTCCAGTTTTTTTAGACTGCAGTATGTAAACAGGAAGATTAGACTCGTGTCTAACCATCTCCCTCCCTTTGCTACTCACTTTTCCTGTTGTCAAACTTTTCCTGTTCACTCACTCTTTATCTCTGAGTCCCTCCTCCTTCCCTCTTTTCCTGGTCCCTTACTCTTTTCCTCTTACATTTGTCTGTCTCTTCCATTTCCCTCGGCTCTCCCTCTGTCCGTCCCTGCAGCTGGCAGCCCATCATGAAGTTTATCAACGACCAGTACGAGGCGTACCTGCAGGAGGAGATCAACATCAACAGAAAGAAAAGGATCCCAGACTCCAGGGTGCACTGCTGCATATACTTCATCCCTCCCACAGGACACTGGTGAGGACACAGGGATAAAAAAAGAAGCTTAGTCACAAACATGATGAGCTAAGAAAGTCCCTGTAGTTATGATTATCTCCGAACACAGAAGCACAACAAGCAACATGCTTGTTTACTTTCTACTGAAAACACAAATAAGAGAGCACGCCCATGTTTGTACAGTCATAACGATGCTAGAACCAGCAGTCAGCTATTTATCCTCATGTTGCCTTGAAAATATTTACACGCTCACCGGCCACTGCATTAGGAACACTCTGCTTTACTGGGTTTGGTCCTTTTTACCTCCACCCTCCACCACAGAGGTTGTATTTTTGCCAGCGTGTGATTCTTTTTTTTTTTTTTTTTTTTAGCGAGATTACGCAAAAACTACTTTTGCTGAAATTTTCAGATGTTGGTAATGGTCCAGCTTAATAATGATTAGATTTTGGTGGTGATCCAGATAACCTGCAAGCGAATGATTGTTTTTGCTCAATGACTGTCTAACTAATAATGATATCACATGATTCTGAGTGCTAAGTGTGTGTTTTCAGGGTGAAGGAATCATATAATGATGGTAACTTCATCATGGAAATATTGCTGGTGGCTGGAGGCCGCTGGAGTACAGAGAACTCATTTTCATGTTCATGAAGCCGGGTTAAAATGATTGTATCTTTATGATGATGCACATTATCCTGCGCCATCAGTAGATGGGTACCCTGTGATCATAAAAGGATGGGCATAGTCAATAAAAACACTCAGGTAGGATGTGGGGTTTCATTTATACTCAGTTGATACTAAGTTGCCCAAACTGTGCCAAGAAAATATCCCCACACCATTACATCACCACTAGTCTGAACTTGTTACAAAGCAGGATGGATCCATGCTTCCATTGTTTTTACACCATGCTCTGACGCTATTATAAAATAACTCTGCATTCATCTATTCACCTAAACCAAAGTTATGAGAAGAGTATCAGGATGGAGCACAGCTGCATGAAGTTTTGCAAAACCATACTTAAAAGATAATCACAGTTTAAATGTCAGTTTCTAACTTTTTATGTTGTATATACAGTATTTTGTCATTATTTTACTTACTAGTTTGGTTGATATTGTATTGTTATCATAAAGGTATATTACTTGTTGCAGTCTTTCTTAATTAAAAGAGTAAGAGGGGAATAGAAAATATGTTTCACAGCTGACAGTTATAATAGAGATCTTAAAAGATCAACAGCAAGCCGGTTTTTATTCTAGAAGTATTCATTGTGATCGACCCTCTGGTCTGGATATTATGGATCAGAATTAGGATCTGTTAAGAACCGAAATCGATAAGCAGAACTGAAATCAATAAAATTCAAACAGTTCCCAGCCAGAGTCCGAACGGACTCTTATCGCCACACAAACACTGAAGCCCCAAAACAACCTGAATAAGAAATGATAATATCAGGAGACAGATCCGGAAAGTGGGGATAAAGGGTGAGGGGGTGACATCTGGTAAAGATGTCTTGTGCTGGATTCAGTCCCAGACCAGCCGCAGGAGGACAGTACGCTCCGTACATGGGACTTGGGGACAAAACCGCGAGGCTACTAGTGCCCCGGGTTGACTTTATTTATTTTTAGTATTTTCATTTAACCCTTTATTACCACGAGCTTTGTGTCAAATGTTGTTGTTACTCACACTCTTCTTCATTGTAAAGATTTCAGTCTCTGTTCTGTTTATATCACATACACATCATCACACATTTCCGCTCAGCACAATGCAACAGATCCCATGACGCTGACACACACACACGTGTGCACAAACACACAAAATGGTTCCCTCTCATCTGGCCCTGAAGCAGCACAGTGTCCCAATTTTTTTTTCTTTGGATCTGTTACAGAATCACACATCTGGCTCTGATCGAAGTGCACAAACTGCTGTCTCTCTCTGCTCTTGGTTTGTTCAGCTCAGCGCTGGGGCCAGAGAGGGTGGGCTGAAGAAATTAGGGGAAGGGTGCAGAGCCTCATGTGTCAGTAAAATGATAGATTCACTGCTCATTTTATAGCTTTTGTATTTGTGTAACCAGACTCAAGTTCAGAGCTGGGAAAATGTCGAGCAGCTGTGGATTTTCTGCACACAGTTTACTGCAGAGCCTCATTGAAGAGCTGCACTCCGGTGCCTCCGCCTGTCTTTTCTCAGACGGGGGGGCGCTGCTGTGAAACAGCCCCCTGTCTCTTTGTGCAAACGTTTCATGTTGATCCAGCACTGCAGATGTCACACTGGCTGTCCTGCAGCTGCTCAGAGATCGCCTTAAAAAGTCTGATGGGAGAGAGAGGCAGGAAGGACGAGAGAGACAGAGAGTCTGCATGGATGTCAAAGAGCATGTCGTCAAAGCTGAAGTGTGTTCTTGAATCTTTGTTGGCAATTAAGATCAGTCTGTTGAACCAGCTACACACAACCTCAAGTGTTATGTCCTCACCATCTTCACACTGAAGTGATTTAGCTGTAACCAAGAGTCAGTATCTAGGTTCAGTGAAGCATATTATCTATTTAGTATTTGTGGGAGGGCTGGGCAATACATCGATTAAATCAAATAATATGAATTATTTGATGAAGATTTAAAAATTAAAAATCAAGATTTTTTTCTCGACTTACTTCAATTGTCAGTTGTTGCAATGTTTGAAAATATAAAAAATACTAATAAATGTACAGTTTTCATGATGATAGGCCCTGTCAGGTTTTGCACAAGCACTTTTATAGCCTTGTATATGTTTTTTAAATGAGATTAAATATTGATCAGAGAGTTTCATATTAATATATTAGCTCAGCTTTCAGTGTTTATGTAGACAAGTCTGCCTACGTTTGAACTATATAATCAACATCTTATGATACACACTTTAACGTTAAGATGGAAATTCTGTTTGGTTTGGGAATATATTTTGACAACAGAAAAGCAAAAGTTAATTCATGTCATTTTTGTGTCACATGGAGTTTTGGGGGGGGGTTTTTCAGAGGGAAAAAATTGATAAAAATTGGGGATTTTATTTTAGGCAATTTCACCCAGCCTTAGTTTGTGGTCTTGAATCTTTTGTAAGTTTATCTTGAGGATTTTTTTCATCTTATTATGTTAGATAGGATGTAAAAACAGATGGACGATGATGCATTTTCATTTATTTCTTTGAGTTATCCATCTACAGACTGCTAATTCAGAACAAAATTTGGCTTTGTGTAGCATTATCACGCGTTTTGATATTAAAAGGAAGTGATTGAGTGATAAAGTAATGACTAATCTGTACAAACATTTCAGCAGAATTACTTGAGACATGTTTGATGGCACGTTCTGCATCAACACCTACCACCTACATTTTAAGAGCACAGCGTGGAGCAGTACCTTTTATTCACCAGGACAACCCTATTTTTCAGAGGACTTCAAACCACTGAGGAGAGAGATGTATGATTTAAATTGTGACCTGTGGTCTGCATTTGTTGGCACCATCTCAGCTGGTGCATCACCTCAGCTGGTGCATCACCTCAGATGTTGGTAATACGTAAACTCTGTTGTAGGTCAGAGCTTCTTCTCAAACTAAACGATGTTTGAACTTAAACAAAGATGGTGCAGCCCACTGCTGGGCTTTGTCAGAGCGTTGTTAGCCAAAGCAGGGTGCACTGCCGTAACCGCATGAGCATGCTTTTGTCACTCTGCGGGAAAAAGCCACAAACCGACTGCAGCTCCCTCCAGCCTCATCATGCAGCTGTTCACACACATTGTTAAGCAGAATTAGGTCATGGATGTAACAGCTGGAACTGTAAATACTGTGTTAGCAGATACTGGAGTTCCTGCTCCTGTGAGAGTGAGGCACATCTGCCCCCTCCTGGAGGGTTTGTGTATTGCAGCAGTGTTTTAAGACTGATAGCTGAGTGGCGTCTGAGTCAGTCTTAGTGGTGAGGAAGCTTCTTAACTTAGTACTAAAATAAAGAATGAGCTGAAGAATTAACTATGTCTATTAGAAGAGGATACATCTGAGCATCACACAAGTCTTTGCTCTAAATTAATCTCAGGTGGTGTTCCTCTCAACTGCTCAAGAAAACAGGCAATCAGAATGTCTGACAGGATGAATAATTCATGTTAATTCAGTGTTAAAAGAGGGGAATATTCTAGATGTGTCAATTTTGAGACTTAGCATATGGTATTTTTTATTCCTCTTTTTATTTCATTGAAATCTCAGAAGTACCCAGGGCAACATTACTAACTGTCTCTACAGCAGATCATCACAGGAATCAACAACATTAATTCATTCAAAAACTATTTTTGTTTCCAGATTGCATCCAGCTGGCTTTCTTGGGAGAATTTATCATTTTTAAAACAGCTTATAAACTTAATTTGTGTCAAACATATGTATATATTCTAATCTGTACAATCCTTCATAAGACATTTGACCTCCCTGATAAAACCATGGCTTGTTTTGTGTTAGCTTAGCTCGCAAACCTTCCCATAATGCAGAGCATGACCTGTAGCTGTAGCAATACAGGCTGTGATGTTATGACAATAACCAAGTCCTGCTGTTTTGTTTTATATGGATCACCTCAAAACACTAACCTCGTACACCAGATGGACAGATCAGTATATGTCACTTGTCCATCTGGGCAAAAGCAGATCTGACAGCTGATTGGACGATCAATCTGTCAATCACATTCATTATGGGCCAGTCAAGTAAGGTATTAGGAATGAGGTACAAAACACAAGCCACTTCATAGAGCAAACTCTCAGCAAAACATGTCAAAACTGGAGCAAAAATATCCTGTCTATAGAGCAGTGTTTTCATCTTTGTTGTTTATTTTCCATTTACTGAAGAAATGTGGTCCTGATCTGATAAAGCTGCTGCTGAGGCTGTTAGCATCTATGCTAATTTTGGTACAAGCAGCTACTTCCTGCTGCCGTTTCGCATTTTTCTCTGCTCTAATGGATGCTGATTTGGCCGTGCTGATTTGGCCATGCTGCTTTGGGCTGCTCACAGTCGTTGTAGATTGGAGCTAGACAAGATGGATCATTCTGGTTAAAGACATTAAATCAGGTGGATCCAACTGCACTGCAAGGTTATCAAAAATCTGCCGTGTAAACATAAATGACCCAAAGGAAATCTGCAAATCTGTAGCATTTTTTAACTGAAGTTGTAGGAGTGAAATCCGCCACTACTTCTGACTCTTTCTGATTTCCTAACATTCTCTCTCCTTATTTTATTTTTCAGTCTGCGGCCTCTGGATGTAGAATTCATGCGGCGTCTCAGTAAGGTGGTCAACATCGTTCCAGTCATCGCCAAAGCAGATACTCTCACCCTGGAGGAGAGGGACTTCTTCAAAAAGAAGGTAGCTGCTTCCCTGCTCCACACACTCTCTTGTTTTTCTCAATGTCTCACTATCCAGCCAATGTCTATAATCTAAAAACGTTATCTTTTCTCCCTCTGAATGCATTTTCTTCATGTTTGTGGTGAAACCGGAGATAGAAGAAGTTCCTGTGGTTTTCTCCGGTGGTTGTTTTCCCCGCTGACAGTCACTAAACATGGCTTAATTCCAGGAAAAGCCTGAGATCATCCCTCTTTCTTTCATACCCTTTACTTTCCTTACTTCCTCCTCCAGGTTTATAAGGCTGCAGCCACTCATTTGTGTGTTTTTATTGGCTGAGTCTTTAAGGATCACAGGATTTCCCCTCTCTTCACTACAAATAAGGAGGCTAGACTCCCTGTGGTTTGCACACACACCTTTGAGTGTGGGTCTTTGTGTGTTTTTTTTTGTCCATTATGTCTGTTTTCCTGCTCTGTTTGTACACAGACAGAGATTAATAACTAAGCCCAAAATTTAAGCGTGATTAGGGAGCAGATTACTGTGTTAATACCACCTTTAATCCGTCCACTCCACAGATTTAGGTACACTTGTTTGATGTCTCTCATGACAGCATTAAAATGTCTGCCAAATTAATCCTGGACTTAAAGGCCTTAGTTTGTATCCATTAAAGACGGCCGAGGTTTTTGTGTTTGGATTTATCTTTGAATTTTCTCTGCACAGATCAGGGAAGAGCTGCGAGCCAACGGGATCGATGTTTACCCCCAGAAAGAGTTTGATGAAGATGCAGAGGACCGAATGATCAACGAGAAGATCAGAGTGAGGACGATATTTCAAAACACAAACAGTTTCTATATTCTGCAAACACGTGAACAAATACGTATTGTTCTCACTTCTTATCAGACATGCTTATCCACAAAGAAATGTCACTCTTCAGAGCAAAACTTAGTGTGCTTAACCCTCAGGGCTGGGTTTAATATTAGCCAAGCTCACACTCAAGCACAAAAATGTGTTTTTGAAAACAAGCTATAAAAATACTAAACATTAAAATGATTTTCTGCTTTCATTGAGCTGTGTTTTTCACCTACATCTCACTCAATTATTGATGTCAAATACTAATTAATTTGAAGAGATTTCAACCCTTAAATGCCAGGTTTTTGTCATGATGACACTATGTATATTTTTTTTCAGTATACTACAGGCAAAGTCAATTTTTTTGTTTTGTTTTGGATTTCTACGGCCTGGGATATGTCCCTGATTTTTATGCATTATTATTTCTTGCGCAGTGTCAAATGATCGCACTCATATGGCTATAAAAGCTATAAAAATGTATTACTTTGATATTATTTCCAACTTTTTAAGTCTTGCTTTTGTAACTAACATCATTCCAGATCATTACTTAAAATAGGTTTGATTTTTAAAGTATTTATACCCTTTATATGCCAAGTTTTTGTCTTGATGCTACCATGTTTCTGATGAAAAAATCAACAGAAAAAATTAATTGTTTTCAGTATTTTTGCTACATCCTGGCATTTGTCATTGATTAACAGCAAAATTGATTTTTATGCATTATTATTTTCTATGCAGTGTCAGATAGCCCAGCGCAAAAAGTGCCTCTTATAAGGTCACTAAAAATATATATATATATATTAATATTATTTCAATTTTTTTAGGCTTGATTCCTTTGACTAAAATGAGTCCAAATTACAACCATCTTATATTCAATAATTTTTCCAATATATTATCCCTTTAATTGTCAGGTGAGATGAAAAAAATATATATTTTCAATATACTACGAACAAAGTTTTTTTTGTGTGTGTGTTAAAATATTACAGCCTGGGTTATGTCAGTGATTAGCAGCAACAACGATTTTTTTTAGTAAAAAATTCATGTATTATGCTTTAATGAAAGTGTGATCAAAGTTCCAGTTTAATTGCAGTGGCAGATCTTTTGCTCTAAACAGTCCGACTGCAACAGATGACTTAACACAGTGTTTTTAGACTTCCTGAAGATCAAATAAAAATACAAAATTCATGCCACATGCATGAAAACAGCCAAGATTAACAAAAAATGAGCGATAAAAAGTGCACAGTGGTCCCGAAGACATGAATAGTTTCTCTCTTCGTTGATTTTTTTGTTCTTTACTTTGTGAACAGGAGATGATTCCTTTTGCTGTGGTGGGCAGCGATCAGGAGTACCAGGTGAACGGCAGGAGGCTGCTGGGGAGGAAAACCAAGTGGGGAACGATTGAAGGTGAGTTTACCTTATGAAACCAGACTGTCAAACTTACCAGATAAGCAAAAATCAGATCATACTGATACCTGTTTCAGTACCACAGCTGCCAAGAAAGCAGTGTTGGAAAACTGATGATGTGATTTTTTTTATGTTTTAATCACCAAAACTCATTGGCTATCTCCCTACACACTGTCTGTGTCTTCAAACATGTTTAAGTAAGGCAATGTAAAGGAGCTTCCTCACCCGCTGTATGAAATGATTTAAAGGGCTTTTTTTATTTTTAAACTTTGGTACTTTTTGACACTGTCGATTATAAGAGTTGGAAGCAGCAATAGTAAACTTTAAAACAAAATACATATTTTTTAAAACACATGGTATTTAAAGTTACTCAGTGATTTTTGTCTTCAGTTGTGATCAAAACAGTTCAGGGGGGACATAAAGATGATGTTGAGTCAGTCTGTCAGAAACACAAAGCTGCATTAGTTTGCAGATTGCTTTTGTGTGCCGTATAACTCCTTCAGGCTGGCAGCAGACTCCGGCTCTCTGAAGAGTCCTTATTTATTTACTGTTTACACACAACTCGCACACACATCCCATTTTCTATCACAGGATAAACTGTGGACCCTCACAGGGGAAATAAAGTACGCTGAAGGGAGGATAACATCGTCTGGCAGCATCGCTTCTTTATCAAACTGATAAAATCTAGCGTAAAATAAATAGTCTGTGTGGTTGACCTTTATTTAGTTTTTGTTTTAGTGATCACAGTTTCATCAGGATGGTGGTACCACAGCTCCAGTGCAGAGTTTAATTCTCTTCAACATCGCTCTTCCTGCAGCATTCGTCTTTAATATCAAATTATGTTATCCACTTCAGGCAGGAGGCCCCACCCTCCATCAAACGTCTCATTAAGGAAGTTTCATTTCCTGCCGTGTGCTCTGCAGAAACACGCTCAGGTTCACACAGCAGCCTCGTGGGACTGTAATGAAATAGACTGTGTTATCTCTTCAGAGGGACTTGATTCAGACAAACAGAGATCTGAATTGTTCATTAAGACGACAAACAGAATCTGTTACAGTGACATCACGCTGAGCTCACCGACTCCATCTGGTGGACACTGATGGAGGAACACCCTCACCTTAAAACAGTTTTAGTGTTTATCCCTCGAGCTTCACCCACGTTTACCTGATTTAACCCAGCGTCCTGTCTAATGACGTCTTTTCTCTGTCTCCTTTAGTCGAGAACATAGCCCACTGTGAGTTCGCCTATTTACGGGATCTCCTCATCAGGTGAGTGAACTTTGCACCTGTGTCTGTTTGTCCAAGTCTCCAAATCATGAACTTGTGGTGCAGTGATGATCTTCGTTTAGAGACCATCAGGACATTTCAGTCAGTGCTGAGCAGTAACTTAAGTCTCAATTTAATCAGTAGTTTTAGTTCCCCAAAATCTTAAAGACAAAATCATTGACATCATGTTTACTGTGCTCCATGTTATTTTGGTCCTGTTTTCTCTATAGCAGGGGTAGCCAACAGGGTGCCCGCGAGCACCTGGTAGCTTTAAATTTTATGTTTTTCAAATAAATCATGCTTACATCAAAACAAAAAAAACACAAGACGTGTGGCATGTGCATTGAAGTTTAACATTGTCTATTTTCTGTTAACTTTGCCCTGTGTGGGGTCAAAGTTTATGTTGAAGCACTGATGCCACTTCTCTATCAGCACTCTTGCCAGCCAAAGCCCCGGAGTGTGTCCCATAAACCAAAGTTTAAGTGATAATAAAAAACATCTTATGTTTGATTTTTGTTTTTTTTACATGATCAAGCAGCCCTACTTTTAAGGCATGTTTTAATCATTTGTTCATTTGTAGTCAATATAATTACATTACACTACACCCTTACTTTAAACTCAATACAAGCACGTGTTAACTTAAATGTAATATAGATTGAAGAATCTTAATTAATTTATTTATTTATTGTTTGTTCAATATGGACATCACAATTCCATTGGACAAACCAGATGCATTGTTTAAGTGTTTAAGCACATGCGCTAATTCGCAACACCTGTCCCCAGGATGCTGGCTTAACACTTCCTAAACTTTTTATATTCAACTTTTATCATTAAAATGAGATTTTCATAGATTTAGGCCTTACTCTTAACCAATTGTGTTTGTTATTGTGTGTACAGAGACACAAAATAAATTAAAACTAATTCTGGTAATCATTAAAGTTGTGTTTGTTTGGGAGGCCTCATTCACACCTCGACATTTCAGATGAAAAACTACAAACCGTTGATGCTTTGTGGCTTTTTGTTCATCTGAAAAAAGCATTTCTGGTGTATGAAGGGAAAACTTTAGTGTGCAAAGGTAAAAATGGCACTCTTGGTGATGATGTATAAACTGCTCATATGTGGTTGTTTCTAAAAGTGGAGACTCCTCAGGCATGGGCGCATTGACTCCAGATTCAAGGCTGACCACAACAACATTGTCAGGCTCCCAGATTTGTCTTTTTAAGCTCACTCCTCGTCAGCATTTTCTTGAAGTTCGCTCACTTTGTTGTTGTTAGGATGAATTGAGATTGAGATTTTTTTTTTTTTTTTTTTTTTTAATGGGACAGTACACATTAATAAGCATTGCCATGCAAATGCTTGGGATTATAGCCAAGTGGCTAATTTCCATCCCCAGTCCCATTAGCAGGTTGGTGTCAACACATGGAAACAAGAAACAGACATCCGTAATAGGAATAAGAACACACACAGCATATTAAAAGACATACAGTCATACGGACTAAAACGTCATACAGTCCAAAAGAAAAACGGCCAGGAGTTGGGAGACCACGGGAATTATTCACAATGAATCATAAAGTGCTGGAGTGCTAACTAAAGTGCCATAGTGCTAAAGTGCCAGATGCTAAAGTGCAGATTGCCAGCTGCCTGGGAGGTCTGGTCCTTGTTGTATTGCACATTGCCCAATATTGCACAGGAATATAAAGTGCATATTGCATTGCACATTACCCTACTGCCCGAGATAATAAAGTGCTATGTTGAATATAATATTGCATAATATTGAATTTTATCTATTCTTAAGGTCTTGGACCCATCCTTTCAGTTATCTTTTAAGTTCTCCTTATATTTAAGTGTGCTGTCCATATATAGGTCTTATACCTACATCCAGGTTTCCTACATATATTTAATTATCTATGTATTCGTCTTATATGTTTCCATGCTTCCATGTGTGTCTTCACACAGAGTAAGAATCTGGCACTGACCACTGAACATGTTGTGTGAGTTACACTGACTATACATAGAGCCTGAACCATGTCTGTGAACACATAAAAGCAAAGAAAACATCTCAGTGTGTGTGTCAGTTCACCAGGACTGTGCCACAGCCATAACAATAAATATCGAAATAATCCGCAGTCAAGTCTCCTGAAGTTTGTTTCCAGCATCTTAAAAAAACATCTAAAAAAAACATCTCATCCTATCAGTTGTTTGATGTCATTAAAACCCGATGCTACTCCAAAACAAAAATAAAACTGGATTTTCAGAGGTCTGTTTTTGTATTAATGAGATACAGATTGAGGAAGTCATCACTGAACTACATATTTAAGCAGTTATGTGAACGTGTTTCTGTCTTTTTGAGTCTTTTTGTTGTTGTTTTTGTTTCTTAATTGTTGAGTTTGTGTCTGTCTTCCAGGACCCATATGCAGAACATTAAGGACATCACCAGCAGCATCCATTATGAAATGTATCGTGTGAGACGCCTGAACGAGAACAACACGGTGGTGGCTCATGCCAACGGTCTCTCAGAGCACCACCTCTCTGCCCACGAGATGTAAAGACCGACCCCTCACCTGGGTGCCAATCATTCAATGAGACTCTGACCTCCACTCCATCCATCTCCATCGCACCGGTGGGACAGAAACTTCGACGCCTGCCGGAGGGACTTTTTACTTTTCAGAGACTTTCAGCGGCCGATCGGACGCTCCATGTCCAGCTCATAAACGAACACTACCCTCTCACCATCGCTGACGAAGACAGTGAAGAGAACTTTGATTAACGTGCTGCAGCTTGATTTTACCGCCTGACACATCTTACCGTTTGGGTTTTTAAATCGCAATGCCAAAACAAAAAGCATCTGCCAAACATGACGGATCGACACGTCAGAACTGCCTTAACCAGCATGTAAAACTCGTCCACTTTTACTTTTCAAGTTTGTTTTTTAGCAGTGCCTTTAAGAATTATGCAGTAACCACATTTTTACAGCAGGAGCTCCAGAAGAACATGCATCCAAACATCACATTTACACAATTTGTCTTTGATACAGAATTGAACAAGGTACACTATCACTTCAGTGTCCTTCATTATTGATCACGGTAGTGTGACAACTCCACCTACCACAAGGATGTACAATTAAGAAGGAAAACAAAACTACTGGTACCAAAACAGAGTAGAGCAAAGTCAAGGAAATGCATCATATCATGACTCTTAATGACAGGAGATCAATTAATCTCTCTGTGGCAGGATATTAAAGCAAGTTTACTTCTGATGGTTAATATTTCACTTTGATTTGGAAACAAAAAAATACGCAGCTCACCTTTTCTCCCAAATCTCTTTGGTCTGAGCTTTGGAGACTCTTGGCTGCCAGTTTAAAAAAGTCTAGATATCAAAAAACAATCCACAATGATTAAAAAGACATCATAACATGTTTGGATTCTTGTCCACATCGGGCTTCAGGTCTTCTGTCTTTGTAGGAATATCTGTGGGAAGTAATGACACTCAGTATTGCACTTGATCATTACAAACGTCTGTCTATAAGAGCGTGTTGGAGCAACACGAACAGTTAATCATCTGTTAATCATGACGCAGCGATATTCTGTTAAACCAAGAGGTCATCGAACATCACATCCCGTATTTCAGTTTCTCTTTAAACATGTTTTGCTTTCAATGTTCATGTCATGTTGAATATGATTTTTTTTTTAATTCTTAGCAATAAATGTCTTTTTTTTATTGATAGGACTATCTAAAGAGTGATTTAAGATGAATAAGTATTTATGCACGATAAAAATGTGAACGTCTGTCATCTGTCCCGGTCCACTTTTTCACATTATTCACCATCACTTATTCTTCCTGCCTTTTTGCCGCCTCTGTGCCTTATTTATTGGAGAAAGTTTGTGAGCTCGTAGGCTGAAACTGGAATGAGCAGGTCTGTTGGTGCCAGAAAGACGACATTTAAACATTTCTTAATCTTTCTGTCTCGATTGTTCGGCGACTTTTTTTCCACAATATACGACCGTTCTTTACCTGAACATATATAATGTCTTTACTGTCACTCATGCTTTGTCTTGTATATGCGTCTGTTCTGCAAGATTTTTTGTACTTGTATTATTGATAATAACAAAATTTCCTTTATATTATTTTAAAGAAATAAAGATTACAGTTGTATGTGAACTTTCCTCAATTTTCTTTAAGCAAAACTGAACATTCTTGTTTTTTAAATTTCTTTCTGCATTGTTTTTCTCTCTGATGAATTTATTTTATAGATTTTCAGAGGCTGAAGGACATGAAAGACGAACTACCAGACTCGAGACTCCATCACTGCAGGAGAAAAACATGTTTAAGATAAATTTCTGCCTCACAGGATCCCTGCTGCAGGTGTAATTCACACACTGTAGCCCTTCCATCGTCATGTCATTAAGCTTTTCCTTGATTAGTCTCTCAAATCAATATGGCTGCCTGCTTGGTCAGTGCATGTCCGATTATTGTTAGTTACTTGAATGCATAAGTGAGTGTTTTCTTCCTTTAGCTTGAAAGATGGAGGACGATGAGCTGCAGAGGACATTTGGATCAGAGTGAGGATGCGCAGGCATCAGCATCCAGAGGTAAAAACACTGTTTAGGTAAAATTGAGGCGTCAGTTTTAGTGTTTTTACTTTGAAATTAAAGAGGCTGTGAGGGACTGCGTGGGTGTTTGTTTAGACTGTGACACAAAGATACAGCCTCTTTTCTGGATTCATTTTTTTTCTAAATAATTGCAGCAAATTTGAGCTTCATTTTGCAAACTGCTGTGAAAAAATGGATCTAATGTCTTGTGAATATCACTTTTTTAATATAAATGTGTTTTTGACAAAGAAAAAAAGAAGGCATGATCCTGCTTGGGCGGCACTGTCGCGCAGCAGGTAGTGCACATGCCTCACAGCGAGAAGGTTGTCAGTTTGATCCCCCAAGTCAGTCAGGGCTTTTCTGTGTGGACTTTGTATGTTTTCCCAGTGCATGCGTGGGTTCTCTGCAGGCACTCCGGCTTCCTTTCACAGGCCAAAAACATGCCTTTTCGGCTGATTGGTGACTCTAAATTGCCCTTAGGTGTGAGTGTGACTGGCTGTTTGTCTCTCTTTGTGACCCTGTGATTGGCTGGCAACTGGTTCAGGGTGTAACACCCCACCTCACCCCCTGGCAGTGCAGAAGTGCAAATAAAATGCTGTTACTTAAAGGGTTTGGTTTCTTGAAGTGGGGTTGCTCGTGGCCTTAGGCACTTGTAGATATAAGTACCAATGATGCAACCAGCAAACTCTGTCCCTAAGCGAAGAGAAGGAAAGGGAAGATAGCCTGGTACAGATGCTAGGCGAGACATTGCCACCAAAGCCTTGCAATGACCCAACTTTTTGGGTAACACTACGCAAAAACAGTGTTGGCTCAACTTGACGCTACAGTAGGTTTCTTTACAGCGTTTCACTTTTCCCCTTAAGCTGGGTACACACATCAAGATTATCGGGCTGTTTTGTCCTAACTTTCCCCCTTCCTGACCAAGGAAGGCAAATTCCAGATAATCTTCTGTTTTGTAAGATTATCCTTTAAGATTGTCCTGTGGTCTGGGGTATGTTAAGAGTGAATTTGTCCCGATGATCTGTGCCGAAAAGGGTCGGAGCCAAATTCAACTCTGTGAATTGTGACGTGGAACAGAATAAAGCCAATCAGAAAGCGAGATGACTGAGGAACAAGGAAGCAGGCGTGAATATAAAAAAGCACAGTCAACCTGAAACATAAACATAAACTTCGGAGGACCTAAGAAATGGAGGACCAGCTCACGTGTTCACGCTGTCTCCAGGATTTTTCCACAGTCATTTCTTTTATTTAGTTCCACCACCATTCCCTCTTCTCGTATGTCCTCTTCCATGTTCCGTGTTGTGTTTTCCGGTTGGTGCCATAGACAACGTTTATGGTTGTTGCCATGCTTCTTCTTCTTCGTTTTTGTTAGATCACATTTGATCACGCGTGATTTCTGTCTTTGAGGACTAGATTCTAGATCGGTGGTGGGACAGAATCGTTATGTGTGTTATTTGCTGTGTTGAGATTATCGGAGCACACCACACAGAGTACGATCAAAACTGTTCAATGCCTGATTTTTTATCTTCATGTGTGGGGTCTCTAACAGATAAAACATCTCTAAATATGTAGAAAGTCCTTATGTGTGGACCCCACTTTAGAAAGCCCCTGTGTTCAGAACCATTTTGTGATGCACTGTAGGGTTCATGGGCGGCACAGTCGTACAGCAGGTAGTGCACGTGCCTCGCAGCAAGAAGGTCGGGCTTTCTGTCTGGGGTTTGCATGTTCTTCCTGTGCATGTGTGGGCACTCCAGCTTCCTCCTGCAGGCCAAAAACATCCTTATCAGGTTGATTGGTGACTCCAAGAAATGGCTGTCCATCTCTTTCTATGTGGCGCTGTGATTGGTGACTCTTTTTTTTGTTGAGATATGCACTTTATGTAATTTTTGAAAGAACTACGTATGAAACTAAACCGCAGGGTGCATGCGCAAACCACCACAGACGTGCTTGTAAGTAGGTCAACAAAAAGTCACAACAAGCACACAGGACCGTTAAGAGTTGCTGAAGAGTTTATCTGATGACTGTAGGCAGAGGCAGGCTAACGCTACCCATTGACTCCCAGTGTTTGAGCTAAGCTAATTAGCGGTGGGCAAACTCTGCCCGTCTCTTTCTTGTTACTGCACGCACAGTCAAAAGAATGGAGTCCATCTGCTAGTCATGGATTGGGAGCGAGGCAAGACAAAAAACAAAAAAATGTTGGCGTGTCCCTTTAAGGCTAACGTCTTAATTTTGTAGACAAAAATCCGTCCTCGATGCATCAGTCGATCAAAGAACAAAGCTTGATACTCTGCTCTGGCTTTTGTGGGAGGAAACATCACTGCTGCTTTGTTTGTTTGTTTTTCACAGAAAGCTCTGCAGTTATCATTATTTGCATTCTTTAATCCCTGATTAATTAATTCATTTCCCCCTCGGCACAAAAACTCAAAATGGCGAGTCGCTGCATTGGTCCTTAAAATGGCATCTGCCGTCCCCCATCTTATATCTGCAGTGTTCAGATGGCACCAACCTGCAGCACCCTCACCCCCCCCTCCAACAAACCGTGAACCCTCGTGTCCAAAGTCGAGCCCCTCACATTCTCACACTCTCCTCTCCAAACCTCTCCATCTCTCAGGGGAATAACCGGGACAAGAGCGGCTGCATCTCCGCTCACGGCGGCCATGACTCGTCCCCCTCTGATCCACCAGGCAGTCGTCCTGTTGGCAGCCACCCAGCGCTCCACTGCCCACCTTAATGACGTTCGTTAACGAGCTGCAGTCTTTTGGATACTAATGAAGTCGGCCGAGTCAGAGTGAACCTGTTTGAAAGGACGATGATTCTTTCAGGTGGAGCTGACGTAGAGTTTTGGTGGGTTTTCATGTTTTTATGAGACAGATTTTGGTCTCAGTGTTTGTCCTTTATCGCACAGATGAGGGGGTGCAAGTCAAAAACGCTGCTCCCCAAAGACATTTGTTTGATTCATTGAAAAAAAGTCTCATCTTTGTAGCTTGTTCGTGCTCTGTATGATAAACCATCACAAAAACAAGCAAAAAGTTCAACCGGTATTTAACTCAATAAAACAAACTGCTGTTAACCCCCTTTTTTAACCATGTTTTTTTATGACTTGGTTCATCTTTTTGTGTAACATTTGTAATCTGAGTATTTTCAGGTCTTTTGTGCAAAACAAGGAGCTTTTCTAAGTATTAATTCTGAGGTCCACAGCAACAGGCTTCTTGATTTGATCGATGAGTGACACCTGAAGCTGCTCAGCAGGGAGCACCAGGCGAAGAGTCTGATGAGGATCAAATGTCGACTCTATGAGGAACAGTTTTGGGAGTCTCTGCCAGACATTCAAGGACTTTTCAGCTTCTGGACAAATGGTGTGCTTTCCAACTTTATATAACATCAAACAAAACATTTCTCAGCCGATGGTGATACAAGATCTACAGCAGATCAGTTATTTTTTTCTGTAAATCAGAAATGACAAGGTGATTATTTTGCTTTGTTTATATGTTGGTAATTTCCTACTTTAGTTATCAGAAACTGCAGACAAGCTCCAACACACTGTTTAGACTGGAGAGAAAAAAAGGCAACATTTCATTATACTGAAGTATTCTGATTCTGATACACTTCACTCTTTAAAATGGTAAAATTATCTCCTTAATTTGATTGAAGTAAACAAACATAATCATGTTCAAGCAGGGCTGGTCCTGTCCTTTTCCATCAGGACAGCCAGATAAAAAAAAACTTTCACTGGAGGGGTAACAGTCACTCGCTCCAAAAGACCTTCTTACTCTGCAAGATGACACTACGTCACTACGTCTGTGGTGTCTACTTTGAATATTTCAAGAGTATGATGTCAGTTTTGCTTAAACAAAAGAAAAGAAATATATATAGTAAAGTTCAAATCAAACAGTCTCTTTATAAATGTCTGTATGAAAGTAAAAAGTCCTCTTGGAGCTTTTTGTCCGTCTGTCTGTCCTTCCTGTCGATGCCCTTTGCCTTTAGGACGGACCTGAATTTCAGTGTAATCCAGTTTTTTAAAGACTTACTGACAGAACTTTTGTTTCTGGGCCCTGCTGTTGTCGTCTTTGATTAACATTAGTTTTTTTTATTGTTTGAGTTTAAATCCTCCCTCTGAGTTTTATTACAGATGTTTACGTTTTCACCGTATCACCGTCTCTCGTTAACGAGCTCAGAGCTCATCTGCATACAGACGATGTGCCTCCAGTTTTCACCTGTTTGTCTGACCGGTTTAACTGCTTGGCATGCATCGCTTCATTCTCCCTCTCCTGATTTATTAATTAGCTCCTGATTGGAAAATCTTGAGCATCTTTGTGCCGCAGTGTCGCTCTGCGTATGTGTGTTGATGCGGCTCATACGTTTGTTGTTTTTTGTGCACGTGTGCGTCGTCCTCGTGGATTCTCGCGGCGTGATTACTTGTTTGCCCTCGTTTGTCTCGTCCGTCCTCCGTCTGCTGTTTGTCCTCTCCTTTTGTGTGCAGACGCCTCCTCGTCCCTCCCTTCCTCCCGTCTTATTTCCTCGCCGCCGTATCACCCGTCGCTTGGCTCCGTGCCAGGCACTCAGACATGTAAGGGGGAGGGGCCGCCGTCCGCCATATGCAAATGAGCAGATTTTATGCAAATTAGCAGGGCTCTTAATTAAAAGTCAGCTGCAAATTCAATTAGCCAACTGAAAAGAGAGAGGGGAAGAGCTCAGACGGATGAGATGCTGTTTTTGTTAACAATGAAATCAATAAATCCCAAATATTGAGGCGATAATGAAACGAAAAACAAAGAAACCCCAGCAGGGGGCTTTTAAAGAGTAGATCTGAGGTTAAAAGGGTCATTTTATGGTGAGAATAAACTCTTAAGGACGTGCCAGTGATGCCAGTCTGTGGTCATAACATGTGAAGGCAGGGCTGTGCTGCTCTGTACACCTTCACACGGTTAGAAACATCGAGGAGAGGTGAGAGACAGACACCAGCAGCTCCTGCCTCGGGATAATTACTGTGAGTAATTAAAACAGTCACAGATGAGTGTCAGCGATTAACGCCGCTCTGATTGAAATTAATGTGAGCGATCGCAGGAATGTTAGCTGTTACTGTGCATGTTTATGCGTCGGATATTCGCTGCCTGGATCTGTTTGTACTCGACTCTTGTCTTCGCCTCTTCTGCAAATTGTTTGTTCATTAACGAGTCGTTTTAGAGAGGAGACTCGGTCAGAACTGCTAATTAAAGATGATGGACGGGGATGTTTCTCAAACCGAGCTTCAGCCGTTTCATTTGAGTACGCAGCGATACCAAGTACAAATGTGGTTATTTAGTGAGACCGTAACAGATCTCACATTATTAAAGAAGTTTTTAAATCAAACTTTCCTCAACACACCGACTAACCATTTAGGGGAGCATGCAAGTTAAGGCTATTAAATAATGAGGCTGCTCTTGTGAGTATAAACCACGTGGTTCACGGTCACACTGCGTGTTGAATATTAAAAGAGATACATCAACGTTTTTTTATCTTTTCGTGTCTTGCCTCTCTCCCGAGTCCATGACAAGCAGATAGACACCATTCTTTCAACTGTGTGTGCAGTAACAAAGAGGAGACAGGCAGAGCTCGCCAACCGCCAATTAGCTTAGCTCAAACACTGGGAGTCAATGGGAAGCATTATCCTGAATCTGCCTACAGTCATCAGATAAACTCTACAACAAATCTAAACGGTCCTGTGTGCTTGTTTGACTTTTTTTGTACCACGTTATGTTTTATTATCTTCTACTATCATTGTATTACCTTTTTTACTCGTAAACACAGGCTTTGTTTTGTTGACCTACTAACAAGCACATCTGTTGTCGTTTGCACATGCGCCCTGCAGTTTAGTTTAGTATGTTCTTACGAAAATTACATAAAGTGATAATCTTCATCTAAAATTAGATAACATCATAACGTGGTAAAAAATGAGTCACAACACACACACAACACTGTTAAGAGTTGCTGAAGAGTTTATCTGATGACTGTAGGCAGAGGCAGGCTAACACTACCCACTGACTCCCAGTGTTTGAGCTAAGCTAATAAGTGGTGGATGAGCTCTGCCCGTTTCTGTCTTGTTGCTGCATACACAGACAAAAGAATGGTGTCTATCTGCTTGTCATGGACTCCGGAGTGAGGCAAGACATGAAAACAACAAAAAAGCTGGTGTATCCCTTTAAACTTGAGCAGCTAAATCTTAACTGGGGTGTTTGGGAAGCCCTGCATGTCACTTTCACATGGCGCCAAAGGTTTCATGAAGGCAGAGAGGATGGACAATGAACGTCCTGAACTTCTGAAAATATTCAACAAATTGAGCAAATCAGTCAAAATGATCGATGACTCACTGTAAGAATAAGAGCAGAAATTCTCTCCATTGTCAAAGACACGATTCAGCAAATTATGTTTGAAAATTTGAACATGACAAAAGAGTGACAAAGTCGTCCCAAAACACTCCTGAAAAAACAGAGTTTCCTTCAAGCTGTTCCAAAATGTCTTCACAGATTTGCTTTAGTTTGTACGGCGGAGGATAGGGCCATGTTAAGAAAAAAAAAAAGTAAAGTTACAAGAGTAAAGTCATAAAGTTATGAGAATAAAGTCGAAAAGTTATGAGAATAAACTCAAATTACAAGAAAAAGTCATAAAGAAGGCTATTTGTCAAAACTTTAGATCAATATAAGCATACCTTAATCAAGAAGACACTCTCATTTCATCCTCTTTGCGTAGGTGGATGGCTTCTCTTCTGGTACAACCTTTCAGAATAAAGTTTGTTTTCTAGCTTAATTTAAATAGATTTATGAATATTCTCGTAACCTTATGAGATCATTCTCCTAACTTTTTTTTACTTTATTCTGGTAACTTTATAAGATTATTCTCGTAACTTTACTTTTTTTTTTTTTTTTGCATACTTTTTTGGTATTAATGTGGCCCCTAATCCTCTGTTGTAAGTTTCTTTCTATCAGGAGTCACAAGTTTTGGGCTTTGGCTCACATTTTTATAGCCTTTTTCCGACACCTCAGAAAAACACTTTAGCCAGGAGATAGCAGTGAACTAAAGACGTCACTTGTAGCCTAAAACTGCTATGAAATAATGGTATGATGTCATACTGGTAGGATTTTTTTTAAGGTGGCCAGGGGGACGAGATGTTTTAGGCAGCAACTGTTCTTTTTCTCTTGCTCATAGAAGTGCTCTGTCACACAGAGAAGACATATCAAACACACTTAAGAGCATATAAAACTAAACAGCATAAAATGGGCTCTTAAAAACATTTTAATCTGTATGTTTCCTTATGTGAGAAACAGTGGGCATTAGAGTTTGACCACAGCAGTGTCATACTATGACAGGCGAAGTACATCATTCACAGTCCTAAGACTTTTATTAGAAATAAGAGCAGTGCAGATACTTTCGTAAAGCTTAGAAAGGGATGCCGTGGTAATATTTAAATATGCTGTGTTATTGTATCACAGTAACTCTCTCTAATCTCAGAGCTTTGGTTCAACAAATTATCAGAGCCTGACCTTCACAGCTCAAGCTGGACTGACAGCAGATTCACACTGATCAGCATCAGCAGCAGACATCTTGTTTGTTTACAAAAATGCTCCAGCGGCGTCAGACAGTCTTCATATCAAAATGCTTCATACCAGAGAAGGAGCTGTGATTGATATTTATCTGGAGTCGAGAAGGAGCAACGAAAAACCAGCTCATGCATGTATCTGGTGTCTGAGGCTGAGAGGAGAAACGTCTCCAACATGCAGGATCATTTAAGACAATGAACAGAGAGGAGAGGTGTAAATATGCACATGCATTAAGAGTTAACACCATTTGTTTAGTAGAAAATGAAGAGATACAGGAAATGGGGGATCCCAGGTCTAATGAAGCTGGGATGTTGCCTGAAATGGAAAAAACAAAATGCAATGATTTGTGGTTCCTTTTCGACATATATTCAACTAAATATACTACAGTGATATTTAATGTTCCAACTGGTAAACTTTATTGTTCTCTTGCAAGTATTCACATCACCTTTCCTTTTAACAACAGTTAATAAGTGTTTGTCTGAATGATGCTGGTTTTAATGCAGTGCAGCCTGAGGGATGGGAGGTCACAGGCATTCAGTGTTGATTATTAGCCTTGCTGATTATGTCCTTACATTTCTCTGGATTTTCTGAATCTTTTAATGATGTTATGGACTGTAGATCATAAAATCCCAGTTGTATGTGGAGGAACATTGTTCTTCATAAACTGTTGGTCTATTCGCTCATGCAGTTGTTCATGCATTTTGCTACAGGCACAGTCTTTTGTTGCCCCGTCCCAGCTTTTTTGGAACATGTTGCAGGCATTAAATGAAAATATGTGAATATTTAAAAGAAAGTGTATCAGTTTGAACATTAAATGTCTTGTCTTTTTAGTGTATTCAGTTGATTATGTGTCTAACAGGATTTGAAAATCACCGTGCTCTTTTTTTTATTTTCATTTTGTGAAATGTTTGAGGCTTAATTCTGCGAGGACAGGATCCTCTGTTTGTTTGTGTTTGACGTTTATATGAAGGACATTTTGTTCTCCAGAAATATCCAATCATTCATGTGCCTGAGGGGAAAAAATCACAAAATGTGCTTCAGTGAGGAACGAAGTTTGACTTTGTTGCTTTTTCAGTTTGCACGTTTCTTCAGAGAAAAGAGGAATAAAGTCTGCAAACGGCTAAAATAGTTTTAAAGTTGGATCGATGTTTGCAGACTGCAGAGATAAACAATCAAAAATGCTTCACTAATCCAGAGGGAAATTAAAATGTGAAATAGATAATGTCAAATTGTTTGATAGTACTGATTATAACAGTGAAATTAAGAAGCGTTAAGAATCAAGGTGCAGAGTAACAAATGAATAAAGAAGAAGAGTGTTTGTTTACATGCTGGACACATCAGGAGGCTGAGAGGACTCGGCTTTAAGAGAGGATTCATATAAGGAGAAATTGAATTTTCCTCATGGTTGCACATCAGTTTTCTGCAGCGATTTGGAGCAGAGACGCCTGAATGGAAACAAATACAAACACACTAACAGAGGCACAAACAGAGTTAACCAGGGACGGCCCCTCCTCCACTCTGGTGCCGATCCTGAGAAAGTGAAAGAGAAAAACAAGGATGATGAAAAGTGTGTCAGGGAGCTCGACGCCAAACTTGAGTGAAAATAAGAGATTCTGGAGCAGCAGATCTCAAAGGGCCGGATCAGAGAACATCAGGGGACATGTTTCAGAATATTTAGGCCTTTTTTTAGCAACTGGAGGGTCTTGACCAGAGGATTCTTTTTAATTTAATTTATTTATTATTTTTGTAATATGAAGGGGCTGCACAGAGACATCAGAAGGGACACAGTATGAAAGCAAATAAATGAAAATAAAACACTGACTGTCAAGTTACAGCAACAAACGATTAAGAAGAAGAAGAAAGACAAACAGCCCAACTATTTCATGATAGGAAAGGAAAACCTCAGTGTGTGATGATTAATAAAGGAATAAATGCAGGGAAGAAGATAAATAACAGAGGAGGAAAGATATGATATCACTATTTGTAACTGTAGCAGCAGTGGTGGAAATTGGCAATAATAACTCTACCAAGGCATTTTCAACATTGTTGAGTGAGTAATTATTAAAAATGTGGAAAATTGCCCTGTCTCACACTGATAACAAGTCCTTAAAAATAATCCTGGATCCACGTCCATATTCAGATCACTACAAAAATCAGAGCAGTTTTTCATTGTGCCACGACCAACATTCCCTGAAAATGTCGTAAAAATCCATCTTCCAACTTTTTGAGTTATCTTGTTGACTAACAAACTAACAAACACGGACAAAAGCATAACCTCCGTGGTGTAACAATGCTTATCATAATAATAACATTTTAACTATTAATCATAATCATAATAATAGCAAAAACAGTAATTATCATCATCATCACCATCATCCTTGTCATTGTTACCATCATTCTAGCAAGCATAATTATGATAGAAAAAAAAAGTGATAGTAGTAAAATACTTCACTGTATTTCTACAAACCTTTGGCTAGATATTTTTGTACAAAATAAGTGAAAAAATAAACTATTTAAAATTAAAGTGATGTCAAGTTTGAAAAAGCAAAAAAATGAACACCAAGATAAAAAAAATTAAAAGGGAAATAAAACAGGAACAAAAATGGATCCTCATCCACATAAATTGATAAAAGACTTTATTGATCTATTATCGACAGTATGGGCATGTTTAAAACATAGGCAATGTAATGATTGAGGGGGAAATAACTTTAATCATTAATCATTTAATCATCCGCCGAGGAGGTTATAATTTTGCCGGTGTTTGTTAATTTGGTAGTTGGTGAAAAGAATAACTTAAAAAGTGATTGATGGATTTTGATGACATTTCAGGGAACATTGGCTGTGGCAGAAGGAAGCAGGGATTTGATTTTGGTGGTGACCTGAATACAGATGTCAATGCAGGAATTTTTTAAGGGTTTCTTTAAAGAGCAAGATGGGACAGTTTTCCACAGTTTTGACAATAACTCGGCTACAGTGTTGGAAGTGCCTTTGCAGAGGTTTCTGGTTAAAAATAAAGCAAAGGTTACCTGCCAAACGAAAAAAAAGAAAAGAAAACACAAATGTCTACAAGTGTCCTAAAGGTCAGGGAATAAACTGTAAACAGAGGCCAGAATAAAATCTTCAGTTTAGTCAGTTACAAGACGAAAGTCCAACTGTCACATGAAGTTTGAAGCTGAGAAAAACACCCTTTACTCATGTTGAAAAATAAGAATAGAGTAATAATTTGTAAATATTGATTTTAAGAAGTTTTCTGTCCATGTTTTTAAACAGGTGATGGAGCTGCCATCAGGCGTCTACAGAGACACACACAGCATCGCACAGGTAGGTGAGAATGTTGCTTTAATTTCCTCCTTTGGTTCATTGACATGGGTTTTAAAAAATAAGAAGACAAAACAGCTGCCTTTGTTTATCAAATTTTAAGCTTAAAATGAAGAAGATCCTTCTTAAGTCAATCATTAACTAAGAGGACTTGTTTTTGCTGGTGTTTGTTTTTGATAAAGAGATGATGATGATCCTTTTTCAGTAGTTTTGCAATACCCATAAAGTTACAAATGATCTCTTACTTAACGTACGTAATATTTATGAATTTGATGTGTTTCATGGACCAAAAGCACATAAAGAAAATGTATTATCTAGACTCTCGACCATCAGATCTTAAGGTGAGTTTAGCTTTAAGCCTCAGTCCAAAGAAAATGAAAGATGCAGATATTCCAACATTAAAGACATTTTTGACGTTGTGTAAAACTTTAATAAACACAGTATAAAATGATTTACAACTCATTTTGACCTATATATTCACCTGAAAACACAACAAAGACAAAATATTTAATGTTCAAACTAAAAAACTTTATTGTAGTTTGTCAAATATTCATTCATTTTAAATTTGATGCCTGCAACATGTTCCAGAAAAGCTGCGACAAAAGGCAACAAAAGACTGGGACAGTTAAGGAAAGCTCACAAAATGTTTGTAACATTCTTTAGGTGGACAGGGTTAATTGGAAACAACAGCGTGTTATGACTGGGTTTAAAAGGAGCATCCCTGAAAGACTCAGGACGGGGTGAGCTTCACCACTTTGTGAACAACAGTTTAAGAACAATGTTTCTGATCGTACAACTGCAAAGAATTGAGGGATTTCATCATCTACAGTCCATGATATCATGGAAAGATTCAGATAATCCAGAGAAATGAGTAAGTCACAAGGCTGAAAACCAGCATTGAATGCCTGTGACCTTTAATCCCTCAGTCAGCACTGCATTAAAAACAGACATCATTCTGTAAAGGATATCACCACATTGGTTTAGGAGTAATCAGAAAACTGTATGCAACTGAACACTGGTCAAAAATGGTGTGCAAATTATTCTATTCTGTCCCAATCTCTTTTTTAATTAATTTTACTGATATAAATTGAGGGATATTAATCCAGACCTCTTTTGAAAATATGTTTTTATATATCTTAAAACCTGATATAATGTCCAGCCTTAAACCAGAACCTTGAACATAAGAGAAAAATTGTTGTAAAAATTGTTCCTTCCTTTGTTTGAACCCTTGAAACTCAGTCAGCCGAGCATTTCTGTCTTTGTTTTTATGTCAAGAAGTCATAAAATCGACGGAGGGTAAACTCTTTTATTGCCATGTGCACATTTTGTCCTCGGGGTTTTTCCATCAGCTCTCTCTTCTCTTTCTATGAAGTGTTTGATATTGAGAGGGTTTAATATTGTGTGAACGCTGACCACACACACTCTCCCCCTGTGGCTGCAGCAGTCAGTCAGTCAGATATGAACCAATAAAGCGGCTCCAGAAGCCTGCAGAGACCAGCAGAGCTGCTGAGCGCGCTCTCCTCAGTCTCTCCTCACTGCTCCTCTTTGTTCCTCCGTCTCCTCTGATATGTTCGCTGTTTTCAGTCTCCTCATGGAGTCTGTTTTGTTTGAGTTTCCACGTGCAGCTCTTGAGCTTGGAGCCGTTTCCACCCACAGACGACAGACTGAAGCGTTTGTGTGTCGGCCTCGTTCCTCTGTGAGGAGTGGGCGGAGAGCTTCCTATTGATCGATGACTGTCACATCAGGAGAGCTTTAAATTTAGAAACCTACGAGCTGCTGACAGTCAGAGAGAGACGATGATTATGTGACAGTCAGAAACTTACCTGGAACTTTAACTAAGAGTTCATCAGAGAAATGCGCTGCCTGTTTTCAACAAGCTCAGTTAAACAGCTCGGGAACAGTCAGGAAACTGAATCTTCTCAGTTTTGGTTTGAATTCAGATTTAGTTTATTTATCCAAGAAGAGGACTCGGTTTGCAGTGTAACAGAGAAAATATACATTAACCAACGAGAAGCAGGAAGGAGGACGTCAGAGACAAGAACCTTAACAGTCAGTACATCTACAAAACTGCTCACTGGCATGTTGGTGTCCTCCTGTGGACAGTAAGAGACACTCAAGGACTTTGAAGACTTCTGAATCAGTGGTCCTCAACCCTTTTTGAGCCACAGCCCAGTTTAAAACTAGAAAGCACTCTGAGAGCACAAACCTCCGCCACGGTAGCTCACATATTGCTGTTACATCTATAAGCAATAGTTCCATGATAAAGTTGCCAACATAATATGATTCTTTGACCCTGAAAACCCACACCTAGCACCCAGAATCCTGTTGATATCATTATTAGTTAGACAGTTATTGAGCAAAAACGATCGTTCACTAAAGGTGGTTATCTGGATCACCACCAAAATCTGATCATTTTTAAGTTGGGCCATTGTCAACATCTCCTTAAAATTACAGCAAAATCCGTCCAGTGATGTTTGCGTAATCTTGCAAACCAAACAAACGCCGGCAAAAACATAACCTCCTTTGCTGAGGTAACAATCCATTCACAGACCGGCCTTCGCTGTGCAAAGTAAAACCCCAGTTTCCAAATAGTACCCCATTGTGTTCCATACACAAGTACATAAGTCACCCATGCCATGGGTATGCACACTCTGCAGCACATTGCCCACAATTTCTTCAACTAGTCTGTTTCCACTGCCGGTGCCTTGATCCATCTGCTTCGTGTGCCGGCAGCTTAGCTCCACACTGGTTCGCTGGAAATAAGCCATCAAGTCTAGTTCCAGCAGGAGCATTAATCCCCACCATGCACATCGACCCAAAACAGGAAAACAAGAGAAACAGAGTTTCTGCATCATTTCAAAATACAGCAGACATAGTAAAAATAATAGCGATTCAGGAAATACAGCCAGTGTTTTACATGCTGCTTTTCATTTTATCTCTAACTCAAGTTGTTGTTCTCTCACCTCGTGTTTCAAGCTCCCAAGGCTGTGGTCCTCTGGGCAGCTCTTTAAATACACTTCCTGTGGGTCATCAGTCGGAGCAAAGCTGCAGCACGGATTTGACACTACATTGTTGAACTGTGTGTAAATTTGGGGTAACTCCTCATAACACAGGATCAGGAGGGAGCAATGGGCTTGTTTTTTAACCCCAATAAAGACACATTCATGAGGACTCGCTCTGTTTTTATCAGCTGATTAGCAAAGACATTTAGGAACACAGTCAGCTAAAAGTTACCTGTGTCATGGTAGCTAATTAACGGCACACCTTATGGGTGTAAAAACAGAGTTTATGTTGACGGTGTGGGTTTCATTCATCTTTTATCAGCTGGTCTGATCTGATACTATTGATCACTGATGGGTACTTTTTTAGTTCTTACCTCTAAATTGAATCTATCCAATCAGGAAGTTGAGCACTCTTATGCGCCTCGACTGTCCTCCAGTTTGAAACATCCTGCATAGTCTAATATATTTATCAGTGTATCATATATCAGTCTACTAATCAGAACATCCATCTATCTCTGTATCTACTCATCTGACTATCCAACTGTCCATCAGTTTACCAGACTATTGATCCATCAGTCCATCTATCTATCTATCTATCCATCTATCTATCTATACTTTCATCCATCTATCATGCTCTATCCATCCATCCATCCATTTGTGTATTCCTAATCATCCATCCATCCAAACATCTATCGATTTATACATCTTTTCTACCTGTCTGTCTGTCCGTCTATCTATCTATTTATCTGTCTATCATTTATCTATCTATCTATCCCTCTGTCTATCTATCTGTCTATCACTCTATCTAGTTATCTATCTATATTATTTTTCTATCTATCTATCTGTTTACCTGTCTGTCTGTCTATCTATCTATCTATCTATCTCTCTATCTATCTATCTAACTATCTATACGTTCATCAATCTATCATGCTCTATCCATCCATCCATCCATTTGTGTATTCCTAATCATCCATCCATCCAAACATCAATCAATTTATACATCTTTTCTATCATCCGTCTATCAACCCATTCACCCTTTCATCCATCTACCTCTCTTGCTTCCATCCAGTTATTCCTTTGTTTTTCTGTCTGTTCATCCATCCTGTCTGATCCATCCATCTTTTCATCTATCTGTTTGTTTTTCTGCCGTCAATCTTCAGTCCATGTATCCATCCTCTTAACCCAAACAGGATAATTGGCATTCAATATGGATGTTAGATGGATGGATGGATGGATGGGTGGATGGATGGACAGTAAACAGCAGATGGGGCCTGAGCTGACTTCTCGTCTCTTCTTGTCTTATTTGTTATTGTTTTGACTCAGAGCCCCCTGGTGGCAGAGTTCTTTACATACACTCTGTGTGTTTAAGGCTTTTTAATCATCCCTCTCTGTTTCACAACATTTCACAGACATGAGCTCACAGACGTGTGTGTGTGTGTGTGTGTGTTTGTGTGTGTGTCCATTAGCTTGTTGCTAATCTACACACTGCAGAAACAACTGGATTAGCACCTACCAGCCTCAGCAGCCAATCCCATTTGACAGATAGTGTTCTCCTCTTACACACAAACACACACACACTCTCACACAACAACAACACACATGTGCTGTAATGATATTACAGAGTAAACCTCCATATGGAGTCAGGTTGATCCACCTTGTCTCAAAGCTCTCACTGTGTTTATGTGTGAATATTTGTTCTGTCAACGAATCAACAACATCAGACTCTAAAATCAGTCTTTATTTACCTTTTTCTCCTCCATCAGGCTTTTAAAGCTCCACTAAAGAGGAGAACAGGAAACTCTGTCCCTGTAATGAAAAACTAGATCAGATTTTTAATGAGGAACTTTGTGCTTTTATCGTTTTTACAGCTCTCCTGCTAGAGTCCCTGTCATTACCTCAAACCCCTAAAAGGTTTCACTCATTAAGTCGGACGCTCAGGTACAAAAAGACACACGAGGAGGTCCCTCGGTGCTGTAGAGATCCTGAAATTTGATGTAAGGAGACGACAACACAAAGGAGGAACTCAGAGGGGGCTCAGGGTCCTGTCCTGACAGCAAACACTCATTAAAAGCTTTGCTTCATTCTTATTTCCATTATGGAGAAGTTAAATGGACTTGAGCCTATATAGCACATTTCTATTCTTTTTGACTCAAAGCAGCTTCACACAGCAGGTCACATCTACACATTCACACCCATTCACCCTCACTTTCACTCACTGATGGTTGTGGCTGTGAATGCTGGACACTTCTCAGATAGGATGAACATGTCACCAACGTGCATCTGTACATGGGTCTACCAGGCGTGAGCGCAGAGTTAATTTTGTTGACTAATTATTTTCTTCATAGTTTTCATCAACAACCTTTTTTCCCTGACGAAAACTAGACAGTAACTAAGAAAAACAAGTGCACATGAACAAAAACTAAATTAACTGACATTTTCGTAAACAGATAAAAACTAGACTAAAATGTTTGACAGAGCCTTAATCCAATCAGACCTGATTTCGTCATGTAGAGAGTAGGGACAAGTTAGGAATATATCCAATCACAGAGCTTTGGTTGTGTGGAAAGGTTGGATGAGTTAAGAGAGACATCCAATCACAGCTGCCTTAGCTTGGTGGTGGTGGGATAAGTTGTGGAGCGATCCAATCAGAGCTCCTCTCTTTATGAATTGATATATTCATGTAGAGCAGGTTCACTGTTTGTTGTCAGTTCTGGTATTGTAACTGAGATGCTCTGCCAGGTAGCCTAAATAAAGGTGACTGCATTTCACACAAAAGTTCAATTTGTTTCTGTTCATTTATACATTTAAAACTTAACTATCATTCGGTAAAGGGTTATTAGATGTTTTGTTTAATCCAAGTGTAAAACATGACTTCAGAAATTCATGGAAACATAAAAAATGCCTTACACTTTACACTTCATAATTTAGTCGAACAAATTTACAGTAGATTTTGTCAACTAAAATGTTGTGAAATTTTATCAACTAAAACTAGACTAAAATTAAAACAATTTAGATGACTAAATTATGATTAAAACTAAAAGATATTTTAGGCAAAAGAATATAACTAAAACTAAATTAAAAAGTCACTGCCGTTGACACCGAGAGCTACCAGCCAGCAGCTTGTGCTATGGGACCCAATGCATGGACACTGATGAAGCGGACGTCCCGTGGCTACCTGTGTGGACGTATTAAGGAAGGATGCTGGAGTGGAAAGCACAAGCAAGCTGCCCTGATGTACGGACAAACAAGATGGCTGGAGACGCCGACAGAGGGCTTGTCTGACGATGACCTAGAGAGCGATGCCTGGAGTTTCTACATCAGTTGTCCATCAGTATCAGCGAACACTTTCACGTCCTTTAATGCCCATTTTCACACCACCGAAAAGCAGCAATGGGAGTTACTTGGGCTTAAGTGTCTTGCCCAAGGACACATCACCATGTGACAGCCGGAGCTGGGTTTGAACCTGCAACTGTATGATTACGACTATCAGACTGCGCCACAGATGCACAGTATATATATATATATATATATATATATGTTGTATTTCACGTGTTTAGGATTCAGGTTTTTTTTTTTTAGATTAATTTTGAGCATTTTTAGGCTTTTGTTGTCAGGAGAGACAGTGGATAGGCTTGTGAGGGGTGGGACGCAGGCTGGATTTGAACCCGGAGCAGCAGAAGCACGTATATCGTTTGTGCCTGGTTGCTTAAGACTCTTCGAAACCAGCACCCCAGGATTAAAGTTTTTTACATGGATACAAGCCCCCATGGTGTTGCTATTAGTCAGACGGTGTGAAGTCCTGCCTCAGTTTGGCCTCTTTGTCCATGAGAAGGTTGATCTGAAGTTTGATTGAGACGGTGTCCACAGATTGGTCTCAACAACAGGTCTACAGGCTCAGGTTTTGATCTGTAGTGTGTATTGGTGTCTAAAGTTGTGCACACTTCTTACATGAAAATAGAGTATAAAAGTTACATAGTGATGAAAGCAGGTGTCCAGGGCACTTAAGACAGTATTCTCTTTTTCTCACTTACTTTTTAAGGCAAAAAAAGATTCACATTGTTGCATTAATGTTCAGTTTTCAGTTTGTTTAGGTTCAGATCATTAACTCCTCCCTTTTACTCACATATCACTTATTACCTCCACCAAGGAGGTTGTGTTTTTGCCGGCGTGTGTTTGTTTGTTTGTTTGTTAGCAAGATTACACAAAAACTGCTGGATAGATTTTGCTGAAATTTTCAGGAGATGTTGGTAATGGCCCAACTTAAAAATGATTCGATTTTGGTGGTGATCCAGATAACCGACATTAGCAATTGATCGTTTTGTTCAATAACTGTCTAACTAATAATGATATCATCATGATTCTGAGTGCTAGGTGTGGGTTTTCATGGTCAAGGAATCATATTATGATGGTAACTTTATCATGAAACTATTTCTTATAGATGTAACAGCAATATGTGAGCTACCTTGGTGGAAGTTTGCACTCTCTTCTCCTTTCTAGTTAGTAATTCAGATTTGATTGCTGTGTTCAGTCTTCTGTCCAGCAGCATCACACGTGAATATTCAGACCCTCTGAGCTCTGAAGGATGTAAATCTCTCTAAAGTCAGGGGAGCTCTGATGCCTCGTGTGGATTTATGCAGGATTTAGGAATCTAGTAAAGACTGAAGGAGGATTTTCTGTCTGAGATTATAAGAATGAGAGTTTTTACCTGTGCTCTCTCTCCTCTCTCCTCTCTCATTTTCTTTAAAACTTTTCCTCCCTGCTGGCAGAGGACGTCTCCACATGAGGACGCCTGAGCTCAGACTGAGGCTCCACACTGAGGCTTCGTCTCTGGCTTAAGGCATAAAGATATAAACCCATGCACCATGCAACACATAAAATGAAGCATGTTCAGTTCTGTTCAACCGTTACCCTCTAAAACAGGGGTCACTGATCTTGTCGATCCAGAGAGCTGCCCACAAGATTAAGAGTATTACTCATTTGATTTAATAAAGTATGTCTTCCTTTTCTTCTTCTTTAATTTACATTTAATAAATTTGCATAGTTTACCTTAAAATAACCAGTATTATACATTTATGGACTACATATGTCACTGCATGGATACTTCTTACTTTTAATGATTCTTCACAACACATCACCGTAAACTTTGAACCCATGCAGGTCAAAGTTTAAAGAAAGAGACAATTTAAAAATGCAACACACGTTACATTTGGGTTTTTTTGTATTGATGAAATGGTTTGTGTGCAAAACCTAAAATTCGAAATTAAACAATGTTTTTTTATTTTAAGCTCTGTGGTGGTAGCTCATGCTATTTTTAGGATGCCCCTTCAGGCACCTCAAAGGCTCCTTCCGGGGTACCAGGTGCTCGCCGGCACCACGTTGCCCACCCCTGTTCTAAACTTTGGGCTGGTGTCCGTGTCAGCAGCTCCTGATCGTCTTTATCTCCTCTCTGATGAATTGATTCAGTTTAGCTTCAGTGGCATCATGTTGACTTGACAAACAGAAGGTTTTGTGCAGAGTTATCATGTCGATGCCCCTGCAGCAGAGTCCAACATGATCATTAAACCTGAATAAAGCCTAATTTATTCATTATGATAAACACTTCCCATTTGCCCCAGCTGCTCCAGCATGCTCAGACTCTTTACAGCGTCCCACTTCCTGTTGAAGAATTTTATATTTTTATGTCCAATTTTTCTTTTTGTGCTTCTTTCTTTGTTTTTTTTGCATATTGATTACGCATCCAGCCTGGACTGAAGGTGTTATATTTTATGGTTTTCCTTTAGAGCCATGCTGATGAATGCAGTATTTTAAGTATGCGTGTGTCCACAGTCAATCTGTTCAAATGATAGAGGTCAAAAGTCAAGGTTACTTCCAGGTCCACCTTCTAGAGCCGGTTTGACCCCTTTCTGCCTTCAGAGCTGCTAATTCTTCATGGATTCATCAAGGTGCTGAAACATTCCTCAGAGATTGTTGCTCCAGATTCCTTGATAGCTGCAGATCAGCTGCACAACCATGATGTGAGTGTCCTGTTCCACCACATCCCAAATGTGCTCTATTGTATTGAGATCTGGTGACTGTGGAGGCCACTGGAGTACAGAGAACTTATTGCCATGTTTGAAAGACCAGTTGGAGATGATTTGAGCTTTGAGACAAGGCAGGATGGATCCATGCTTTCCAAATTCTGACCCTACAATCTGAATATCTCAGACTCATCAGACATTTTTTTAATCATCTGTTGTTCATTGTTGGTGAGCCTGTGCAAATAGACTTAATTTCCTGTTCTTAGCTGACAGGAGTGGCACCTGGTGTGGTCTTCTGCAGCTGTAGCCCATCTGCTTCAAGATTTGACAAGCTGTGCATTCAGAAGTCATCATCTGCACACCTTTGGTTTCAACAAGTGGTTATTTGAGTTACTCCATCATGTCTGACCATTTCTCTCTAGAGAACTGCTGCTCACTGGATATTTTCTCCTTTTGGGACCATTGTTTTTAAACCTTTGAGATGGTTGTGATGGTCTGATGCTCGGTTTGAACTTGCATTGAATTGCTATTGCATTAAAGAGTGCTTGAGTTGATGTACCTAATAAAGTGGCCGGCGATGAATATACTGAAAAATGAAGCCCTCATGGAGGCGTCTAAGCACCTGGTGGTAGTTTTATTTCATTTTTAGTTCTTGAAATTAGTGATTGGACTTTTTTCTGCATCAGGGCGACACGGTCAACATCACTTGGGCGCCATTTTGTTCGCTTACTTCACTTTAGCCGTAAATTAACGAGTTCATAATAACACCTGGATAATGAAGCAAGGATCAGATCGAGCTGCAGACATTATAGAACAACATGGATAATATCTACTGTACCTCACATACAGGCGACCTCTGACCCCCCGCCTACACCGAGAGCAGGGTCATCCTGTGGGAAAATGCCAGGGCAGGAGACGAGATCATCTCCATCTTCACACACACACACAGCGTGCACATGCCTCGCCTCCAAGGTGTAACTCAAATCCTTGGGCTTAATTAAGAGCGGCCCACTCTGGAGCTGCCATCTCGTTTAGCTAATTAGTCATGAATATGAAATGCCAGGAGTTTAATTAGCTTGCCATTGTCAGTGAGGGGAGAGGGAGAAATCACACACTCATTTTCTCGCCTCGCTTGGTCGCACTTCAGATTATAAAAGCCAGGCAGGAAAGTGATTCCATCGCTTTGTAACAATCAGTGAGTTGTTGGAGAGAAAGCTCCATGCTCGTCCGATTTAAATTATGTAAATCTCCTGTAAGGGAGACGGTTGGTTTTGGAGGTGTGCTCTATGGAGTGAATGTCGTAGTAAATACAGTTGACACAGTGATGGGGATCAGTTCTATACCTGTTAGGAAGAACTGACATGCAAGCAGGGGCACCGACTTAAAGAAATAAAGTGAATTTTAGGTTAAAACAAACTAAACAAAACAGCATCAGAGTGACTTTACACTGTGCTCGACACTCGGCTGAACAATTTGAAGTTTGAACACCACAAGAGAAATGTGCACGAGCAATAATCGACCTGGCACCAGCCAGAGCCCTTGCATTTTCACTTTTCACAAAACTGTAAGTGTTGGATTCAAGATGCTTGTAAGTATAATGTTCTCATATTATTTCATAATCTGTAGCATTATTAATAGTTAGAAATTATTAAAAAACAAACATGCAATGTGATATGTAGCCTATCAAATACATAATCTTTATTAGTTTACGGTAAACTATAAAATGTATATAACTTAAAGACATTAAACCAAGTAACCCTCCATAATACTCCTTATCTTTAGGGTAGTTCTCAGGCTCATAAAGGTTGGTGACCCCTGAGTTCAACCTTTTTAGGTGAAATCCTTGACATTCTTCCTTGATGTTTCACTTCAATTTCTCAACTATCCAAGGTTTTTGTTGTCATATTTAATGCTTCATACTGAGCCACACATTTTCAATGAGAGACAGGTCTGGACTGCATGCAGGCCGGTCTGCCTGCACTCTTTCACTCTGAAGCCACGCTGCTGTAACACATTCAGGATGTGTCTTAACACTGTTTTGCTGAAATAAGCAGCGACGTCTCTGAAAAAGAATTCCCCTTTCATGGCAGCATGTCATGTGCAGGTTACCCATGCCATGGGCACTAACACCCAGCCATACCATCACAGATGCTGGCTCTTGACCTTTGCTCTGATAACAGTCTGGATGGTCCTTTTCCTCTTTAGCCCGGAGGACACCACATCCATGATGTCCAAAAACAGTCTGAAATGTGGGCTCAGCCCACAGCAGACTTTTCCACTTTGCCTCAGTCCATTTCAGATGAGCTCAGGCCCAGAGAAGCCGGCGGTGTTTCTGGGTGTTGTTGATGTTTGGCTTTGTCTTTGCATGGTAGAGTTTGACCTTGACCTTGTAGACGTAGAGATGAACTGAGTTCCCTGACAATTGTTTTCTGAAGTGTTCCTGAGCCCACGTGCTGATGTCCTTTACATAATGATGTTATGTTTTAATGCAGTGCTGCCTGAGGGATCAAAGGTCACAGGCATTCAGTGTTGGTTTTCTGCCTTGTTGCTGAAGTGGAGAGATTTCTCTGGATGCTCTGAAGCTTTTGATGATATTATGGACTGTAGATGATCAAATCCTTAAATTTCTTGCAATTGTATGTTGAAAAAAAGTTGCTCTTAAACTTTTAAACTATTTGCTCACGCAATTGTTCAGAAACTGTTGAACCTGAACCTATCAGGGATGCTCCTTTAATACCAAATCATGACACTCACCTGTTTCCTATAAACCTGTTCACCTGTGAAATGTTCCGAACAGGTGTTTTTTGAGCATTCCTCAACTATCCCAGTCTTATGTTGCCCCTGTCCCAGCTTTTTTGGAAAGTTTTGGAGGCATCAAATTCAAAATGAGTGATAATTGGAAAAAAAAGTACATTTTATTAATATTTATAAATATCTTGACTTTGAAGTTTATTTAACTGAATGTAGATAAAAAGGGGATTTGAAAATTATTGTATTCTATTTTTATTTAACCCTTTAATGCCTGAAAATACAAATTATAGCTAGAAAATTCTAATTTTTTGAAGCTGAACTGTCTATTTCATTTTCTACTGAAATCCTAAAAAATCAAAATTTCCATAAAATTTAACATACCGTTTGTATTTTTTGCATCTTATTTGATACATTAGGTGTTTTTGGCAACTTATAATCAACTTGAGGACATTTTTATCATTTATCTGATTGTATTCAGATGTTTTTTTTTGTAATTTGCTGATCATATTGATTAGATAGAGGTATCATAAAAGTATGTATCAAATATGATACAAAGGCATTAAAGTTTTAGAGTGTACCAACTTCACTGGGAATAAGGTTTGTAGTTGGTGACTCTAAATTGCCTGTAGATGAGAATGTGAGCGTTCTTGGTGGTTTTCTCTGTACGTCAGCCCTGTGATTGGCTGGCGACCGGTTCAGAGTGCACCCCACCTCTTGCCAGCTGACGGCTGGGACAGGCTGTCGCCCTTCACATGAACGAGATAAAAGGTTTCAGACGCTGGACAGATGGACAAATCAAATAATGTTTCATTGAGCTGAAATGAAGCGAGCCGTCTCTCCAGAGTTCTTTTTATTTTTTTGTGCAGATGATAAAATAATAAAACACAGAAACTCACTGATTTTTACCCACCAAATCTTTCCTCTAATAAAAACCTGCCTTCATGAGTGAAGTCTGACCACCACTCCTCTTTATTCTCCTTTTCTTTCTGTTAAACCATCAGCATCGTTTAATCAGGCTCTGCAGACAGAGGGATGTTTAGTGTGGGCTGTGGAGGGGTCTGCAGGCTTTAACAGACAGGTAGACAGGTCTGGGGTCCATTCTGCGGTTGGTAATTAGATTGATTAAGGCTGAGCTGCTGCAGCAGACACGACGACAGGGAGCGGGAAATGGAGATGGATGATCCTGCAGGGCTGCACAGACGAGATAGGAATGGTGAATAGAGCTCATCTGAGCTGCAGGCCGGCTGTTTGTGAGCGAAGAACAGACAACCCCCCACACACACACTCACACACACTCTTTACTTGGCCTGCTCCAGGTCTCCAGCTTCATTCACATCAAGGGATCGGAGGATCATCTGTGCTTTACTTTGGCCTTTTGTTGTTGAGGTTAGCCTCGGTTTATTGTGTTTCCATCACGTGTGTGTGGCTTCGAACGAACTTTAATTTTTGTAATTAATCCCAGGTAAAGATGGCTGCATTAAAGGGTTACACCAACTTTTATTTTTGTTTTTGTGTCTTGCCTCACTTCCAAGTCCATGACAAGCAGATAGACACCATTTTTTTGACTGTTCGTGTAGTAACAAGGAAGAGACGGGCAAAGCTCTCCCACTGCTAGTTAGCTAAGCTCAAACACTGGGAGTCAATGGGTATAGCTAACGTGCCTCTGCCTACAGTCATTTGCAGGTAATTTGCATTTAAGAATGGCTCACTCACAACTGTGAATCAGTTCACATCATTCACTTAAAAGAGTTTTTTAAAAGATTCGACTTGTTCGCGAACTTCACATCTCTAGCGCAAACCACCGTGGAAGAAGGTCAACAAAACCAAGACTCTGTTTAGGAGTAGAATAAGATTATACAATGATAGAAGATAACATAATGCGATAAAAATGAGTCACAACAAGCACACATGACCGTTTAGAGTTGCCGGAGGGTTTATCTGAGGACTACCCATTGACTCCCAGTGTTTGAGCTAAGCTAACTACCGGTGGGTGAACTTTGCCTGTCTCTTCCTTGTTACTGCGCACACTATTGAAAGAATGGAGTCTATCAGCTTGTCATGAACTCGGGACCGAGGCAAGACACGAAAAGACAAAAAAAGTTGGCATATCCCTTTAAAGTACAAATTTGACATATTCAATGAAGGTTAAGTGAAAAAGCTCAGTCCTACTGCATTATCAGATCGACCTGTAATAAAAGGTGATTGACAGATTGATCGTCCAATCACCTTCTGGATATGCTTCTGAAAGGTTCTGCCCTCCCCAAACACTTTCTATGGGCTCTTTCCAGATGGACTGGTGAAATAAATTGGCTGAAAGTACAGTAACAAAGTTTTTTAGTTAAAATGATCCCACCTGTGCTCCAAAGTGTCTGTAACTCTGTTTTTCTTCTTGATTGCAGTTAAACTGGAGTTTAGTGTCATTACGCGCACACACACTCACTCACACTCATCTGTAATTGAGTGGTGATGAACAGGTGTTCACAGTGTGAGTCCGTCACTCCTGCAGAGTTAATGTTTGATCAGAGCGAGGACAAGCTGCAGAGATGAAGTCAAACTCATCATCATTACCTTCTCTGAACCGCAGACTCCTTAGGTTTCACTGCGTCGACTCTCAGGTGTTTTCCAGACTTTTAAAACTCAGCTGGGGCTTTTCCATCGAGCATGTGAACATTTTACCGCTTATACAATCAGACAAAAACATTTGTCACCTGACACAGATGGTGATAGACATGGGTTAACAGGGAAACAGCAGGTTAGCATGTTGAGTTAGCTTGGGGTCTGTGTCCAGGTGCAGAATGAGATTTTCTCAGTGTCCTGCAGGTCTGTGGCTTCCTGGTTCAGCAAAGGTTATAAATCAGTTAAAAATTGATTCCCAACTCTCTAAACTGATGAAGATCTAAAAATTGTCCTTCACGTCAGGACTTGGCTAACTAGCCAAACATGTTAATAAACAGGCAGATGATTACAGACCAGTGCATACTGGGCTGTTTTTTCTTTAACTCCTTTTTGTACGACTGCAGCTCTTTCACCAGACATGATGCAGTCTTGTGTGTTTTTAGGGTTTCTTCTGGTTTGAGCTGTGAGCAGACAGAAAAAGGGAAGAGACTTTAGATACAGGAGATTTTTAAACATCACTACATGTGTAAAACTTTTAGGAGTGAGACTATCCTGCCTTGTCTGTGTTGCCGTGTGTCAGCATGTCTTGGTCTCCCTGTATGCCTGCTGCCCGGCCTACAGTGCAGCCGATCCCTGCAGGTGGTGAGCCCACAGGGTGACTCAGCATCTGGAGTGATGCAGGCGTTGAACCAGACTGTTGTGGTGATGATGGAGCTAAGCAGCAAAGCAAAACTGTCAATTTACCGCTCCGTCATCTGGGTAATGACTGAAAGAATAAGATACATGTGACTGAAATGAGATTCCTCAGGAGGGTGGCTGGGCTCAGCCTTAAGCGGGGGACACACATAAAGATTATCAGGCTGTTTTTGTCCCAACCAAGGACAGCACCAGATTATTTTATGTTTTATAAGATTATCTTATAAGATTATCCCGTGGTCTGAGGTGTGTTAAGAGTGAATTTGTCCTGATAATCGACTCTGAAACGGCTCAGGGCCGACAATCGTAAATATTAAACTTGTTCAATATTTACAACCAAAAATCCTCGTGTGTGGGGGGAAAGCCGACGACTTTTGAGTCAAGACTCCATGAATTGTGACGTGAATGTAGCCAATCAAGAAGCGAGCTGACTGAGGAACAAGGAAGCAGGCGTAAATAAAAACAAGCACAGCCGACCTGAAACATAAAGTTCGGTGGACCTCAGAAATGGAGGACCAGCTCACGTGTTCACCCTGTCTCCAGGATTTTTTCCACAGTCTTTTCTTTTTTTAGTTCAGGATTTTTCCTTCAAAAATAGTCCCAAGACCACCATCATTCCCTTTTCTCACATGTCCTCTTTCATGTTGTGTGTTTTGTTGCTGTGTTTCTTCTTTGCTTTCGTTAGATCACGTTTGATCAGATTTCTGTCTTGGAGGACTACATTCTAGATCAGTGTTGGGACAGAATGGTTATGTGTGTGACGTGCTGTGTTGAGATTATCAGAGCTCACCACACACAGTACGATCAAAACTGTTCAGTGCCTGATTTTTATCTTCATGTGTGGGGTCTCTAACAGATAAGACATCTCTTCAGATTTAGAAAATCCTTATGTGTGTACCCCGCTTTAGTGATAGGAGAAGCTCTGACATCCAGAAGGAACTCAAAGTAGAGGCGCTGCTCCTTCATTTCAAGAGGAGTCAGTTCTGGCATTTGGTTCAGATCCCTCCTGGTTGGTACTCTGTAGAGGTCTTCCGGGTGAATCCAACCAGGAGGGGATCCCAATGGAGACCCAGAACCTGCTGAAGGGATTACATATCCTGTCTGGTCTGGGAATGCCTTGGGATCCCTCTGGAAGAAGCAGAAGGTGTTGCAGGAAGAAGGATGTCTGGGTTGAACTGCTTGATCTGCTGCCTCTGCCTCCGACCCTGGATAAGTGGAAGAAGGTGGATGGGTGGAATTTTCTCCTTAGACGTGACGTGATATGAATCTAAATCTCTCTTAAGAACTCTCGCTGAATCACTGAGAGAGCTGATCTCACAGAAAGACCTCAGCTCTCTATTCATCACCACAATGAAGGGCAGTGCAGAGAAAGAAACAGCCTCACATCTGATTTCTGATGAGAGCTCTCTCAGAACCTCAGGACACACACACACGCTAACCTCCCTGTGTGAATACAGAATTAAAGCTGTAATGATTATCGATCTGTGGTTTATAAATAAACCTGTGTTCTCTCTCTTTGTCTTTCCTCTCATTAAACATTAAAGCCCTCTAGAACTGCATAAGCTCAACCAACATGTCTCCAGTTTGCAAAGAAAAAGGTTCATTTAATTATTTGAAAAAATAAAAACAAAAACTAATTTTTATCTGTAAAAGAAAAACTTAAGTTTCACCCAAATGGTGCCACTGACAGAAAAGTGTCAAACAGCATAACAACAGACAAGATCCTCTTCGATTTATGTTGATTTTAGGACCTTAAAGTATAAAATACACATAAATATTTATTCATCTACCTTTACCCCTTTTCTCTCTAACTCTGTCATCATGACTCAAAAGTAAGGAAATACTTTTATACCGGTCAACAAACAGCACCTCTACCCAACTCCCCTGATAGATAGATAGATAGATAGATAGATAGATAGATAGATGGGAATGGGATAGACGTATTAATGGACTGATGAATGGATGAATATGATAGATGGATGAAAAGCTGAAGTGATGAATGTTAGATAAAGATATAGATTTAAATAGATTCAAGCCCCCTCTGTGACACACACAGGGAAAAAAAAACATACATTGCTGCGTAAAATTGTCTCAATTTTGATTTTTTTCATTGATAAAATCAAGATGATATGGATATTATTAGTATTAATATTAACATACACACTCATTTTAATGCAAAGACTGTGGTAGAAACTTTACACTCCAGATCCCAGGTTGGTAACCAAGGATAATAATTCAGTTTTCTAGTTTCGAATATCTCGACATCGCACTTCGGTCACACATTTATGGCCCACTGCATCAGCTCCAGCTCATTCACACAGGGAAATGGTTGTGTGGCAGCCATGTTGGATATTGATCCGCTGTTGTGCAGGTTACAATGTCAGAGGTCGAGTCTGGGCTGCTCTGTCTGAAGCCCTGACCTCTGACCTCTGCAGGGACTCTCAGGGGAGTCTGGGATTGATCAGGGAGAGGTGTTTAATATTGACTCATCAATACTCTATATTTGATTAGTTTTCTCTTAAAGCTCCTGTGAGGAGGTTTCAGCTGATGATAAAAAGGTAAAACTCGAGCTGCTCTGACAGAACAGACCTCTGCAACCGCATTTCTGACACTGTGGCGCGACTTCTTGTCAAAAATGTGGAAGCCTGTCCTATCTCGCAATCCAGGATCAAAAATATGATCTTTCACTTTGTGATTTCGGTGAAGTTGAGAATGAATTTCATTTTCTTTAAAGTTGTCCTTTCTAGGATGATTTGAGGGTGAAACAAAACACATATATAAAATCCTGAATCCAGGGCGCATGCGCAAACCACTGCGGACGTGCTTGTAAATAAATCAACAAAACAAGTCTCTGTTTATGAGTAGAGGAAGATAATAAGATAGTCGTAGAAGATCTTCAGTAAAAAAATGAGTCACAACAAGCACACAGGACCGTTTAGAGTTGCTGAAGAGTTTATCTGATGACTGTTGGCAGAGGCAGGCTAACACTTCCCATTGACTCCCAGTGTTTGAGCTAAGCTAATTCGTGGGTGATAAGTTCTGCATGTCTCTTCCTTGTTACTGCACACACAGTCGAAAAAAATGGTGTCTATCTGCTTGTTATGGACTTGGAGTGAGACAAGACACAAAAACAAAAAAAAATGGCATTGACGTACACACCAGGGTTTAAGCCTGATCAGAAAAGGACAGGATCACCTGATCTGACTGGAAATGTAATACTTTTCCTCTTAAAAAAAAAATGATTTTGTTAAGTTTAATAGCTTTAATTCTTAGTTTTAATCCTGATCAACATGTCCCTGGATTCTCACTGTGTTGTTTGTCTTCACCTTCACTTTTCTTTCTGTCTTTCTGCAGCTTCTTCTGCTGAGGATCAGAGTGGACGGTGAGGATCCCTCCATCAGGTCAATTTAAGTCTCTGTTTACGGGCGTCAGGTGGAGTCTGATGCACTATCCTTCAAAAACTGCATAAACTAGAGAGCACTCGGAGAGTGCAAACCTCTGCCAAGGTAGCTCACATATTGCTGTTACATGATAAAGTTACCACCATAATATGATTTATGACCCTGAAAACCCACACCTAGCACTCAGAATCATGTTGATGTCGTTATTAGTTCGACAGTTATTGAGCAAAAACCACCGTTCGCTAATGGCGGTTATCTGGATCATCACCAAAATCTAATCATTTTTAAGTTGGGCCATTACCAACATGTCCTGAAAATTTCAGCTAAATCCGTCCAGTAGTTTTTGCGTAATCTTGCTAATAAAACAAACATACAAAAACATAACCTGCTTGGCTGAGGTAAAAGCACTCTGTTTGTAACTCCAGGTACAAATCTGCATTATATTTTCTGTTAATAACATTAACTACAGCCTGGGACACGTCTAATCACAGAAATGTGACCCTCATGAGCTCATTTCCATTAAAATAAAACACTCTGCCACTGCACCTCATGAATTTAATGGAAGCTGGGATGCTGTAATTTCCCACTGATATTAAAAGATGCAAAATTGCGTAATTGTGTCGCCTGCGTGACAATAGTTTTGGCTCAGGATGACAATATTACAGGCGTCACAATCCACCGCAGGTCTCCCCTCACCCGCTGTAATACAGTATGCTAATGATGCTACGCTAACAGCCACAATAAAACAGTAATGATGATTACTGAGGCGCAGGGGGGAGCTAACAATAACAAACGCTGTGATGTACGCCGAATTATAAACATCCCCCCGCTCTAATCTCACTCTTAATTCATATTTTTACTCGGGGTGAGGAAAATTGGCTCCCTCTGTTTATTAACATGCAGCACGTGTGTGTGTGGCTGCAAATAAACCTCATCTAAACTGACAGATTGTTAAATTTAACAGAGTTTTATTCTGCTGCACGCACGACTTCATCTCTTCATTTTCAGTCTGCAGGAAACATGATCCACCGGTCCTCTCCTTTATTTATCACTGACTCTGTTTAAATCACAGCAGGAGCCCTGAGTGGACACGCATCCATACTTTTGTTTACTATCCTGTGAGCTTCATTAACTGGCCACTTTATTAGGTACACCTTGGAAGTATTCAGTTAGATCTTCTTTTGCTTTTAGAGCTGCAACAAGAACATGATGCAAATCCCACCACATCCCAAAGGCACTCTATTGGATTGAGATCTGGTGACTAAGGAGGCCTCTGGAGTACAGTGAACTCACTGACATGTTTAAAAAACCAGGTTGAGATGATCTGAGCGTTCGTAGAAATGTGAATCTTCCCTCCTTCATTGTTTGATTCAGTTTCTATTCCGGGGTGACAAATTGGTACAGAATCAATTTTGATTTAGACCGATTCAGGATCCTCAATCAGAGCTCTTTTGTTCCAAATTCTGCTCAAGATTTACCACAATCTGTTGTGCTTGACGTAGACAGACAGCTAAGAAAGAACAGTTTTAAACTTCATTAACTAAAATAATAATAATAATAATAATAATAATAATAATAATAATAATACATTTTATTTAAAAGCGCCTTTCACGACACTCAAGGACGCTTTACAAGATTAAAACAACTACAACAAAATCAACAATATAAAAAAATCATAAAATCAACAATAATCAAAACCAACAGTAGCAGAGCACAACAGATAGTGAGAGGAAATGGGAAGAGGAGGTATGTTATGGTCAAGTGGGGTAAGCTAAAAGGTTGCTGGTTGAACCCTGTGTCAGTCAAGGCCTCTCTGTGTGGAGTTTGCATGATCTCCCTGTGCATGCGTGGGTTCTCTCCAGGCACTCTGACCAAAAAAAACGCTTGCTGGGTAAACTGGTGACTATAAATTGCCCTTAGGTGTGGGTGAGTGCGTGAATGGTCGTCTGTCTTTCTATGTGGCCCTGTGATTGCCTGGTGACTGGTTCTGGGTGTACCCCGCCTCTCTCCCAATGTCAGCTGGATTAGGCTCCAGGTCCCTGCGACCCTGAAGGGCTAAATACTATAGATCATGGATGAATTGATGGATATGGTCACAAATTGCTGTAATATTATTTTAAATCTTTTTAATCCTTTAACGCCTTTTGTATCATATTTGATACATACTTTTATGATACCTCTATCTAATCAATATGATCAACAAGTTACTAAAAAACATCTGAATACAATCAGATAAGTGATAAAAATGTCCTCAAATGGATTATCAGTTACCAAAAAACTAATGTATTAAATGAGATACAAAAATATATATGTTAAATTTTATGGAAACTTTGATTTTTTTAGGATTTCAGTAGAAAGTGAAATAAACATTTCAGCTCCAAAAAATTAGAATTTTCTGTCTATAATTTGGGTTTTAAGGCATTTAAGGGTTGAGGAAGGATTATGCATTTGAAAAGGACAAACAAATAACAATTTATGTATCCAGAAATCAGAGATTAACAGAGGATTGTTTTCTTTTGTTTTAACGGAGATTTGGGATATTTTCTTTATTTTTATATTTTATTGACTGTTTGAAATTGACTTATATTAAGAATGGAGGAGTACTGCATGTGGCCCCTGGGCTGCTATTTGCCCATCCCTTATCTGTTGTTAGTAGTTGGTGTGCAATGTTTTGCTTCCATCTTGTCTGCGACTGTCTTGCAATTGAGATCTTAGTATCTGAGCGTGAAAATTCCCGTTAAAGTCAAGGTAAAAAAAAAAAAAAAAAAACATCACAGGAAAACTGAGCTCTTGTAGCTTGTAGCTCTGGTTCATCTGACTGAGGAGATGTTCATGTCCTCTTGGCTCTATTTTCAAAATCTGCCTTAATTGAGTCAAACAATAGCCTTGCAGTGCAGCTGGATCCCCCTGATTCATTGAACGAACAGTGTAGTATATACTGATCCGTCTATTTGCAGTCAGGGTGTAAAATAAGCAGAGTGGAAGTCGTCACCAGACATTATGTGAAGGACCCGCAGGGGGCAGTCTTCCTCACGGTGTTTATGTGGTTTACACGCTGTTGTCTCTTGGCTCTGTGATGCCACCGTCATGCCTGATGCGTGCACATGTCTGAGCTGTGATCACACTCTGCAGTGTAATGTCTCCCTGTCGCCTCCTCTCATCGCTCATGCAGCCCTCTCTGTTTGTCATGCTGAACGTTTAGGGCGTCCCAGAGGGAAGCAGCATGACGACCAGCGTGGACTGTCCACTTCACTGATCTGTGTCAGGACACACACACACACACACAGCCCAAGGGTCTGTCACTGCTCCCCAGAGAGGCTGCTGCTGGGGTCGGTTTTATTGCTGGTATTGATCGCGGTGTGGGCCGAGTGTTGGGATCGATGCGTGGATTATAGGGGGAAGTTAACTCCTCAGTGCTGCCTCAGAAACCCCCACACCTCTGACACAGTCACAGTCAGCACCCGATCACTCCAGTGATCCAAAAGGACACATTCATTCACTTACTGTGAGACAGAGACAGAGACGTCTTTAAATCAGAGCAGGCATCCATCCCACTGCCTCAACACCCCATCCAGATACTCCCCCATCTCACCCCTGGATCCACAGCTCTACTGTAACTGACATTTTCCAGTTGGCAGGATGTGTTCTGGGGGTCCTGAGGGTCTTACAGTGAGTTAGTTAGTTGGTCCTCTCAGGCCGAGGCTTAAAGGTGCAGTTTGTAGAATTTGGCAGCATTTCGCCGAACAGAAACAGTGAGTATAGGATATAATGTTTCTATTTGTATATAAAGTCCGTCAAATTAGCTGTACAATCATCCCAATAAAACGTTTGTTTTATTTTTATTTAGTTAGAAAAAGCTTAAAAACATTTACATTACCGCAGGCCGGGTTCATGTAGGCAGACATAACGATCCACCGTGATGTCTGCCTACATCACGATTTTAGGGACAAAAAGAACGAAACGCGAATCTGTCCGCCTGTTCTGATCTGATTAGCATTAATGCGCTAATGTTTGTTTGTGTTACTACAAGTTTACAAAACCTACAATCGGCAGCTAACAACTGACCTATAATCTATAAAAATAATGGTTACAAACCTTGTCACTTTAGTAAATGAGCCTTTTGGTCTTCACAGGCTTCTGTTGCTCAGCGACGTGACGTTTTGGTTACGGTTGGGCCCATTCTAGAATCTGAACGATAGATGTCGCTCAAATGCCAAATTCTACACACTGCACCTTTAAAGCAGACGAAACAAGAGAGGAGAGCACCGGAGATCATTTCTCATCCTAAAGTCATCTTCAACAAGGCTCCACTTTAGGATTTCTGTTGTCTTTAAGCAGAAACAAAAGATTTATTCATTTTACAAACTGTGAACAATGAAAAGAAACTGTTACTATAACCTTTAGGAACATATGTCACAGTGCCTTTTTATTTTATATTTGAGGTTTTTTCAAGTTGTTTTGCAGAGAGGAGATGTGGTTTAAGCAAAGGTTTGTTTCAGACAGTTGTGGTGGGGACCGTGTTGATGTCTTTTCATGGGGCCCACAGTCTTTGGCAGGCTCTGTAGATGTTACAAACACATTGTTCGGTTCAGCACTGCTTGGCACCATGTTGTCAACAACTCAACATTCATTTCATCATCTCTGCTCTGCACTGGGCTTGCTACCTCAAGCCAGTGGTCTAAGGCTTTGTCCAAGCTGAGACAAAACCATTCTCTGTAGAGATGGCTTTGAATAGCCGTTTAGGTATAAAATTGATATCGGTGATATGATTCAGCTCTACTAGTGCTAAAATTTGTAATACATGTACTCAATTTGGTCAAATAGTGCGTGAGTAGACTGTACTAGTGAAAGAAAAAGTGTCACTAATACAACTACAAACACAAAAATGTTTACTAGTTGGCGATTTTGCTTTACCGGGTCTACTACTCCCACACTAGTGCACCAAAACCCTCAAGTAAAAAAAAAAAAATGTGTTTAATAATACTACTAGCAAACTCAAAATATCTCACTGGTAGTACTAGTAGCCTTTTTTAGTCTAGTTGTACTAGTAATGCCAAAAGATTCACTAGTAGTACTAGCTGATATAATGCAAATGAATTAAAAGGGATTATCACCAAATCCAGCTCCCTGACTTTGTGATATTTTAGAAAGCCAATGGAAGCCTGAATTTGCTTTTCCCAGCCCCTTTATTAGCATATACTAGTAGTAGTGAACATTTTTAAGTCTACTTGTAGTACTAGTAGACCCAAAACAGTCTACTAATAGTACTAGTAAATATTTTTCAGTCTACTAGTACAACAAGTGACACTGTTTGCTTCACTCGTAAAGTCTACTCATGCACTAGTTGACCAAAATTGAATACATGTACTCCAAATTTGAGTAATACTAGATCTGAACTATGGTTGACATCAATTTTATGCCTAAACAGTGCTCCATAGATGCACTGTTTCAAGAAATGTGTCCGTCCACATGAAAACACTGAAAATGCTGTAGTTCATATACCAGGACTGTAAGTGGTGCTGTAGCGCTGCAGCAGACATACACCAAAACCAGGGAAGAAGACATGGAGCATGCGCATAACCATGCTTATGGTGGTTGTAGAGGAGAAGATTTTTCTGTATCAAGCTCAGGAGCCTCTGCAGCACGGACGCAGCATCGAATTCTGCCGTTTCTTCTGTTTCTGTCAGAGTTCATGCGTGCTGGCCGCCAGTTGATGGTCACTGTTCTACACTGTTTTCCTGCTCACACGTGATTTCTATGATGCTTTTTCAAACAACACTGAGATGATATTATCTGTTTGTTTTTTGGACACGACCCGCGACTGCCTGTGTGGCCATTTGCTGTAGTTGTGCCTTTATTGACAGGAGAGCGAGACAGCGGACAGGCCTGTGAAGGGGTTGAGAGAAAGCAGGGGAGGACACTCTGCAAACTGGCCACAGGCTGGACTCGAACCCGGACTGGCAGAAGCATGTATGTGGGTCGTGTCTGGTGGCTTACCACACTGCCAAACCAGCACCCCTGAACAAGAAAAATATTTGCCAAAACTTCCTGCACACATCAGTTAACATGGTCAAGTCAAACTGTAACACCCGTTCAGACATGTGGAAGGAAAAGCTTTGAAAATGATAATGATAAAAATAAACATCTACCTTTGCGTTCATGCGCCGTCATGCGGTCAAAGAAGTGTTAAAAACTTTTCCTGAATGAACAGGATTTTTTTTTACAACAGCTAAGGGAAATATATGTTTTTATAAAACACCGCGTGGAGATGGCCTCATATATTCCTACATACTCTCCTTCATCAGCGTCTCCTCTTCTTCTCCCTACCTTCCCTCCTTGCCTCCTCCTCCCTCTGAGCACGGTGAGAACAGGGTTAGAGTTTAGAGGCTCTGCTCCAGCGGCTCCGCTTGTAGTGCAGCAATTAGGAGCTGGAGAGCTTGTCAAGATAACACAGGAGCAAATACACACACGTGCGCCAAACACACACGCCCACACACGCGTCCTTAGATGAGACATTAAAGGCATTTGTGTGTGAGAGAGAAAGAGGGAGGACAGGTTGGTGAGTGGATGCATTAACAGAAAACACTCCAGGTCCTTCAGATGAAAAATACGCTTTTTAAGAGCTGCAGAGAGACGAGGGGGTGTAATGGAAAATTTAACACCCCTTGTTTTTATGACTCCCTGTCAGTGATGGTGATAATGTTTGTCCGCCCATTCGTCCACTCGTCTGTCTGGGCCATTCTTCTGGAGATATCTCAGAGACACTTTTAGGGATTCTCTCCAAACTTTCAGCTTATGTCCTCTCTCAGTTTAGAAAGATCTCATTAGACTAAGGAGAGATATACTAGCTGTTAACTACGCAGACTCAGCCATGTGATCCCTGCTCAGCTGCAGCCTACAGGATCAGTGCAGAGGCAGAGGAGATGTGACAGATTCAACACGGCAGCAGGAAAAAACTTAGAGAGTTTTAAAGACGAACTGAGTAATCAAACTCGTAGATTACGAACCCCAGTTCCAATGGAGCTGTGTAAATAAAAACAGAAGACAATGATTTGCAAATGGCTTTAGCTTTGAACAGCTTCAGTTGCTCAACAGTACGAGGGTCTGTTGTATTATGAGCTTCATAATGCTCCACACGTTCTCAGTAGGAGACAGGTCTGGACTGCAGGTGGTCAGTCTACTACCTGCACTCTTCAGTCTGAAGCCGCGCTGTCATAACACAAGCAGAATGTGTCTTCATTGGCCACGGTTACATGATGTTTTTTAATTCAGAATTAGGTATTCAGAATTAAATAATTCGAAGTTCCAGTTCAGCATCTCCAGCGTCTCTGTCAAGGAAACCTTGTCCAACTTGGATGCTACAACTTTAAAAAGGTCCACCTTTTTATCCTTACGTCCATCCACTCTTTTCATCATTTCCAAGGCTCTTATTAAATAAATTGTCTCGGCTCGAGTCCAACTCTTGCTTCGGGCAGCCATCCCGTTCCCGTCAGCTCGAAATATGTGCGTCATCGTGACAGGACAAGGGAACGAGCATGCACAGAACGACCAGAATTCATTTAAAGCAGAATGAACATACACATGATCGAGGGATTATTCAATTCGGATTTAAAATCAGAATAAACCAGCTGCCTACTTCGGAATTAAGTTTAAATTGGAATGGTCATTTTCATTTGAAATTAGGTGTTTACAAGGTCATTCTTAATCCTTTTAAAGAGGATTTAAGTTTTTTTCTGAATCAAAGGGGAATTAAAGCTCTCATGTGAAAGTAGCCAACGTCTCACTGAAATAAGAAGGGACAATGGCAGCATATTTTGCTCCAAAACCTGTATGTACCTTTCAGCATTAATGGAGCCTTCACAGATGTGCAAGTTACCCATACCATGGGCACTAACACCCCCCCATACCATCACAGATGCTGGCTTTTGACCTTTGCTCTGATAACAGTCTGGATGGTCCTTTTCCTCTTTAGCCCGGAGGACACCACGTCCATGATGTCCAGAAACAGTCTGAAATGTGGACTCAGACCACAGCAGACTTTTCCACTTTGCCTCAGTCCATCTCAGATGACCTTGGGCCCAGAGAAGCCGGCGGTGTTTCTGGGTGTTGTTGATATTTGGCTTTGTCTTTACATGGTAGAGTTTGACCTTGACCTTGTAGCTGTAGAGATGAACTGTGTTAACTGACGATGGTTTTCTGAAGTGTTCCTGAGCCCACGTGGTGATATCCTTTACAGAATGATGACATTTTTAATGCTGTCCCACCTGAAGGTTAGAAGGTCACGGGCATTCAGTGTTGGTTCTGGTCTTGCTGCTTAAGTGGAGAGATTTTTCCGGATTCTCTGAATCTTTTGTTCATGTTATGGACTGTAGATGATGAAACCACCAAATACCTTGACATTGTACGTTGAGAAATGTTGTTCTTAAACTGTTGGACTATTTGCTCACGCAGTTGCACACAAAGTGTTGAACCTCACTCCATCCTTGTTTGAACCTTTCAGGGATGTTAAACAGGTGGGTGTTTTTTTTTTATCATTTGTTGACTTTCCAAGTCTTTTGTTGCCCCCCGTCCCAGCTTTTTTGGAAGATGTTGTAGGCATCAACTTTAAAATGAGTGAATATTTGCATTACAACTGTAAAATGTATCAGTTTTGACATTAAAATCTTGTTTCTTTTGTGTTTTCAGTTGAATGTAGATCACAGGATTTGCAAATCATTGTATTCTGTTCTATTTAAGTTTTACTCTGTGTTCTGACTTCATTGGAATTGGAGTAAATACTCTCTTTATCCAGCTTGAAGTTTTGCAAGCTGGATCCACCTGATGACGGACCTGGAATCTGTTGAATCTGCTGCCTGTTGGATTTTTAACTCTTCAGAGGGAAGCCTTTCAAAAGCTGATCAGTCTCCACCTTTGGGATCAGACTGTAGGATTAAAAAGCAAACCTTCATCCGCCTCATGCCAAAAAGTCCATTTGATCCGTTTCATCATGTTTGCCACCTCTGCCTCGGGATGTGCCTGTAAATTATACATAAGTGTGTCATTAGGCTCAGGAGCCGATGATGGAGGCTTAATGAATCTGGGCGGCGTGTCCGTCTGCAGCTTCCTCTCACTGGAGAGCGATCTGATCTGGGCCGCGGCATCAATCATCCTGTCAGCGCTGCAGCCTCCACCATCTACGCCTCACCATCATAAACAGATTTATTATTCATGAATTAGCATTATTGTCCACTTAATTATTCAGCAGGTCTTAATCAGCCCACAGATTACCTGTTCCAGGTCGTGGGAAATTAGACGAGGGAGGATAACGTTGTTTCAGGGAGTTTTCTGTGAGAGGAGTGCTCAGGGAGAATCAGTATGATTATAAGTTTTAAAGAAAAGGTGTGAGCGGGCGAGAAGAAGAACCAAACAACCCGCGATGTATTTAGATTAATGGGATAATAAGGGGAGATTTCACAGAGATGATGAATTACAATTAGCACCCTGAGGATTGTGCACTCCTCAGAGGTAATGAGAACATTCATTTCATGAACCTTCTGTCATGGAGGTAAAATCTGTCCTTAAGGCAAAAACACTTAATGAAAGAAAATAAAACAACGGTCATTACCAGCAGCTTATTGAGTTTGTTTACATGATCACATTAGTCTGATAACTGGGGTGATGGTTCTGATCTGAAGTGACAAATGCTCTTCTGTGATGTGCAGGTTGAAAATAATGTACATTTTTTATTTTCTTAAGTGCAGGTCATGAAACCAGCAAGATGTCCACAGATTTGTTCCTTCTGTGACGTCAGCTGAGCTCCTAACAGGTTTAAAACATTTTAATGTTCATCAGCTACCTTCACTGAGGAGGTTGTGTTTTTGTCCATCTGTTTGTGATAAAGATAACTCAAAAAGTTCCCAACAGATGTTTATGAAACTTTAAGAGGATGTTGGTCATGGCACGAGGAGAAGGTGATTGGATTTTGATCCAAACTCAGATATGAATGCACATTACTCATGATTTTTCTTTACCTCTGCCAAGGAGGTTATGTTTTTTGCCGACGTATGTTTGTTTGTTTGTTTGTAAGATTACACAAAAACTACAGGATGGATTTTGCTGAAATTTTCAGGAGATGTTGGTAATGGCCCAACTTAAAAATTATTAGATTTTGGTGGTGATTCAGATATCCACCATTAACGAACAATTGTTTTTGCTCAATAACTGTCTAGCTAATAAAGATATCAACATGATTCTGAGTGCTAGGTGTGGGTTTTTAGGGTCAAGGAATATATAATGATGCTAACGTTATCATAGAACTATTGCTTATAGATGTATCAGCAATATATAAGCTACCTTGTTGGGGTTTGCACTCTCTGAGTGCTTTCTAGTGTATTTGTGAGATGGGGTAGTTTTACACGTTTTTGCTAATAACACAAAAAGTCCTTGACAGATTTTGGTGGAATTTTCAGGATATGATGCTCATGCCAGAAAGAGGAAGTAATCTGATTTTGGTGATCCTGAAGTTTTTAAAGTATGTGCTAATATTTCACAACAGGGCAAAATTCAACATTTTCATTTTTTAACCCATAAGTAACTGCTGATTAAAAACTGGAGATTATTTCCTTCACCAAGGAGGTTATGTCTTGCCTGCCTACTTGTCTGTTAGCAGGATAACTTCAAAAGTTATAAAGTAAGAATACAGGTTTGCACAGCCTGAGGCCTGTTTCACACTGGAAGAGTTTTACTTGCATGACAGCAGCAGTACAGGACTGTCTTCATTTTCCATGTTATCAAGACAGAGCTTCATTTATTTGATAGGGACAATGCAGTTGTCATGAGTTTGCTGGTCCTGTTTTATTCTGTTTGCCTTTTTTCCTTATTCCCCATTTTGACCTCTTGTTTTCTGTTACTACTTTAATCCTGTTCCTGGTCCTTGTCAAGTTACCTGTTTTGTTCATGTTCAGATCTTGTCTTGGTGTTTCCTGTTTTATTTTAAAAGTTCCTGTCTCCCCATATTGCCGTTGGTTTTGCTTCCTGTCTCGTCCTGTCACACCTGATCCTTGATTGTTCTTCCCCATCTATCTCTCGTTTACCCCGATCACCTCATGTATTTAACCCTGGTGTTTTCCCCTTGTCTTTGTGGGCTCATTACCTTTTCATGTTTCTTGGATCCATGTCTTTAGTGTCTCTCTGTTCTCCAGTTTGATCTCCAGTGTTCTCCAGAAATGTGAAGGTAGTTTCTGTTGGGACTTTGTTTTGTATTTTCTGAGTTTTTTGTTAAGGACTGTTTTTGTGTTTTGGACTTTTTGTTAAGGATTTGTTTTTGGAGTTTTTGATCCTGCTTTTAGTTATTAAATCCTTTTTTGGTTAAATCTGCATTTGGGTCCTTCATCTTTTGTTTTTTGGCCTACTCGGGTCGTCTATCGTGACAGCAGTTTAACATAGTTCCATCATTGAGCATGAATCTAATGTGCTGCACAGAGAGTTTATAGCAAATGCCAATTTCCAACTCTTGTCCCTAGTTCGGCCTTTGAATAAACAAATCCTAAAATGCACAATATGTAGCAGCTTTCAGACTGAGAGTGTGAGCCGTGCGTCTCCAGCACCGAAAATCTTGAGAGTAGAAGGCTCACATCTTTTTTTCGGCAAGCTATACACGTTTATTGGCCAAAACAGATAGAAAATGACAACTAGAGGGACATATTTACCCTAATCCAGCTTGTATGTGCCTCATATGGGTAAAATATGTCACAGAAAAGACAGAAACCATCCAGGCACTCTTCCTATCTGTGCCTCTCGGAGTTAAAGCTTTAGTTTGTCTCCTCTGTGGAGAAACTGCAATTGTTTGTCAGAATGCTTTCATCCTGCAGGTTTCAGCTCTGTTATTCAGTGAATCAGGTTCCCTTTGCGGATTTCGTATTGTGGTTATTCTGAAACCTTCAATACAAGCTCATTATTGGGGTGATACATATGGAGTGATAGAGCTGTGACAGCAGAAAGATGCACTGAGGCCGCGAGACATTCACGCACCTGGTGTGAAAGCTGTGGCAGCGCTCGCTGGAGCTGACACATGTGACAAATGCACGCAAACAAAGTCAGGCATGACTGGTTTCACAGTAGATGCAGGCACTTTTTTTTGGCCCACTTGTTTAGCTGTCTTGTTCATTCCTTGATTGCACGATCCTTGTAAGTTTTACCTCGTAGTAAAAGTGACTAATCAGGTTCTCCAGTGGTATAAAATATAATACCAACTGGCATTATTAAGGGGGAGAAGTAATCAGCCAAATGAACAGTTCCAAACTTTTTTTTAGGAGTATATGTAATAGATCTACAGTCTGGGCCCTTACAGTACAGGGGTGATTTTTTTATATTCACCTGTTTTTATTTATTTATTTCTGGTTTAAGAAGTGGGGACATGATTGGTATGGCTGTACATCAGAATCAGAATCAGAATCAGAATTGGCATTTATTGCCCAGTTCATTTGCACATACAAGAAAGTTGGCTTGGTAAAGTGGTTCAAAAACGATCAACTTATATAGTAGACGTCACATGGCTTCGTCCAATTCTTTCCACAGTCTATGATTCTGAACCCTGTAAGCCCTCTGGTTAGTTGCTTCTACAAAGAAAAAGACCAAATGAATAAATTATAGTGATAATTAAGTAACTGAGTGGATTTAAATGTTTATATTTCTCCATGTTCCTGGTGGTCATGGTTTCTCGACCTCCTCTCTTTCCTGTCACCTTGTCTCCCCTCTCCAAAACCGTCCCCTCTCTCCCTCTCTCTCTCTTCTCCGCCTTATTTTCTAGTCCAAGCACATATACGCCACAGAGGGCGATGAATCATTCATAGCAGCACATAATGCCCTCGGCCCACTCCCCAGAGAGAGAGAGAGGGGGAAGAGACAGACACAGAAAGAGACAATCAGAGGCAGAGGAAGAAGACTGGGTTAAGATCAACACCATACAGTGTGCAGAGGGCTAAATGATGTGCTGTTGGCTCAGAACAGACTGGAAGATTCTTTGAAATTCTAAAAACATGGGACACCAAAAACACAAGGACAGTTTAACAGATTTCTGACATTGTAATCCACTACAATGGACTGTTTCACCAGACCCTGAGATCAGACATTTGTAGTGATGATTCTGGTCTAAATGTTACCCTGTTAAGAAAAAAGAAACATAAATACAGAGCTTTATGTACTTACCTCTGCCACAGTTAGGCCCTCAGATTGTTAAGCTGCATTCACACATCACCGTGTTGTAGCTGATGTTGACCAATGATGAGAAATCGTCTAAATTTCCGTGAGAGTACACTTCCAGGATCAATTTTGCTGTATTCAATGCAGGTCAATGACAAAGGGATGTGCTGGTGGAGTATGACGTTTCCCATCGGCCCACTTACTTATGATAGACGGGTTTTAAACTTTGGGCGTAGATGTGCTGCTACTGTTCATGTCGAAGGACCTCCAGCTCCTACTCTTGTCAAATCCTCCCTAGATCCTCCTCCTCCTCAGACTCAGACTTGCTCCCCCTCAGGTCGGCCCATCCTTTTACAGAATACGACATGTAGGCATATAGACAGTTCAGGGCGAGTTTACAAACACCAGTAGTGTTGACCTGAAAGATCACAAACAATCCAAGCAAAGTTGATCTACGTCGTGCTAAGTTGATGCAAGTCCGTCTCAGTTATGGTTACAATGTGTTTAGTTGTCGAGCGTCTTCAGAGAGCTCCATGAGATGATTCACGGCACAAGAACTACGATCTGGCTGTTAATAGGTTGCTCCTACTCTGCTGGAGGTCAGCTGATGTATGTTGACTTACAAGCAGGCCAAGCCTCAACGTTCGCCAACAGAGACAAATGCAGCCATAACTGAGGGTAGAAAAAGGTAGAGGGGTCAATTCTTTGTATCAAACATTGCAGATCATACAGCATGTGTGAAATTTATAGTCAGGCTACACAGAACTAAATTTGTCAGCTGGGCAACACTGATGTTTCATCATACATGAACAGACCTCCAGCAGATTACTAACATTCGATTAACAGCCAGATCGTAGTTTTAGCACATTGAACTTATCTTCTTACAACTAAACACATCATAGCCTTGACTGAGACGAACTTTTATCAACTAAGAGCAACATAGATCAGCTATGCATGATCCCTTGCAGCCTTTCACTGGTGATAGTGACCGCTACTGGTGTTTGTAAGCTTGCTGCAAATGTTCAACAGCAACTGCGACCTGCACTACATGCGCCATAAAAGGATGTGTGGACCTTTGGAAGGGACAAGTCTGAGCCATGTGCAACAGTAACATAACATCTAGATTGGCAAAAGTTTAAATTCATCCTTGATAAGAAAATGGACTGTCAGGAAAACCTCATACTCCACCAGTACAATGATTTTCTACCCTTCCTGCACTGAATACAACAAAGCTGACCCTGTGAGCTTACTTTCACTGAACTTTTGATGGTTTCTCAATGTTGGACAACTGCCTTAAGTTCATATGTGAATATTGAAGCCACTCATATAAACCAAGATCGATCAAACCCAGATCATTGTTTTGGATACTCCATAATTTTTCTGCAAAACTGTGCGTCTGAGCTTAGTCAAAGCTGAAGACAAATCTACGAAAAATGACAGCATAAAGTGTTTGACTCTGTAAGGTGTGTGAAAATCATGTTAGAACTGTTTTAGTGGAATCATCAACATAAATATCAGACCTGTATGCAAACTGAAGAGGGTTAAACTTTATTATCACAATGATCATGAGTGACAGGTTTGGTGAGCGGAGAGCTGGAAAGTACCGAAGAGTTACAAGAAGACAAAAATCTCCCTCATTAAAGAAACAATGAGGAGTGTTTATGTTTCTGTTCTTATGCTGAATACTGTCAGTCAGGTCAAGACAGGGCAAAGCAGGACTAATAGTCTGATAAGAGTCACAAAATATATCACAGGAACAGGTAGTGCTGGTGCCTCACTACTTTAAGGTAGTTCTTAGATTATATTTTAATTTGATGCCTGCAACGGGTTCCATATAAAAGATGAGACAGAGGCAACAAAAGTCTGGGAAAGTAGAGAAATGCTTGAAAACACCTGTTTGGAACATACTACAGGTGAACAGGTTCATTAGAAACAGGTGAGCATCATGATTGGGTATAAAAAGAGCATCCCGGAAAGGCTCAGTCATTCACAATCAAGAATGGGGCAAAGTTCACCACTTTGTCAACAACTGAGTGATCAAATACTCCAACAGTTTAAGAACAACATTTGCAAGTAATCTAGGGATTTCATCAATTAGAGTCCATAATATCATCAAAAGATTCAGAGAATCCAGAGAATCTCTGCACATAAGCAGCAAGGCTGAAAACCAACACTGAATGCTTGTGACCTTCTAGACATCATTCAGTAAAGAATATCACCACGTGGGCTCAGGAACACTTCAGAAAACCATTGTCAGTTAACATAGTTCACCTCTATATCTACAAGGTCAAGGTCAAACTCTACCATGTAAACACAAGGCCAAATATCAACAACACCCAGAAACACCGCCGGCTCCTCTGGGCCTGAGATGGACTGAGGCAAAGTGGAAAAGTCTGCTGTGGTCTGAGTCCACATTTCAGTTTTTGGTCATCATGGACATGGTGTCCTCCTGGCTAAAGAGGAGACTGACTAGACTGTTATAAGAGCAAAGGGTTGTTAGTGCCCATGGCATGGGTGACCTGCACAGGTTTTGGAGCATCATATGCTGCCATGCAAAAGAGATCTTTTTCAGGAACGTCTGATTATTTCAGCAAGACAATGAAGCCACATTCTGCACGTATTACAACAGTGTGGCTTCACAGTGGCTTCCCACTGAACATGTGTGGAGCATTATGAGGCACACACAACAACGGAGACCCAGGAGTGTTGAGCAACTGCAGTTAAACATCAAGCAAGAATGTAAATGAATTCCATCTTCAAAGCTTCAACAATAATTGTCCTCAGTTCAGAAGTGTTTCTTGAGTGTTAAAAGGAAAGGTGATGTAACACAGCGGGAAACATGCCCCGTCTCAACTGTTTTGAAACATGTTGCAGGCATCAAATTCAAAATGAGTAAATTTTTGCAAAGAGACAAAGTTTAACAGTGAATATCTTGTCTTTGTAGTGCATTCAGCTTGATATCTGTTGAAAAGGATTTGCAAATCATTGCTACACAGCGCCCTATCTTCATTGGAATTGGGGTTTTTATTTCCCAGAATCCTTTGCTTGTCAGCTCTTGTCTGAATTACGGTTTATACTATGACTTCATGTGTGTGAGTGCAGTGCTTTATATCATAATGCAGTGATGTAAATGTCAGAGCTCCTTCAGCATCTTAAATCTCAGACATGCTGCCTCACACACTCGTGCTTTCGTCCTCAGACTGCAAAACAATTAAACAACCACCCCCCCACCCCCACCCACCCTGCCCCCTCCCTCCTGAGCTGCAGAGCATTGATCCACTTTGATTACGGTTGATATCAGTGCTGTGGCTGAGCCGTGCTGAAATACGCCGGAGCTGTTACCTCGCTGTGGCTGCCGGGGAAACGAGGCGGCTCAGCGGCAGCACTCGCCCCGCTGCTGCTGACCCTGAAGGTCACTAACAGGAAGGAGACATTCATCACTCTGACACATGGACGCTCAGGGGGGGTGGGTGTGTTGGTGTGTGTGTAGCATCTTTAACTTTAACTGTATTATTCCCTAACATAGCTGAGCTTGTTTAGAACCACTGGTTAAAGATTTCTGATGCATACATTTGTCTTTTCTTAAAGAGATTTTGCACTTTTGATTATAATAAGTTTATGTTAAAGATATAAAGATATACTATAACCCTAGTTTGTGGTGATTGGTCTTCTTTATGGGATTAACAATTTATTATTGATACATTTCCAAATGAGAGGTAGAGTAAGACAGTATCTTTACATCTATAAAGTTTATGTTTATATTGATTTAGGAGGGAAAAGATTCAAGGTCTAATGTTTTGTATTAAGATAGTTTTAATATAAGAACCACAAACAATCACATGTTTATAGACATATTTATATGGATTATATGTTTTTTAGTGTACATATGTATAATATATTTGCATAGAAGCAGAATATATTTTAATACACCCCATGAGAAACAGTAATAAGAGGAAGGAATTCTAAAAGTACTACCTTCTCATTTTTAAACATGTATAAATACTTTGTTTCTTTTTTTTTCTTTGTATGTGAATGGTATTCTCTATTTTTATTTCTTTGCATACATGTTCCAAATAAAATTCATTCATTTTTTTCATTCATTCATTATTGACCATAACATGGTCCATTTCAAATGTTAAGGCTAAATGAGGAATTCTGTGAATATGAGTGGTTGTCTGTCTGAAAGGGATAATCGGTGATAATGGATGGATAATTTTATATTGTTATATATAATGTGTCGCAAAACAACAGAATGAATGAACATATGTTTCGACTGTTAGCCTACAGTCACTTCATGCTTTCGGCACAACTGAACGAGGCAAATGGCAACTGCCTCTTTCTCTTTAAAGCAGGGGTGGGCAACTGGTGGCCCAGGGGCCACATGTAGCCGTCCAGCAGCCCACCAGTCTTGTAATATATCAATAAAATGTATTTTGATGAAGAAAAAAATGACAATTCTGCCATAATGGCTTAAAAGTAGCAAAATTTCCAAGAAAAAAAACAATAGTTTTCTGTGAGTAAAATATACTTTGATAATCAAGAAAAGCTCTTTTACTATGAATCAAAAATCAAAAAGGAACTAACTTGAATTCTGTTTAGTTTATAGGATTAAGTGATGCTGTTATGTTCATGTTGATAAAGTAACTTTATTTTACAGCTGTATGTATTAATCCCTTTTAATGCCCTCCAAAATGTGAAAACTTGGCCCTCTGGTGATGAGGATGATTTTAATGTTGCCCATCCCTGCTTTAAAGGATGCTGATTGGTGCAGCCATTTTCTGACCAGGAACAAACGATCCTTGAAGCTTTGTGAGATGAATCTGCCTGATGACAGACATGGACGGTCTTTTAACAAAACAGCACTGTCTTAAATGCACAACTGCATTGGCAACATTTAGAGGGTGAAACTGGTGATGAGCAAACGCCTCTTCTCACTTCTTACCAGTTTTCCTCACTTTTCCAAATATCAAGATTTTTGTGCCACACAGACGGTCCTCTTCCTTTCTTTGAAAATATGACGAATGATCAATACATTTTTGTACTCTTTGATACCCCCAGTTTTTAAGATAATGGTAAGTTTATGATTCATTAACATGAACCTCTGTTCTAGCTTATGCGTATTGGAGGGTTGAAAGCAAAGTGGCAGCACTGCTGCATGGCAGAGCTGGCATAAACATTCAGCCTGAAAGCTTGCAGAATTAGTAGTTCACTAATTAAAATGATGAATGTCAGATGATTGAATAATGATGCATGTCAGGTGTGAAATGAATTCTGCAGGTTGTCTGCAGGTCATTTTTGGTCCTTATCGCCCTGCTCCAGTCTTCCCTTCTCTCTCTTTTGCTGCCTAATGGGTCCTTTTCACTGCTTCCCTTTTTCTCTCTGTGCATATAATCATGAGTGGCAGGCAAATATCGACCACAGCCGCTGTTGGCCCAAGTGTCTCTCTCCTCTCTAGAAAAGACTCATTATGTTACAGCGGATTGATATCTCTGCCCCCAAGAACTTTAATCTCACCTCAAATGAAAACAGAAACAATCATAGCTGTTGTTGGGGAGGGGGGCCGTTTGGTAATAGATGAAGCACATTTGCTGCTCTTCTACCCCAGCACGGTGACCTTGGTGGGCGCTGTCAGAAATGGGATGTGCTGACTTTTAAAGATGACTGATAGAGACGCTCTCATTGCAGATCACACTGTCATCCGGTTCATCTAGATATCTTCTTTATTTTTTAGGGATGGGCTGTGTATTGGGAAAGTGGGAAGACCTCATATACACTGTCAAACTGTATCTGAATTTAGCTCAGGTGGGTTTGTGTTTGGAGGGGATGGTTCAGTCTGCAGTGAGTGTCAGGCTCCTTTTTAAGATCACAGTAGGTTTATGGGTTTATTTTTGTTGGTTATAAGAAGACAAATATGTACAAAAGGCTTCTCAAAGACACAGAAAATTAAAACAGCTCCAACAAAACAGCATTAAGAACATAAATTAATGTTTGCCAGAGCTTAATTGTCCAATTGAACACTTAAAGGCTCACAATTGCAATGCAATTATACTTATGCTTGTCATAAATCTCATTAGCGCTGAGTGTGAATGCAGCGCGGTGTATTCAGGGGCTAATGCCCACCCACGCACCTCGTATCTGATTAGCTGTAAAGCCCCATCACTTATCGCGCTTTTTATTAGAGCACAATCTCTGAGGTGAGGTGTGAAGATTTATCATCAAACTGAATATACAACAGTCTCACTTTAAATGGACATCAGATATCAGCAATACGAATGTAAAGTAGCCGCTGTGCTGGGAAATCCTCATTCAGTTGATTGAATTATTTTAAGTGTTTGTTTGAATGTGATAAAATGTTATTATGACTGAACAATGATGCTCTTTTCAATCAATAAATCAATCTTTATTTGTATAGCGCCAGTTCAAAATAAGTGTTATCTCAAGGCACTTTACAATAGAGCAGGCTGAAGCCATACTCTTCTTTTTATAGATACACATACATGCATAGATACAAACACAAATAAATATATACATATTTATATATGCACATACATGCATACAGAGATGTATCCATTCAGGCAGAGACAAAGGGATTAAAAATAAGAATTAATGATAGCAACAAACCCATGGACGCACAGATCATAAATCTGTCATTACATTTGTCTCTGCTGAATATAGATTCAGTCAATCAATCTTTTTCTGTATAAGGTCATATTTGTCTTTGCTGAATATAAATTTATTAAAGGTAAGCCCCTTGGCATCTCATTTTCAAGAGGGACCTCGTGTCAATATGGTTGTAAAGATAGTGACTATGGATCCATACAACCATGGATAGAGAGATCAATCTAATATTAACATTAATATCTATAATGAATATAATCTGGAGAGGAATGATGTTGATTAATGTAGCAGCACCTAGTTGAACTGCCATTGGTTTAGTTTATTTTTTGTTCCTTACATGAAAGTTTCCAACAAAATCCATACACAAGTGCACATTACACCCTCAAACAAACACATCCATGATAGGAAAGGAACAGCCAAAAGAGAAACATCTCTTATATCTGTCTGCCCCTACTTGAGCAATTTAAAAAAGAAAAGATGGTCTGACATCACGTACAGTTGATTTTCAATAGCCTACACCAACAACTCTGATTATAACAACAAAAACATGCAAAACAAATACAAATAAATAAAATAAGAAACCCATAAATATACAAATTTACAGCTCAAAAACAATTGATGCTTAACATTCAGTTTAAGTTTCAAGTGCATATTGACACATTTTTTTGCATTTGTATTTTTTTTAATTGATGAGTGTCTGTACAACCCTTTAAGTCCTGCAGTTGGGAATTTCATATTTTTACACAACCGAAGTACACATTTGTTTTAAAGTAGAATGAGCAACTTGGTGCTCAAAATCAAATCTTCTTCTATGATTTTCATCTTCTGAAGTAAGCACAAATAGCTTTTGTAGGTTTTCTGGTAAAACTCTGTTTTTGGCTTTGAACATAATTAGTAATGTGTGGAGTTCTATTATCTCTGAAAGCTTCAATAACCCTGATTTAATAAATAAACTATTGGTTTGCTCTCTAAATCTGACTTTGTGGATGATTCTGAACCATTAAAGCTCAATATTTTGCTTTAATTTCACTTTGTACCAAATACTCTGGGATAACTGCTTGAAAATAATGGACTTTAATAGATCTTTTTGTCTTTTAGGACAAAAATTGAGGCAGAAGAACACTCAGTGTTCTTGTCTGAGATTTATTTTGAGGTGTTTTCGTCTCTAATGGACGGAGGGACAGACAGTGGATGATGTTTAGAGCAGGGGGACAGGGGAGGACATGCAGTGAAGGGAACATAGAACATTCCAACCCAAACTGACCGCAGGGTGAACAACAGCTCGTACATGGGGCATGCAGACATAACAACCAGGTTATTTACGCCCCAACTGCGTTGAAATTTTTAACCCTAAAGAAGGCCCCTTTCTACCTTTGGCTTTATATGTTTCAACTATCAGAACCCCTTGGGTTGGTCACATTTACCACTGTTTTTAAAAAAGGACATGATACTTCAAAATGAAATATTAATTATAATTAGCGTTAGTTTATAATGGTAGTGAATTAAACAAGATAAATGTTGAGTTTACTGGGGATTTTCACAGTGGGAGCATTGGTGCTGTTGGTGGAAGAGATGAAGACATATAGATAACAGATGGATGGATGAATGGATGGCTGTACAGTGTGGGAGCCATGTTTTTGTTGTGCTTATGTTCTTTACTCTGCACCTGCCCACTGTAGTTTGGGTCTGGCTCTAAAAAAATGTGGCATTTGCTCTTAGATGGGTCCTCCAGAGGGAACAAATCTGGAACAAGGTTACACTTTGAGTGAACCCCTGACACTGTCCATGGCAGCGGGTTGATATAGTAACAGTCTGACCTTTGACCCTACCCACTGAACAGCCAAGTCAGCTGGTCGGGGTCATGATTGACTGTTCAGGATCATATTGATGAGAATGGTGCACTGATCAATGCTGCAAACATCCACAATGCACAGAGTAAGGTCAAGTTTCCTCAACTTTGATGAGCACGACCATGTTTTTGTAATATTCTCACTGCAAGAGGGCCAAATGTTCTGCAAATTATTTGAACACTATGAATTAGAAAACCATAACCACTTCTTCAGTGAAGGTATAATACACATACTATTCATCAGAATGCACTGTAACAACAAAATTTGACTAAATGCAAAAATTAATGCTGATTTAATGAGTTCAACACAGTATTTAAGTAATCTAAGCCCCTTTCTTTCGATGTATTTACATACTGTTTGCCAGTTACAGGTGTATTTTTTCTCACATTCTGTTGTCCCCACACATGCATTTAGTTATGCTTTTTAACTGATGCTATCACTACCTAAATTTCAGAGATAAACCTTTCCTCTTTCTAGTTTAAGATAAGATAAGATAAGATAAGATAAGATAAGATAGTCCTTTATTGATCCCCAAAGGGGAAATTCTGGTATTGCAGCAGTACAGGGCAAGTACAGGGATAGTAGCATGCATAAGACATAGATCAAAAGAATAGAGGATATTTACAATTATCAAAATTAACTAACATACTAAGCACTAAATTAACAGAGTAAGTGGCGTTCAATTATCAAATTAACTAACATACTAAAATAATAATTTAACACAGTACAAAACAGCTGAGCCTCCTGTGCAGTGCAGTAAAGATAAAAATAAAGTGACAGTGATATTAAAGTGACAATGTGAAATGTAGCAGCACTTCTTGACCACACACACACAATCACATTGCCAAAAATATTGTGCAATTAAACAGCACTCTATCTTGTCTTTAGGTAAAATATGAAGGAGATATTAAGTTTGTGCAGGACAAAACTCCCCAAAAGGCTCCAAAATACTTCCGTATTAAACAGATTATAATTAGATTTATCCCCATAAACATGGAGGGCAGGGGGACTGGTATTGTTCTTTGCCCGGGGCCTCTAAATGACTAAAACTATCCCTGGTGTTTGTAAGGATTCGGGCGACAGATTATTTATATCCACCGCTGTGACAGTAAAGATTCATCACCATGGTGCATGATTAGTGCCTCCCCTCCGCTCCTCCACGCACACACTTCCCCGCTCACACTCCATCATCTCGTGGTCTGAATAATTGTGTTTTGCCACCTTCACTATAATGCATATCTCTGCCATTATCCATATGCTGCTGACACTATAATCCATATGCTGGGACACCTCCACTACAGATGGTTGTTAGACCACGAGCGCACGGCTGTGATCATCCTGCTTTGTTATCAGATTCATGGTTATGTCATATTTCTCCTTTAACAGTTGATGTTTACAGATTTATTCAGATGTCACTGCATGTGGTGTGGGCTTAATTTTCTCCTAAAGAAGACAGAAGGATTTATTTGGATGCAGATCTGGCTTATTGAAACATGACATATTATTTTCCTTTTTGGAAAGGGGTATCGAATGTTAATGTTTTTCATTGGGTGGGTGGGAAGTCAGACCCCTGAATAAGTAAAATTTCACATTTGTATGTTTGACTGCCAGTGTATTAATAAGAATATCTCGCTGTGATGCCATTAAGTTTTAGGAGGAACAACAGAACATGCCCGGAGCATTTTTAGATAAATAATGGTGAAATTACACTGTGAGGTTTGTGTATTTGTAACTCTCAAACATGTCTGAATATGTAACATGTAGTCCTTTAATTACACTAACAAATTAAAAACAAACAAATGGTGATTTATGAAGAATGGAGGGGAAGTGTGGGAGTCTCACAGCCCGAGGAAAAAAAGCTGCTCAGGTACCACAGAGGATGCCTCTGCACTTTTGTCCAAATGTTTGATTTATTGGCGAGAATTACATCCAACTTTCAAAAATATTGTTTTCATTAAAAATCCAAAGAGCTGAGCTGCTGAATATTTTTTGATCTGAAATTCAAGGGCAGTAGTTTTCAGTGCAAAAAAGGTCCAATAAGGCAGTTTGTCTGTTTGCAGAAAAATCTGTTTTGTTTCCTCCTGTGGGTTTTATAGTAGAATTATTGTCTTCAGTAATACTCCAATAGTCAGTGGTTCAAAACCTTTTTTCTTTCCGCTTGGTGCCCATGAAGAGTAAAGCCTGTCCATCTCCTACACAAAAAAGTGACATTTGCATTCAAAATTAACATCAATTTAAATCGTTTTCATAAAAGTCTGAATACAATGGGCCCGCACAAACACTCTTATCAAAGAACTTAAATAGATATGCATATTATTTCATCACTGCTTGGTTTAATGTGTAAATCTAACTTTGACAATCTAACTGAGCTTTGTGCCTGAGACCCAAGTTTGGCACCAAGGACCTTTGTTTTAGAGTTCTTTGGAGTACCAAACACCAAATGAGTTCTGATTTTTATGTAAGCTGAATTTCACAAGTTTTATTACAGTACATTGTTATTGTTACATAAATGATAATTTTGATGTTTCTAGTATGAAGAGCTGGCTATAGAATAATAAAAATGTATAAAACATAAAGTGATGAAATTGTGTATCAATACCCTTTAACTTGTATGTCCAAAAAATATATCATACAAAAATTAAATAACATTTCACCCCTAAACTTAACTAAGCAACAAAAAAAAAAAAAAAAAAAAACAACTTTTATCATATTTATGTTTTTCTCCTCACAAGATTTAGTCCACCTCAAATTCAGAGCAAGACAATAAAAATGTAATTTGGCATTACAGCTTTAAAAAAGCAATAAAAACATTTTAAAATTGTGCTTTAAAAAATGTTGCACAGGTGCACAGACTTGTGGTCATAATTTACCTGAAATGATCCGAAAAAATAGACAAACAATCAAACAAAATCACAAAAACAAACAAACTAACAACAACAACAAAATGCCTCAAAAATAATTAATATAAAAAACAACTCTTCACCACAGCATTTCCAACATTGTTGGGCGAGTTATTGTCAAAAATGTGGAAAACTGCCCTACATTGCACTGGTAAGAAATCCTTGAAAAAAATTCATGGATGCACATCCAGATTTGAATCAGCACCCTAATCTGATTAATTGGTACTTGGCCCATTTCTGACTTGTCCTGAAAATTTCATGAAATTCTGTTGTCAATTTATTGAGATAACCTGTTAACAAATTAAAATCAAATAAGTAACACTGACAAAAATATAGCCTCAATGGTGGTCGTAATAATGCTAGGAATAATAATAATAATAATAATAATAATAATAATAATAGTAATATTAAAATGAGATAAAAAAAATATTATTTAAAATGTTATATGATAATAATAATTACTAAAAAATAATAATAATTACTATTATTATTGTTTTTAGTACCTCTAAAACTCAATAAGAATATTAAGAATATATTTTGAAGAATTGTTAAGATTTCGCATTTTACAAGTTACAAAATTGATATTTGTATGTTACTTGCTTTAATGCACTAATAGATTTTTTTTTTATTATTTCCTCCAAAACTTCATTAAGCAAAGAAAAAAAATTCAAACTCATTCCGAGAATTTATATTTTAATAACATTTCAATTAGGTTCTATTAATTTTTAAGACATAAAATAAGACAACAGAACATATGTGAACTTTGTGAGGAAGTCTTGCGGCTTTTAGCAGAAATTGCGCCCTCTGTTGGCACAAAAATAAATCACTGGCTCCACGTTACACAAACTGCATTTTAAAATGTTGAAATGTTAAACCTTTCTGGGCCTCTCGTTCTTCACACCTGTGCTTTGGACACAGGTCCAAAGCACAGGTACTTAGACTGTCTCCTGCTTTAATACGGAGGGAGCACGCGCGAGGACACACATCTGCACGCTCGAGCGCAGCAGCAGGATGGAGGGGAGAGAGGGAGCTGCAGTTGTCATGGAAACGCCGAGGGGGGGGAGGAGGGGTGGAGCGTTGGGGACCAGTTTGTTTTGTTATTGAAGGTCACGTGGCCAGGGGAAGCTCCTCCCCCCTCCCCCCGTTACCACCGATTCAACCGTCGCGAGCTGCTGCTCCCGGTCAGTTACTACAAAATGGCTGCAGAGGCTCCGCCGCCGACGAGAACCTCCTGAACGCTTCACGGTAGGCTGCTTTAAAACCCGTTTGAGCGCTCAGCCCGGTGTGTTTGCACCTCTCCGCTTTCTACGGCTGGAAATGTTGTCGCGTTTGTGAGGTTAAAATGGCAGCTGTAACGGGAGCAGGAATATTTTCAGCTCAGCCCACTTTGACATCAATGTTTTCCTCCGTGCTAGTCTCTTTAACGGCACTAAACTGTTCATGTTTCACTCCGCAGCGAACCGGAGCACTGATTTAACGTGTTTTCTTCACGCTGGTTTGGACCGGTAGCAGCACACAGGCTTCACAGATTATTCAAGGGCGCCAGTGTTGTTGGTGTGTAGGAGAGTTGACATGGATATTCCTGCAGCTCAGGCTCTCTGATCATATCACAAGCTGCTCAGAGAGATGTCTGGTGTTGTGGTTCAGAGGGTGACCGTGTTAACTGGTGACCGTAGACCGAATGCGTCCGTGGTTGTCGTAGTTACAGCAGATGTTCAACGGGAAGTGTCCCAACTAGAGCTGTATTTTATGAACTTAAACATATATCAGTAATCTCCTGCGAATGTAGCTTTGCATTGCAGATTTAGAAAAGCAATGAAAGCGTTGTTAACGAAATTTTACTGTTCTATATTTTGGGTTGTACATACTAGTGGTGATATTCTAACTTAAATAAGGCAAAAAAGCAGATAAAAAACAACAACAAATGAACAAAGACCAAATCAACTAACAAAATCAAATTGCAACAAAATAGAATCATAATAAAAAACTAGTATTGCTCTAAGGGCACAAAGCATTTCTAACATCGCTGTTTGAGTTATTGTCAAAAATATGGAAAATGATAAGCGCCAAAATCGGTTCAACTGGTCCTTGACCCATTTCTGACCCTGAAAATTAAATAAAATTCTGTTTTAGACTTTTTGAGATAACCTGTTAGGAAACTAACAAACGCCAAAACATAACCACATTGGCAGAGGGAATATCAATAATAATAACAATTATAATATTAATTACTAAGTCTTGCCTCTTAAACTTAGTAAGCAGATTAAAATGTTTATTTTCTTTAGATTTACTTTGTTTAAGGTTATAATAAATAAATACCACCACCTTCAAAGAAGTTTCATATTTTGCCTAAAGAGAAGATAGATTGCTTTACTTTTTTCCTCCAAAATTACATCAAACAAAGAAAAAATTACAAACTCTTTTTAAAATTAAAATATCACTAATCTTTAACACTAAATTCTTCGTTGGTGTAAGTAAGGATCAAATGAATGTGTTGTCATGTCTATTTTGTATATAAATAAAAAAGTAAATGAGCAATATCATAATTTCAGATTTAAAAAATAAAAGTTCAAGACAGCAATTGTAGGGCTTTTTGTCCCCAAATATCAACATTTTTAACTAATGTCTTCACACTGTGCAAGTTAAACTAACCACTGGCAGACTTAATTAATGTTTAGTTGTACAAATTATCCTAAACTATGTAAGCTGAGGTATGTGTTAATATATAATAAAGTCTTATTAATGTCAGTCTTATTAGTCTTATTAATTTGAATGATCAGATGTATCGAAAAGTCCTAAGAACTGAAAAAGGTATCATATTTTTTCTCAAGAGAGAGAGCACTGTCCAGATTGCACAAGTACATTGGCAACAGTCTAAAAGATGTTGGATTTTCCCTTTGTTTCCATATGTGTCTCAATGTTTGTGTACATTGAGTGGGATTTTGCCTGCAATTTTCGATAACTACAGAGATATTCTTAGTTTGGGAGTTCTGTTATTGTTGGCATGATTTACATTTATTAGTATCATTATATTTTATTGTCCTTAAACAAAAATGCTACTGAAGAACTTCTAACATATCTTGCTCAAAAATGGAAACATATCTTTAAAAACTTCACTTATTTCCCGGCCCTAGTCCTAGTGAACTCCTTTGTGTTCTTTCCAGGGAAAAGGCACATCTGATGAGTGCTTTTGATGTATAATGAAAATGAAAAAAGATGAATATGCAACTTGTAGTCCCCAAATTACACTCACGAATGAAAAACAAACAAATGATAAATTATGAAATATTAGGAGTAAGTCTGTGAGTCTCACTGCCTGAGGAAAGAAGCTGCTCTGGTACAACAGAGAATACTTCTGCAGAGATTGCCAGATGTTTGAAATGTTGCAAACAGTTATTTCTAAATTAACTGATATTGATTTGCCTAATAAAGTACTTCATAATCAAACCAAGGCCTCTTTGCTATTTATTCAAAGCCTGATGAGATTTTTAATATTAGTAACCTCATGTTTAAAAAGGTTAATTCCTCTTTTAATGTTATAATTTTTCAAACCAAAAAGTCCAGAACTGAAAAACTACTACATTGACTTTATAAGATAAGGGAATAGGAGAAGAATAAATCTCTCTAGAATTTGATACACACTCCTGAAAACTATTTAAATTGCTTGTAAGCATTGGTAAAGTCTTAAACTATGACAATGCCAGTATTTTGTGCAATATGATCAGTTTGCAGGGTGCCAAGGAATTCTGTCTTTGTTGTAAAAGGTGTTGAAATCATTTGATTTTTATCATACCAATGTTTAAAGCTCTGACATCTTGCCCACCTTGTATCCATTTGTAGGATATAAATCCTGCTAGTCCGCGGTCTCAGCATGAGAGAGCTGAGTAAACTCTGAGATAAGATGCATCGGTGATTACTTCCTGTATTACCCTCTCCATAGTGACAGCTGTCATTGCCCCGGGTTCTCGCTGCAGTTTGATATCCTGCGGTGTCACCCGCTCCTGAAGGAGAGGGCAGTGTGTGCAGCCCGGGCATGCCCACACACTCATGCATGCAGAGGGCATCCTGACGTCAGCGTAGAGGCCCGCTGGTTTACTAATGTGTAAATAGAGTCCCTAATTTGGGCCTGGGACTGGCAGGGGATGAAACGATGGGCCTGTGGAGGAGGAGGGGAAGGGGGGGTCTTTTCTGTCCCTGCCGGGTCAGGGGCCCCAGTCAGCACCCAGGGCTCTGAAAGAGGCAGTGTGTGTTCACCGAGAGGCGCCAAAGGGGGCTTGATAACAAAAACAGGCCTCTAAATGCTGTGATTACTATAAGGCTCAGGTCGTCACCTCACTTGGAGTTAAAAACTGGTGGTGGCTTTCTGCTCAGCGCTGGACACAAGTGGGAGAGTCTGTGCCAGGTTGTGGTGTTTACCTTGGCAGGTTTTTTGGTGTCAATGATTGAAGCTGAGCTGAAGCTCTCTGTGAAGATGATGAGTGTGCCATCTGGAAAGAGAGGTTTACATCAATAAAATAGATTTGAAGGTTTTAAAGTGTAAGAATCCTGGCTGCATTTATCCTGGATATCTTGTGCAGCTCACCTCTTAAGGGTTGTTACTTCGAGGTCCTCCAGTTGACTGGGAGCCAATCAGTATTGACCAGTATTCAATAAAAGGTACATGAATGGCTGATCTGAATTACTTCCTGCAATCACTTAATTATCTGGGGTTAATTGTATAGTATCTCATGATTTGATTCCATTACAACTGTGAAGGTGACGATTTGATTCAGGATTGTTTTGCATTCAGACTGATTCACAATTCACAATCAGTGCTCATCAATATTTACTGCAATCTTTTGTGTGCCTGACGTTGACAGACAGCTTTAAAATGGTAAAGAAGTAAAGTAAATAGTAAGTTGAATAATATTCTAATGTAATTAAGCTTTGCACAACTGTACAACAGCCACCCACAAAATAGCTGCACTTTCTTCCCAACAGTTGTATTCCTGGATGTACATTTTTTATTCATGCTGCATTTGTTAAGAGCTATTTTCATTTTATTTTATCTTCATTTATTCTCTATTTTTATTTATTTTTATTTTTTTTACTTCCTTTGTACTAGAGATAACAACTGGCGGAGTCAAATTCCTTGTATGTGTCGCATACTTGGCATTAAAATATGATTCTGATTCTGATTTGTATTCTGATTTATATTTAGAAATGGGTTTCAGTAGCTGTTTCTCAAATCTAAAGCCTTCAATTTCTACAACGCTGTAGGGATGTTAGTCTTTAGAAATGAAGCAGGCAATTGATTTAGTTCCAGATGAAGACCAGACATTTAAAGATGAGTACTTACATTTTACTTTGCAGAGTCTGTATTCTGTATGTGTCATGTCAAACTCTGTCTTAAGGCTCAGTTATGCTTTCCACACGGACAGCTGCAACATCATGACACGAAAATGCTCAGAGTATTTATTTTGCTGCTAACAGATATCTTCCCAAACTGTAGGGGGCAGTGTCCTCAAAAAGTGGCATATAATATGCTTTGCAGGAAGTCATGAAAGAAGAAAGTTTGTTTGTTGTGTTTACTTATCATGTTCTTTCATTAAGAAGTCATACAGATGTTTCCTAAATTCTGTCAAGAGTAGCTCCTCAAAGTTCACCATTTCCTCTTCTTCTTCTTCTTCATTTATTGGCTGTTGACAAACATTGAATTGGTGCACTTGCAGTCTTGTTGTTGTCTGTGTTTGTTAAAATTCTGGGGATGTACGCAGACAGGAGAAAATCATCCATGTGGACCTCCGTGGCAGGGGAGTGTCTCAACATGTGACTTCATGCTCACTGTGCAGACACTGGAGAAGCTGCAAATGTGTTAAGCATAAAGCAGCTTTACTCGAGATGTGGAATCCAAAATGCACTCAAGCACTTAATAATAAAAAGAAGGACAGGCTGGATTTTTCTTTGCTGCTTCATACAGAAACATCACTAATGCAGTGATTTGATGAGCTAACTTAAGCACCTCGCTACAGTTCTGAAGTACAGAAGCCTGTGCAAACCAATGTTAAATCAGAATCAGAATCAGAAATACTTTATTAATGCCCAAGGGGAAATTCGGTTGTTTCAGTTGCTCTTGTACATAGTATAGCAGTAGGACTACAATACAACATGCAGAATCTTAAAGCTATTTCAACTTTCTTATTAAGGAAATAAATAAAATAAGTAAAGTGAGACTGTGAACAAGGCCAAGGAATTTACACTATTAACATGAACAATATTTACAATATGAATATAATGTGACAGCACTGTTTGACAGTAGAACACATTTGACTGGGTACGTTTGCTTATTAACAAATATTAACAAATATCAGAGGTGAAAACAATGAAAAAATGTTTTTTCTCCGTGTGTGGAACATGCAGCACATCTGCATCTGTGAAATATGATGACAAACATCTTTCAAATACCATTAAAACAAAAAAGATCCATTCAGAATCTTAGACAGAATCACAGTTCTGTTATAAATCCTTTTTTTTTCTGACACTTGTAGTTGATACACTATGCCGCGTCTCTGGGTCAAACTGTCCTGCTCGGTCTTCCTCTCTAAGAAAGAACAATCCCCTCAGTTTCATCTTCAGCCCAGTTAACTAAAATTAGATCCAAAATATTCATTCAAGGTTAAAAATATGAGTTGAAATTTAAATGATTTAAGCCAGCTGAATGAGGCACAGCGTGATGTGTTCAAGGTCCAGTTTTCAGCATTATGATGCCTTTTGTTGGCTTGGTAAAATGACCATCAGGCAAAGAGTCGTTGATGGTGTGTTCAATTGAAATTTTGAAGGCCTTGAGCATCCACAGGTGTCATTGAAAGAGACTATCTCTCAGGATTGTGTCAGTGTGGTCATGTTTGTTCCACTGGCAGCTCCAAAAGCCTGTGCAATTTGTAGAACCTGTACCTGTAGGAGGACCTGTTGACCTGTAGTCAATTCAGAAGGTGCTTAAAATTTGTGACATCACAAACTCACCACAGCCTCACCTGTTCACCTTCTCCTGGAATTATCAACCAGAGCGATGAAAACTCCTGTTGAGGGTCCAGAGCCTTTAAGAAAATTATGTTTATGATTTGACAAAGAACTTAAAAAGCTGTTTGAATGTAAAATCTGGTTGTTTTCGTAGCAATATGGAATAATTGATAGGTAACATAATGTCACTCAGTTAATGATAATAGACTTATGGATTTTACTTACTGTACTGTTTGCTACATTTGGCCCATCAGATAGGCTTGATAATTCATCACCATGCAAGTAATTGTGTTAATTAATTCACATAAATGAACACATGTAATCAGTAAAGTAACTCACTGTTCAGTTCAGTTACCTCTGCTGTAGGATGCTTGTTGCAGTGCTCCCTTAGAGGTTTCTGCACTGCTCTATTAGCATGTTAGGTATTGGTTTTGGCTGCTGCCTCTCAGTATCTGCAACAGCCTGATGGAGGAATCACAGGGCTGTTACAAAACCAGGATTTTAAGTTTAATTACTGTTCTTTTAAAAACCCAACAATACCAAGACTTGTAGGAATATAACAGCAACAACAAAAGAAGACCTGGGACACAAATATTAAATAATTTCTAAGTGTCAATCTTTGTTGTTGAATGATGAAGCCAAAGTTGAGTTCAGAAAACTGCAATTCCTCAGGTGTTCAGTTTGAAGTTCTGTTTGTGCTCCATGTTAAAATTCACCTTTTTATTGAAGAATTGAACCTGTCTCCAAAAAACGTCTCTGTCAGAATAGTCATGTCGGGATGGCCAAACACTGCAAAAGGGGGCTAAACTCCACTACAACCCGTCTTTTTTATTTCATTAAGCATGCCAGTTATGCAAGTTTAAGTGCATGGCTGTTGTGACTGCAAGCTAGGGCTGGAAGATTTAGCATTTTCAGATCAAAATCACAATTTCAGACAACGCAATCATGTGATTTTTTTTTTTTGCAGCGCTCCTGACTGACCCAGGATGTGTTGTGTCAACTATTTTACACAAAAATTTGCAGGCAATTTGCATTTACGGAAGTGCTGGTAAGCAGGTCAACAATACAAATCCTCTGTCTAGGAGTAAAAGTTGGGAGTATCCCTTAAATAATAAAAAATAGATTATTTATCATCAATATTAGAGAATGAATAATGTGTATGTGCTTTTGATCATTGATTTCGTTGCTGTTCTCTATACTGCAAATACAGTGAATATTGCACTAAAGCTTGATTTAAAGAAAATCATGAATTGAAATCACAATATCTGCCAGAAAAATCGCAATTGGATCTTTTTCATAAAATCATTCAGCCGTACTGCAAGCCAGTGTGTAGCTGTTTGTCAGGAGGCTTTAGTCCTGCCTCAACTCCACCTCTTTGTCTGTTAAGCTTGACAGAAACTAAGGTTGAGACTACTGATGCTCTGATTGTGGAATTCAGGGCCAGTGTGTAACAGATCAAAATAACCCTAATTTAGCAGATACCGATACTGATGTTTTTCTAATTTCCTCTAATGGGTTAGTTCTCCCACAATGCCATTGTTTTTTATCATTTGTTCAATACAGATCAGAATTTGTCCAACAGGTATTTTTTGCTGCCCAGTAATCTTCACTAAATCAGCTCTCAGAGGGTCACTGTATATTTATTTCCAACAACAGATGTTTGTTAAAAGGGCCGATCTAGACTGATATTGATGTCAAACTAATACCAAAGTGCATCCTGAGTTTTGACAATGTTTTCAAAATGGCAAGTGCCACAGATTGTGGCTGCAAAAGCCCATTTAGCAACCAAAAACTGATGTCACTTCAGTTTTAAGCTTTGTCAAGGAGGTAATGTTTTTGCAAGCATTTCTTTGTCTTCATCTGTGAGCATGTTAACTCAAAGAGTTCTCAGTGGATTTTAATGACATTTTCAGGAAATGTTAGCCATGGCAAAGAAAAAAGAAGTGGTTAGATTTTGGTGGTGATCTGGATACGGATGCAGCTCTAGGATTTGTGAAGGATTTTTTTTTTAACACAGCTTGATATAGAAGTTTTCCACATTTACGAGAATAGCTCTGGTAACAATGTTAGAAATGCCCTAGCAGACATTTGTGCTCTCTGTGCACCTCAAGTGTCCAATGTTTTCAAAAGTCCATGCTAATGTCTTGCACACTAACTTTGACAATACATCCGCCATCTCTTTATATCAGAGCACTGCAGATGCATTTGTGCCGTACTGCTTAATATGTTGAGTGTTTTTAAACTTTGGTACTCACTGTTTCATTGATCACCAAGATGATGGACGAATGAGTGTTAACAAAGATGTCACTTTATAGCATCTGACCTCCAAAATATTATCATATTCTGAAAATGTGAGGAGGAAAATGATGCTGTCTTTATAAGAGTATCTTTTTAGGGTTCTGTCCCTACTCAACCCCCAAGACCACTGCATTGGAAACAAGTTTATTAGGGATGACCTCATGTTTGATCTGTTTTACAGAAATCCACCTGTCAGACACTGTCGGCAAGTACTCAGCCAGGAGTTCGAGCCAAACCCAGCAAAAGAAAAATACAGTTTAACAGCCCCAAAATGAAGTAGACCAGGTATCTCAAAAAGGATTCATGTGTCTGACAGCTGCACAGTTGATAAGGACTGATCTCACTTTAAAGACTGAGATGCTCTCAAGTCAGAAAAAATATTAAAGTTATTACATATTAGTTTTACCAAAATATTATTTCACTTTTTTTGTAATCCAAGTTTCATTAATTTTAACAGCTCTACTGTGCAACAAGGGTTTTTATCATCATACATTTCTAGGTCTTTATGGTAGGATGGTAGAGTTAAGCACAGTCTTTAGGTAAAATGCAGATACTCCTCATTGTTTCCAACAGTCACTTAAAAAACAAACCTTCACCCACACTCAGTCTGACTGCTGCTCAGAGTTATGTGAACTCTGCCTCGAGTTCAGGCCATGACTTCACAAGGAAGCTTCATGTCTTCTGATTTATGGCACCAAATGTGGAAACAGTGAAAAAGTTACGTGATTGTAGTTTAAATAGACATTCTTCAGAGATTTTCTGTGATTGATTGGACTAATAAATAGTCAGCTTGGCTTGTAAAAACCGTTCTTACTTTAGAAGCATAAAACTGACATTAGCACCGGAGGCAGTGCTTTTTGGAGCGCGTCCATACAAGTTATTTTAGGGCCTGTTCAGAGTGCCAGGAGTGCAGCAGCATAAGTTTCTCTCTTCCTTGTCGTCAGGCCGGGTCAGAAAGCATTAACATGGCCACACTGAGAATAGCTTCAAGTACTTTAGAGAGTGCAATCCTCTTTGCAGAGCACAAGGACTTTGTTAGTGCTTACCCAGCAGTTTTTAAACCTCACACCGTTAGCCAGGTAGCACTGACTGAGTTCTTCTTCTGGTTGCATTTGAAAACCTGCTGATCAGTGTGCTATATTTGATTTTTTTTCTTCCAGCAGTTGTAGAGTAAGCATTGTTAACCCAAAATGCGGCTGCGCGGAAGAGCAGAGGGGGCTGCACACTGCCGTAGCTGTGGCGGCGGCTGCTGCTGCTGCTGTGGTTGCTAGCGAGCGCTCTCCCAAGGGCTCGCCGTGCTCTTGTTTTGCTTGCAGCGATGGCATTCCTGGCTCTGTGCCCAGCGACTGCCGTCTAGCACCCCTTCCCCCATCTTCAGCACATGCACACAAGCCAGCCCCATACACTGAAGCCCCCTCATCTTCATCACTCCAATGTGGGGCAGCTCCACATTTACATATTCATAATTCACCTTGCGCTCTTCATCACTGCTCCATCTTTTACAAATTTAACACCTGCTCTTATTAGTCCGTGCTTGGTCTCTCTCCAGTCTGCCTGTGTTTTATCTTTGCCTTTATTTCCCTCCTTTGTCGGTGGAGAGTCAGTGTCTGGTTTAAAGAGGGACACGAGGCTCTAATCCCGTTGTTCTGACAGGAGGGAGTAATTCCACAACAGAGCTGAGCTCATTGACCTACGTGCTTCATTTCGGCACGAGATGTGCTTCCCTGCTACAAACAGCTGCTCCCGTTGGAGCTCGGGCCACTACAAGTAAATAAACAAGTTAATGAATGCACTCTCGCCTCTGAAGGGGAGTCCTGATGTAGCAGTAGGAATTTAATATCACAAGAGTAAAGATTAAACAATATCAAGACTCTACAGTCATGAAATTGAAAGCATTGGGCTCTAACTATTGGATGATATCTTAGCTTTAAATATTACTGTCAATGGGAACTCTTTCACACTGTTCTAACTAGAAAACGGAGTGTGTATGAGCTTCAGTGCTTTTTGATTAGGGGTTGGTTTCAGGGTTGTAAATTATATTTTCATTCAAATATCTACCAGCCACTTCATTATATCAATCAATCAATCAATCAATCAATCAATCAAACTATATTTATATTGCACTTTTCATACAAAAACTGTAGCACATAGTGCTTTACAAACAGACAGATAATTTAAACAAGATAAAATGAATTATGACCCAAATCCACTCCACCCAGCCCCCGAACCAGCCTACCCCGCAATCCATACCCAGTAATGGTAAAATGCATCATAAATAAAAGACAATAATAAAGCAGGAACATTGTTGTACCCAGTACGTACCGAGGAAACGCCATCTTAAAGGTTTAAAATGAGTAAACACTGGAGGTTAGGTTTAAGTGTAAAAGTGAATATATCATGAAATAAAATAAAAAATAAATTGAAATGAAGTAAAAGATAAAATAAAATAATAATAAAGTGGAGCTGTAATAAAAATTAAAAACACTAAAAGGTTATTCAGGTAAAAGCCAGACTAAAAAAGTAGGTCTTTAGTTTGTTTTTAAAAACATTAACATTAGGTGCAACATTATAGGCTTGATGGGGTGGGAATCAATAACAGCTATCCTGAAGGAATCAATACCATTTGTCTTTATGCTTAACAAATCACTCGTCATTTACCTTCGCTTAGTTCTGTATGCCTTGCAGATCAAGGATGTTATGTTCTCATCTGAGGCAGTCGGAGGAAACAATAACAAGGAAGTTTAAGATGTGATAATGGCTGACGTGTACAAAGGTGGTCAAAACTGTGGCTTAATTTTACACAAATTGACACTACTCAATAACCAGCGTAGTAATGATTTCACATCAAACACCAGCAACTTGCAGAAGGATTAGATAATGTAGCATGACCTTAAATATCAGTAAATATTGTTATTGGGTTGGTAAGCAGAGATTGTTTGTTGTGTACTTTTGGGTTTAGTCGGAGCTTTGTCAGTTAGTGTCTTGAGAAAGAGGAGATGGTCATTATAGATTATTCTTCTTCCTGCTCCTTGTCATCCAAGATTTGACTTTTTATTTTGAGTTTAACTGCATTTTTTGACCTTTGAATGAAACAAATGTTACAAACTAATAATAAGGGCGGTGGTATCAATCAAACCTCAATTATTCCAATCCATACCCAGAGCTGACCTTGCAAAGCAGCTGAATTTGCCAGATACCATATCTGTCATTAGTCAAACCCAAAGCTTCAGAAACAATTGCTCCTGGTCAGAAAATTATCAGACTTTAAAGCTTTCTTTAAGGACAAAGAGGCTGTAGCACGAGTGTGGTTTAGGAGTGCCAAAGGTGAGAGGATACTTCAAGTCTCTGAAGAGTTTATAATTAATTTTAGGGACAAAACAGTTGTTAAATCACCCTCCAGTTTGTCCAGGTTGTGAAATATATCCTGTGGATATGTGAAATAGTCCATCTGGTGCGTAAAGTCTGAGTCACGCATGATGAAGCACAGCACTGCCTGAGGAGTTGCGTTTAGAAGAATGCAGAAAATAAAACCTTCGTTGATTTGTTCTCCATTATACAGTGTATACGGCAGAATAAAAAGATATTACTTTGTGTTTCTTCTAATACCATCCAGAGTGTTGGCCAATCATTTGAGGTTCAATAACCCGTGGTGTTATGATCATTCTGTCATCGTCCCCTCTCCTCACAGAGCCTTGTCTGCTCTGCACCTTTGAGCCAGATCGTGCTGAGTAAACAAGCCCATATTCTTGGTGAAAGGTGAATAAAATAGTTAAGTATTTTAATCACAACAGATCGTAAATGCAGTTCACTCAAGAGGCAAGAAAGTGATTGTGCACTGAGAGATATCAAAAGTTTGAAGCTCTGTGTGCTGAGGGAGTTTAGCTGGAGCCGGCGGTCTGCAGTAAGTGCTGAAACTATCAAAACCAGTTTGAATAAGATTTCATCCCCAAGAGTCTGATCGATTGTAAAGAGACGTGAATCAGTTTTTATAAACCTACTGTTAAGCAGGAGTAAACATTAACCTGCTGGCCAGCTTAGCAAACTCACTGTTGTTTCCTAATGCCCCTTTCTCCTCTCTCTCCTCTCTCCCCTCTCTCCCCTCTCTCTCCCCTCTCTCCTCTCTCTCCCCTCTATCTCCCCTCTCTCCTCTCTCCCCTCTCTCCCCTCTCTCTCCCCTCTCTCCTCTCTCTCCCCTCTATCTCCCCTCTCTCCCCTCTCTCCCCTCTCTCCCCTCTCTCTCTCCTGTCTCCTCTCTCCCATCTCTCCTCTCTTTGCACTCTGAGCAGTTGTGTCTCTCCTGATGCATTAACTGCGCTGCTGGAAACCTTTAGCTGTGCTGCTAACATTAGAATAAACATTACAAACATATATTGTGTATATACTGAACACATTTTAATGTCAAATCAAGCTATGCAGCCTCTTTGTGAACACAAGGCCAAAGCAGATCCTGAAATAAGCCTTTTTATAACAACAGTGAATCATCGTTTAGTTGAGCACACAGCTCTAGAGGCTTTTCTGCCTAGAATCAGTCCAAATGCATCGAAAACAGTTTAGCTATATTTTGGACAACATTTAACGGGCAGTATTTGTTGCACCCAGCTTTGGCTTGGAATGATAATGTATGCATCACTTAAAACTTATGGACGGATGTTGTTTTGAAGTAAATGAGTAAACCTTTTCTCAGTATTAATCGAGCGTCATTGAGCAGCCCTACCATTGCTCTCCAAAAGCGGGGTGGCTTCAGCACTAAATGACCAAAATGAACCATCGTCCTCCCCTCCTGTTGTCAGTCAGCTGTGGAGTTCAGGGAAAGCACATCTGTCCAGGCCGGGCAGATGTTCGGAAATGAACCGGCAGCTCTCATTGATGGAGACTCTTCCTGTCCTGCTCGGGGAGCAAACGTTTCTTCAACCAAAATCGTTCTGACACTTTGCTCGGCGCTCACCCCCGTCATCGGCGTCGAAGGCCGACAGCGGCTCACATTAACTAGAGCATCTCTCTGCTCCTCTGATCCTACATGACACCAGCCCCGCTGACGCCTTTGAAAGGAGCAGCACCAGCTATATTTAGCATGGCAGCTGCACCTGCAGGTTCCCTTTCCAGCCTCTCTGAGGTGAAAATAAGTTAATGATGTGAAATGCTAGCTATGTATGAGGAGGCTGTTTGTTTTTGTGTTGAAGAGAATTCCAACAACCTAATCTGAGGCATGTAATCTGGACCAAGATCCGGTTATGAAGAGGCTCTGTTTGTCATGCAGCTTCCTTCAACCAGCAGGCCTGTAATGCTTCTGTCAACATTGTAGGCAATGACTAACGTACCAATAAAACCAAATGTGCTATCCAAAGTAATACTTCAATTAATGTGAAGTGTTACTATCACTATTTGATGTTTTCTTTAACATCTTTAGTGTGGTTTGTTGGCTAATTTCAGTTTCTTCTTTGCTTTTCCTTTAGTATTTTATTTGCTTTTACTGCTCCATCGGTCATTTCAAGTTAAGCAGAAAGAGATAGTTTAACAGGAGTGCAGCCAATTTTACTCAAAAAGTAGTGCACAGGTTTCCTTCACATAAAATTGGTGCTCTGGCTTTATTTCTCACGAGTTGGGCTCTGTTCCTTGTCTGAAGACTCTCCCCCTACAACAAGGATTGTCACAATGCCAGACTTTTAAACACTGATATGGCCGCTATTACCCCACAACACCAAATTTTAATTGAAGTAAAAGTCCAGGGCGCTCTGTATTAGAACTTTCTTTTTTCCTTGAAATTCAGAAGAAAACCTGAACCTTGCAAAGCATCTGGATTTGTCATATTCAACATCTGTAATTAGAGGGATCCATCTTGTAAAACCTCAAGCTATAACAGTCAAGAGCTCTCCCAAAGTTCACAGACAAATCAGCCTCTTTGAAGACAATGAGGAAGGTGCTTCAGGTGTTGAAGCAGCGAGAGGCAACTGCAAGCTTGTGCACAGTAGCAGCTCGTGAAGAGCTTAGCGTGAATGCTGTCTGCTAAAAATATAATACTAAGCCATAAATTGTTATTCCTTTTATTACTCCAATTCATGTGTAAATTTCTGTATTTCAAAATAATCACAATTCAATTTATTCCCCAAATTTTCCAGCCCTTTCCTCATGATTTGCTTTTTTTTTTTAGACAAATTCACAAGTTTCCTGCAAGTTTGGTTGGATTAATTCCTCTGATACATATGAAGTTCTTTTAGAGATTCAATACATTTCAATAATTTTAACCATGAATGCAGTGTTTCTCCATGGGTTTATGTGTAAGGGGTTGTGACCTGGTCCCCTACAAACAACAAAAGAAATGTGACTGTTGAAATATGTTTTATAGTGATAGAGGGACCAGCCGTAGGAGACTTTTTCACTTCGCAAGTGGCAGGTGAAAGCATATAAAATAGGCATTCACTGTAAGAGACCATCGCACAACAGCATAATTTTATGCAAAACACTAAATGCAACAGCTTATATATTCATCATGCAACATTATGCCACATCTGTGCAGCTCTGTTGATAATACAAACAACAGTTTGCATCAGCAAAAAGCACTCTTTGTCAGAAAGAACTGAAAATTTTGACAATCTATCATGTGCCATTAACGCTGAGGAGGGTAGAGAGAGCTGAGAGACGGACACGGTGGGGTGTGATCTTTACAGTGAGGGATCTTTTCCCCTTGTGACCTGTTAACACCTGTTTGTTAGCCGCTCAGTCTGAGGGCGGAGGTGGCCGCGGCCTCTGGGAGACGGAGCAGCAGCAGCTGTCAACGAGTTCACAGAGCATGGCTGCACACTTCGCAAGATTAGATTGGAGGGCCTGTCCTCACTGTATGTAAATACCCCGAACTGGGAAATGGATAAGTACTTTAGATATATCTACATTTTTTTGACATGATTTAGTGTAAGCCAGTATTGTTTATATTAATGTTGTTGATTGGATAAAGATGGCTGCTTCTTGCTTTGTAGAAATGTTGCTTACTGTTCAATTTGCATCAGTTCTGCATAACAAAGCAGGGTAGACATCAAACTAGCAATAAAACATCCTGATCACCTCTGATAACTCTATTTGAGACAAATGCATCGTTATTTCGAGACAACAGCACATTTTTGGTAAAATTTAAATGATTGGAAAACTTTTCTTTACAATGGCAACAAAATATAGAGTTTTTTATATCAAATATTTGGTTATTTTGTTGGTTATTACAGAAAAAATGTTTCCCTGCTCTTCCACACTGCCTACATTGTATAAGCAATAAAATTTTGTCATTGTTTGTGCTATGTTAACAGTTTGCATTCATTTTTATGCCATTTTTTTGGCAGATGTAGTATTCTCCTACAAACCTGCAAAAACCTGCAAAATGTTGCACAGTTTTAGTAGTATTATAGTTTTCCAGCATGTTTTGATACCACCAGTCATTAACACCACAGAGGTTGGATCATTTTTCATGACAAAATATCACATTTTCAGCCTTAAATATTTTGCTGCCCTGCAGATTTAGAGGGGACCAATGGGGATGCATGTTATTGACATGTGACCACCACAGCCTCAAAATCCCATCTCAATGTTTTTATCTTAATTCTAAACAGAAATAACAAACAGATATTACATTGTCTGAATTATAAACTTATTTAAGATGCTTGTAAAAATCAAGTCATATTGTCACCTGCATGTTACCACAGATATGTCATTTATCTTTTGTAGTATTTTTAATTGGTCAGCTGTTGGTGCAGCATTAAGACAAACATGATATACATTATAAAACAACACATCATCATACAACTCACTGTGATGAGGGATCAGTCAGACTAACCTGTAACACCAGATAATTTAATATATTCTATTCAGAATATATTTTACTAGTCCATCTAAAGAACAGCCAATAGAAAGTGATTGTGGAGGGCTGAACCTTTCAAAAACATATCCAGAAGGTGATTGGATAATCACTTTGTCAGTCAAATTGAATGTGGGCCAATCAGATGATGAAGAACAGAACATGAGCCAAAACTTGTGGGAGTGAAAGGGAAATATCTTTTCTATTAAGATATGCTTTCAGTGTTGTTATGTCCTTGTTTGATGAAGATCTGATAAAACTGAAGCTGAGCATCAGTGCTAATCACGAGCAGCAGCTTCTCGCTGTTGAGCTCAGTTGTTTTGGCTTAGGAGCTCTGCTGGATGGAGCTGAATGATTACAGACAATCAGGCGGATCCAGCTGCACTGCAAGGTGCATGGACTTATTTATAAACACATTTAAAAGAAACAAATCAGTGTTTTGGTTAAACTGATGAGCATGTAAACATAAAACTGAGTGTGTCTGTAGATATACTGTGTTTGTATAAGTTTAGTTGTTTTATATAAATATGAACAGATCTGATGAGGATATTTTAATATTATTATGATTATCTGAAAACAGAGACTTTTAAAAGGACTCGGTTTTCAGCAGCGATTTCCAGGAGCACAGTAGGCTGAAAGTCACATGTTAACATGGTCCCTCATTTCAGCATAGCATCATAAACTGATATGCCAGCACGATGGAAATGTCTGTAAAAACAGCATGCATTCTGTGATGTTCATTTGTCATTAGTCTGAGCTGGGAGGATGAGCTAAGTTTACATCCCATCAGGTAGTTGTATACAGCTCAAGCTGTATTGTATGTCCCGGATTTCTTTTGGTTACACTTGCGCATTGTCAAGTCTTTTTTTTACAACTGTGGTCTTGAAAGAGAAGGACAAACATGAACACAAACACAAGGTGAAACAGCAAGTTTATCTCAGGACTTACTTTTTCCGTCATCACAGCTAAGACAACGACAGCCTCAGAGGGTCATGAGTCAAGTCTTGACTGTTCAGCAACACAGATGGATGTGAGAAAATGTTATTTTCTGAATTGAAGCACCCTGCATACTTTGTTAGTTAAACAAGGTAAAAAGAGAATTAATTTTTACTCTGTACAACCTGGTATCCAGTGATCTTCTGCCTCTTCTGCCCTGTACTGGTCCTCAGCCTGTTAGTCACAGAGATCACAGTCTTTAATGTCACGAAATCATTCCTGTATTGAGTCTGTTTAAACATATCTTGTTGAGCTTGATCAGTTATCAAGTTCAATAGACCAACAAGTTTAAGGCAGAGGACAAAGTTGTTTACTGTTTTTGTATTTTTTAGTATTTAAACCTTGTTGTGAACCCCACGCTCTCATGACACTCTCCCATCCCTTCAAGACTCAATTATCGAATTTCACACTCTGATTTTCACATTTTTTACATTTGTAAAAAGTTAATCATCTCCTTTGTTGTTTTTTCAGTTTCTATTTTTGCATGCCCACAACAAAACTGATCTCAGCGCGATGCTTTCAGGCGCTGTCTGTCTCCACCTGACTGTTAACCAGGGCCTCGGGGAGCACTTGTTGCCAGGCAATGGCACACACCGCCATCGCCTGCAGCAGCACGAGCATAGCAGGGGAAACAATGATGGATTATGCACAATTTCACATTTTAAGTTCATGAAACTTTATTCTGTTTTATGTGTTTCTAGGCTATTTTTCTTTTTATAGAGCTGAAAGAGACTATTCTCTCTTGATGATATTGTTTTGTCTGTGCAGAGGATTGGTTTGTTAGAGAACAATAATGATTCAGTTGATGGTTGGTTCTGGAGTGAGAAATATTTTTCTTTTGTTGACTGGAATGAGAATGAATGGAGTTTTCAGATATGTTTATGTTTTCAAATGAGATATAGGGCAACACAGTACGGTCTCTATCAGGAACTGTCATGAAGCTACTTTATCGTATATTAAAACTCAAATGCAAATAGCAATACTTAATCTTTGAGCGAAACCAAGAATCTGAAAAACAGAGCATCTACAGGTTATCAAATAGAGCTGCACATCTTCGCTTTTCTCTCGTTTTAGTTATTACGTTAACAATTTAATTCCCTGCAATACTAGTATGCATCACGATGCAACACAGTGAGCAGGATCTTTGATTTTCCATATCACTGCGCCAGACTACTTTTTAGATCAAAAAAATGTACAAGCAATTCGATAAATATGAGCTCCTTGTCTAAATCAGAAATAGCTTTTGAGGTCAACTGCAACACAAAAGCCTTTTCATTGTAAACCAAATTAATCAAAATCAGAAATAATTAATCCCCAAGGGCTCTTATACATAATATAGCACAGGAATAAAAAAAGACATTAAAATAGGTAAGAGCATAAAATTGAGTAAAAATAAGAAAGCCAGGTTGCAGCATACAGAATCTTTAAGCTATATCAACTTCTTTATAAAGGAGATAAATATAATAAGTCAAGTGAGACTATTAACAAGCCCAAGGAATTTGCACCGGTAGCATCAACAATATTTACAATATGAATATAAACATGACAGCATTGTGTGACAGTAGACCACGTTGACACTGTATATGGTGTTTGCTATTTACAAATATTAATAAATATCAGGGGTGACAACGGTGAAAAAATGTTTAAAATAAATACATTTAATAGGTCTCATCTTTCTAAACTTTCAGAACAAAGACAATGTAATCAGTTGAATAACCTTTGATAAATAATGTTTTCTGAAGGAGAAATTTGTTTATTTACATCATGAATTAATTACTTAAGTTTCATTATGTTTCAGAGTAAAATTCATAAACTTATTGCCTTTTATTTATTCAACTATTTGCACCAATTTTCCTGTTAGATTGAATTAATAGTTTTAGTGTTTCTGTCAACAATTTTGTGAACTGACAAAAATTAAACCAAGTTTTACATGAGTCCTTTCCTTGTAATTCAGATGTCCTGGCTGTAGGGTAGTTTATTGCACTGCTTCTTGAGATCTTTTTGGACTGCTTATTTAAGCAAACACACAATATAATCGTATCGGTATCGGCTGATCTCACAAACAGGTGATCATTGATCAGTTTCTGCCTAGGAAAGCCTGACTAGGGCATCCCTAACATTGATGCAGTTTATGCTGATGTTTACTGGAAAATGTTGCTGCCTGACCTACTGCTCAGGAAACCGATTATTTACGATGAGAACCACAATTGAGGCACTGCATAAACTCAGATATAGGCAAGTGTCTTTGTCTACTTTTAAGTCAGAAATGTCTAGAACACTTATTCTAATCCACTTTTACTTAACAAGTCAAGATAAACATCTTACATTAATGAATGAAAGGCAAAAAAAGGCATTGAATTGCTTGTAATTGTAAGAAAATGCCTGCCAATGAAACAAGGAAAGTTAAACTCAGTGAGGATCTTAAATTCAGGTATATCTGCTCTGGAGAGAAAATTACATTTTAAGACAATGTTCAAGTTAAATTTGTCTCATCTTATTGGCAGATTATTTGACTTATTATAAGCAACTCAGGCTTAATTTTTAGTTTTTACATTTTCAAATAGGATCTTAACCCAGACATGTAAGGAAATTGTGGCTTAGAATCAGTTTGGTTAGATTTTTTTTACTTGAAATTGAACAAATAGTCCCGCCTAGATCTGAGTTTCTGCAGTGTAATCTACCTGATGTGTTCATTTAGATTGGAAATTGTTGTAATTCAATGGGATTTATAGAGCATTTATATTACTGGTAAAGATGAAATGAAATTAAATCTTGTTTGATATGAAGGCAACAAAACCTGAAGTTCTAAACACTCGATATTTGGACTGCATTGTCAGAAGAACAAGGTGCATCAAGTCCTGTGTCGAGGTTTGTATCTGTGGCTTTGCTCTAAGAGTCAAGAGCAGCATCCTGGTCTCTCTGGTCCCCCTCTACATCTGCAAGGCCTCCCTAATAGTTTCCAGAGCCAACCCCAAAGACCACCAACTTAAAAAAAAAAAGATCCTCATGCCATTTCAAAACATCACATTTTGTCAAGACATGTGACGCTCAAGGGTGCAGAACAAACCCACATTCTTCTGTCTGTGGTTGTATTACTACCAAACACACTCCTGTGTCACCGCCGCCGCTGTCGACTAAACTGATCTCACTTTGGACGGCTACAACTGAGCAATGTGGCTGAACAAACACAAATAAATCACTTTGTAAAGGTGTTTACCTGTCGGAGCCCAGAATCGCTCTCTGAGTGGTGACCTCTCCCTCTCTCTCTCTGTTTTGTTGTAGCTGTGAGAAGAAGCAGAAAACACGAGAAGAGAACCATTTGATGGAAGATAAGAAAAAGAAAAAGCAAGACGAGAAGAAAAAGAAAGAAGGTGCCCAGAAAAAGGTAAGTCTGTGGAAGAAACACATGTGTTTTAGTTGAAGTCAGATTTGCAAACAATTGGCGGTTCATACTAAAAGCCAGATCAACAGCTGGCTCACTTGTGGCAAAACTAGAAGAGAAATGAAAGCACTTGCTTCCACTTCTATTTTCCTCCACTGGTTTTGAGCTATTTTCTCATAAGCATGCTTAGATTTATTTTTATTAGGCAGGTGATCACTTAAATCAGTGGAGTTATGGTCTAAACACATGGACGTGCGTTAACTGTAGACATGTTAGAAATAATCCTTTAATCGATGCATCGTGATGTGGACGTTGATGATTTAACATCGATGCAGAGGCAACGTGATCGATTAATTTAGCAAAGGCTGTTGACGGACTGCAGTATTAGGTTTGTTCTTGAGGAGGAAAAAATCAAGTAGAGGTAGACTCGACATGAAACTTATTTTGTTAAATAAAATCTAGAAGACTTTTTTTACACTAACAGTTCATATTTAACTGACTGCTTGTATTCATTATTGGAGAAGTAGCAGTAGGGCTGAGCAGTATATCATTTAAATTGATTTATTTGAATCATTTTCTGCAGAAGATTTAAAAATGAAAAATCAAGATTTTTTTCCTCATCTTACTTTTACTCCAATCGTAAGTTTTTGTTGTCTTTGAAAATATTAACACTGAAAATGTGCAGTTTTCATGGTAGAAGACCTTTTCAAGTGTTGTACAAACACATGTTCAGGCTTGTATTTCTTCTTTAAATGAGATTAAATATTGATCAGAGAGCTCAGTGTTAATATACTGTGAAAATAGCTCAGCCTTCTGTGTTCATGTAGACAAGCCTGCCTAAGTTTGATCTTACATATTTAATTTTATGACAACATTACAGCATGCATTTGAACTCTAAGAGGGAAAGTCTGCTTAGTTTTGGAACATATTTTGATAACAGAAAGGCAAAACTTGATTCATATAATTTCTATGTCAGTTTAAAGGTGTTATTTTTCTCAAGAGGGAAAATATGGATTAAAATCGTAAATCGAATTTTGTGGAAAAAAAATAGGCATTTTATTTTGAGGTCGTATCACCCTGCCCCAAGTAGCAGTGAAGTAGGAAATCAAGGATGCTTGAGTTGAATCGTGAGAAAGACGAATACATGTAGTTGACTGGGTGATGGGGTGGCACGTCGGCTCCATCATACTTCTATCAGGCTCGTGTGTGCTGTATGCAGGTCACATCTCCCTGCTGACACAGCCCTGTCTCTTTTTATAAGTTTTACCTCCAAAAGTCCATAAAGGAATTATTTTTATCATCTTTGCTTTGAAAATCTCAAGGTTGTATAGAGGAAAGGGCAAAAAGTCATGTTTTCACCATTAAATGATACACAGTGCACAACTGTAGGCAAAAGATACAGTCATGTATTTTTTGTTTTCCACTGTTGAATTTACTGTGTCGCAAATAAGTTTCCTCCAAACTTGTTACATGGGTTTCAACCATTAAATTCACAGTAGAAGTGGTGCGTAGATTTACTTACAAGCACTTAAACAACTTAAAGAGGATGTTCCTCTTCTGGCCTTTTTGTGATGCTCCGTGTAAGTCTTTCAACATCTTTGGCTGCTTGTCCAATATTTAGACATGAGAAAGCTTCAAAATGTGAGCATTCTGTATTTAAAAAAGGAGTGTCTCTCCAAAACTGCACTATCCTGGTTTCTAGGTTTGCACAGATAATCACGATTTTATTGTTATAGCCTTGGCGATCCAAGTAAATGAAACACACCTTTTCGATCAAGGTCAAGCAAAGTTTCATGGGTTAATGGCCCTGCTTTTACACCTTTTGACGCAGTTAAATGAGGCTTAAGTTTGCTTTAAGCTACCTTTTGAAATCATTTGTGTTTTTAGGTTAAAAAAATATTATGTTGCATAGACAAGGATGTTTAGTAATAGCTTATATCAGTGGTCCTCATTTACTTTCTGTCGTGCCTCGCCTTTGAGATTGAAACGTTTCTGTGCTCTACCACCAACCCCGCCACCGTCAAAGTTATTTAAAGGGTAATATCAAAAATTTTTTCAATTATACCCAATCATATTCAATTTCTTTATGAATCATTACTGTGCAGACAAAGAAAACAGTAGTATTTATTTGCCCTTGTTATACCCAAACATGAATTATTATTGATATTCTGACACCAATTTTATCTTAAAAAGATGAAAAAACAACTAGGTGACAACTTATATACCTGCTTCTTTCAAGTCTAAAATAAAGATTCAAGTCCAGAGCAACAAATTCAAGTCCTAACATTAAACAACATCAACCAGAGAAAGCAAACAGAGACTTGCTGCTGAAACAACATTGATTTTTACTTAAACATAACCTCTAATATGGCAAAGAGTCGATCATGGTGCAGTTTTTGATTGACACATTGGTTGGCCACTCTAAATTCCAGGAGGCTCGTGTCCCATTTTGACCACGCTCCATCCAGATGTAACCCTGGCTTATTTGCACCCTGTTTTCTTAAATTACCACAACCCATACTGCTATTTCTTTTTCTTTTTCTTTTTCTTTTTTCTTTTGAACACGAACAAATGGTTAAACGTATAACAAAACAGAAGCAACAACAACCAAAGCGCAAAATAAATGTGTCATTTGCATGTTCAAAAAGGAGTAGGAGGAAGTTAAAACTTACCTGGTCCCACCGTTTCACCTTACGCAAGTAGTCAGTAGTTAATTCACTTCCAAATAATAATAACAATAGTCACACATAAACAAAATAAACCAAGTAGTAATAATATAATAACACAAATAGCAATTTTTCTGAATATTTCTGACTGTGTTCTTCTCTCCGCTCACCCCCCTCAGCTGCTTACTTTAATGTTACCATGGGAATCCAAGGAACAACCCCTAAACTTGGAGTAAAACATTTGCCTTTTTTAGGTTCACATTCACAAATTGAGGAAATTGACTCCAGTTCGGTGTCTGAAAACTCGGTTAGATGGATCAACTGTAAACATCTGTTGCTTCATCTCTTGTGTGCTCAGGTGTCTCTGTGGTTACATCATGCATGATGAGTGCATGCGTGCTGTCATGTGCATCCTCATAAAGCATTTCCAGAACTTTATGCAGCTCACATACTTCACCCCGCAGCCTCCCCTCCTCCTTCAGTGGGTCATCTGTTTTCAGTGTTAGCAGGTTAGCCTGCTGTTCCCACTAAACATACACATCCTTGAACTCACCCCCCGGTGCCGCTGAAAGAATTCTTAATGCATACGAGGGGCATTTGTTTTATCTATTTTCACCCCACAGACCAGTGAACCCATTCACCTCATCCAGCAGTAGGAATGTACATGAACCTCTTAGCATTTCAATAGATGAGCAAAACCAGCCTCTGAACATTTTGTTCTGGCTGCCCTGGCTAGCGGCTCCGGTGCTGTCGCGCAGCTGGAGAGCCAGCCAATATAACTCAGATGTTGATTGAGCACTAACATGTAGATCCACAGTTTACATTCAGAAATTAAAAAGGTTGTTATTTATTCATTATAGTTTTCTTTTGTGTTGTTCATGCACTTTTTTCTCCTTTTTTTTCAGGCCACAGAACAGATAACCAAAGGTGAGTTGTGGCAACTTTTGTTAAACTTCTTCATCCTGCTCGTTCCAACATTGGGAGTATCTTAAAGTTTAGTTTAGGTTAGATTCTTTATCAGTTACGCTTTATTTGCCTGTAGAAGTGGATTTGCCTTTGCCTTTTGTTAAAAGATGCTGCACTGTATATTGCAGAAATATCTCCCTGCTCAGGGAAGTTTATCTACTTTACTTAAAATTTTGTGTCTTGAACAACAGGGTAAGTACGTCTAATATATGATGGTCTGATACTTTTCAATGACATCTTTTCAAGGCGTTCAATCTCCAGAAGTGGCATCCATTTTATGTATTATTAATTCTTTTTTTAAATAATCTATTGATTGTGTAGGAGAGACGTGCACATTGTTAAGATTGCACAAATCAGCCAAATTTTGGTAACAATTGCTGATGCATTTGTGCAACTATTACCTGCAATCTTTGAAATAGGATTTCTAAAGATCCCCCTAAGGTTTAGAATGTAGTTGTATTTATTTATGGTCTAAAATGTCCTGAAAAGCCTTATTATTGAATGATTAAACTCAATTTCAGTGGCACTTTGATTGAGACATGTCTTAGAGACTTAAAGGGAGCGAAGTTGCAAGTTAGATGAATTCAGCCTCAAGATAAAAATACTCCAGGATAATTGGTTGAGACAATGAAAATAATGATTGATAATGACAATGATTATAATAATTTGAGTTTTAGGTCATACAGAAAGCTTTCAAATGAGGAACAAATGGAAGAGCAGCTATCAATTCCCATATAAAACCAGGAAAGCTGGGAAAAATGGGATTGATTTTCTGTGTTTTGGTCTTGAAATAGTCTTCAGACGTTTTAAATTTGACCAAAAATAGTGTGCAGCAGCCCTGAAGAAATAGAACAGTTTTGTATGAATAGAATTAGTGTTTTTTCTTGCATTGTATCAACATATAGTAATTATTAATGCTGTTTTATTAATTATTTATTTTTTTAACATTATCATATCATAGTTTAATGTGTAGTATCATTAAACCTTCGAAAGGAAGACTTATGGTGCTTTTTTACTCATGGTTTTGGCTAAGTGTTTTAGTCACTTAGTATTTGCTGTTTCTACTTTGATACCTGGAAGCTTGGAAGTCCAAATCTACAACAAAGAATGAAATATGGTGCTTTTCCATTTGTAGTATCTGCTCAACTCTGCTCCACCTGCATTGTTTGGAGGCTACACTGTATGTTTCCCATTACAGTGTAGACTTACCTCTATAAGGTAGGTCATAGTGAGGCTGTGCAAAACTCCAGTGGTGTCCTCACAACCACAAAGGAGGAAACAGAAGTGATAGAGCTGCTGGACCCTATGATACTATGTCACAGCGAGGAGATAAATTTTACATGCAGCAAAACAACAGACTTTTCAAAGCAGAGGAAAGTTTGGGACGTCTTACAGCTTGACGGATCGGACGGGAGGCGTTTTATTTCTATGTCAGATACCGAGGGTCGTGGCGATGCTCTGACGATTCAGTGGTTATCAGTCTCCACGTCACGTTTAGTCTTGGTGCACCTCTCTTTGAACCCCAGACAACCAAAATAAGTTGAGCTGAGATGAACTGATACCACCTGGTGGAAACGCCACAATGAGTCAATGTGGTAGCTGCCTCTCAGTTTGTAGCTTTTGTCCCAATAACAAGACAACTTTTGTCCCTGAAACAGAAAACTGTTTCAAACAAAGGAGAGTTTGGGCCCTTGATAGGTAAGCTGTTGTGTTCACACTCGCTCTATGTGACGGCTAAAGCTCTTGACAGCATCAGTGTGGGTTCAGTACCACCCTGTGCCCTTTCCTGCATGTCTTCCCCCCTGATTTTTCTCTTTAATTTTTAAAAATTTATTTATTTATTTTTATTTATTTTAGACATTTAACAAGAGATACAAAAGAGTAATTTGAACAATGCAAAGAAATAACAAGAAATTTCAGAAACACAGAAGAAGATAATAAGACAATAACAAGAGACAAAAACAAATAAACAAAAAAACAAGACTGATAGTAGAGTAAAAAGGCAAACAGGACAAGTAGTAAAACACAAATGAGGTAGAAGTAGGGGGTAACAGTCACAAGTGTTCGTATGACAAAGAATATTGTTGCTTGAGTGTTTGGGTGAATGAAATTTATGTGATTTAAGGGCAAAACTTTATATGGAATAATGTAAATAAATAAAAATCCAACAAAATAACTAACTAATAAGCAATTAGGGGAAAACTACAAAGAATAAAAGATAATAGGAAGAACACTTGTGTTTTTAAGACATTAAATTCCCCCTGCTCTTTCTGATGCAGTTAACTACCACTCCTGTCCAAGTCCTTTTGGGAGTTTGGGTAGTCATACAGCACTATGGAGCTGACAGGAGGTGTTTTATTATCCCTGCCATGTTGTGTTGATAGTTTGACCATTTCAGCAGTGTCTCTTTAGTATTTGCTCAGCTCTTTTGGAAATGCCAGAAGTGAAATGTAGAAATGTACCAAGTTCCAGCTGCAATCCCTAGAATAGATGAGCAGAGTCGAGGCGAGTTGACCCAATAACACACAGAAGAACTGCCCCTTTATTGTGAAGGCGGTTTATTAGTTCATCCTCATATTTAGACTTGCAGCTCATCAGGAAAACTGTTTTTTGCCTTGGAGCCTTAATTTCCCATGTGTTCTTTGTAGAGAAATTTAGATAAAAATGAACTTTTATGATCCTTAAAACATCTTCAGCTGAAGCAGCCAGGTGGTCCAATCTACCTGAGCCAAAATGGAGGCCATATTGCTCATAGAGGACTAATAAGGAGCACAGGGATGTTGCAGCTGGCACTGTGGACTCTCTACGGGCTCCTCGGGCGTGCCTGTAGGGGTGGAGGTGAGGGGAAATCTCAGAAGAGTGCAAAGAGACTGAGGGGAGAAAACAAAAGAAACTTCACCGAGGAGATTTTGTGAGATTTTAACTCTGAATCTCTTAATGACGAGAGACTCGGGCAGGCAGTGTCGGACAGCCAGTTAGCCCAGGAGCAGATTTCTCCAGTCCAAGCTGAGCAGGCAGATGGGAGAGGGACTTAATGCCTCACAAGGGATGGGCAGGGGCAAAATCTGATTAGAACTTCTGCTGGACTTTGGCAGCGTGGCCTTAATAGCAGCCAGAGAATACACACCTAATTACTGAGCGAGTGTCTTTGTGTTTAAGTGCCTAAAGCCGTGTTCAGACAAATGTGTTTGTGCAAGTTTGGTGGCTAATTTTTGTTTGGATCAGTAAAGAGGACGACGTGTGTTCTCCTCCTGTGGGTGCATACGATTGTGAGGGCTCGCATCGTTGAGGGTCAGCGCCTTGACCTCACACTCTCTCCCCGTAGGATGAGTTAATGAGGCTGTAATGTCACCGCGGTGCCCCCCCCTTCCCACTCCTTATCCCTCTGGTCTGAGTCACCCTCAGAGCCTCACAGTTTGCAGCACTAATGAATGTGATCTGGGTTAGCTGTGTTAGCATTTCTCTTTGTGTCTCATACATATATATCCTACTTTGTGTTTCCTCCAGCACCCACAGCTTGACCCACATAGGTCGCTTTTCTCCTCTTTTAAACGGCTGTGATATGCACGAGTGTTTTCTTTGCTGCTGCTCGTAACAGCAACATGCTGCGACAAGATTTTACTCTGATGGCCCCCAAGTAAATGTCACTTTGACTTTATGTTGCATTTTACTCATCTGCATAGCCCTAACTGCTGTTTCTCTGTAGTAGAGATTTAATCATGCTTCAGAATAGAATAGGATAAAACAGAAACTATTGTGTTGTCTCATTTTGTGTGTAAAAGGCCGTTTTTTCTGTTTGTTTTTCTGCAAATACTAGCCAAAGAAAACACAAGGCCATATTTCACAGTATGGAAAAAGTTGAGGGTTTTTAAACAGTAGTGAATGTGAACATACTCTAGCACAGTGCTTTTCAATGATGTCCCTTAGAAATTTGTAAAACCTTATGTTATTACCCCAACTATACAGCATCAAATAAAGTGAAATGAATAAGTTTTTGATTAACTTTCATTTCTGTTTAAAATCATACAATCATTAACTTTTAAAATTCCCTATAAAACTTTTTAAGGCTTTCACCATCAACAGAAAAAGCAGGTAGGGATAGAGATTAAAACAGACACTGCTCTGCATGTTTTGAAACCTGGAAACGGTAACATTAGAGCTTATCAATCCTGTTATTTAGTCTCATTGGTCGTCTAGCATAAAGTCATTTTAACATATTACTGCGCAAATATTCCTCAGGGGAAGAACTCAAAGCACCCCAGCATCCTCACTGACTTTAACCAAAAAAGAAAAATACAATATTTTTTTGATTTTCATTAGGTATCAGTAGATATAAATCAACTTGCAAAGACTGAAGTTTCTAAAACACATACTTTAGGGTCATTTTTTGCATGGATATCAGTTTGGTGTACCTTAAGGTTTTGGCTCAGTCTTTGGTGTGCCGTGGGCAAAAGAAAACTGTTCTACTGGTCATCTAAATAAAAATATGAACCCACATTAAGGCAAAGTCTGATCATTTTAAACAAGGCATTACACAGTGTTTGGTTCCCAGGAGTTGGACCTTTTCTCACATTCAAACCTAAAATTTTCTAGGGTGTAACAGAGTAACCTACCCAGAAAATTCCCTGACTTGCTTGTTAACTCTTGGCCCTCACAGCAGAAGGATTTCCTTCAGTTGACCGCTCAATCAATGAGAGTTGGGATAAGGAAAAAACGTTGAGGAGACCAGCATGAAAATTTCACGGGCCCGTTTACATGATAACATTGTCACCAGAAACGGAAAGATTTTTTCTTTGCATTTCCAAAAGCACTCCACATTCACACAGATCCGCGAGAATGACTGAAAATGTTTGTAGTGGCCTTGGTGAATTTAACAAATGTGTCTCTGCTGGTCAGAGTTTTGACGCAGCAAATCCACATTTTGTTGGAGGAGCGATAACAAACCTAGTGCAGTAAGCAGCACACATGTTGCTCAATAGTCGGCCATAGCTGCTGTTGTTGTTGTTCCTAGGTGTGTCCGCAAATTTTACCTGAAAGAGTACTGCGCATGCACCGCGCGTCACCGTTTCTCTTAAAACTCCCTGTTTACATGGAGACAATAAGAAAAATGTTTCAAAACTTGTCACTCTGGACCCCGGTCTCAAAAGGTTGTGGATTCAGGCATCCAGGCTCCATTCTCATATAAATTTAAGGCACAAATGCAGCAAAAACTCTCTGTTTTCTTTGTTGTGTAAACGGGCCCTAAATGCTGCCATGCACTTATTCCAGAACTTAGACATTGGTGCTTTAGGGAACTTCACATCGGAGTTGACTGCATTCCAGCAACAAGCCAAAAACACACGAGTACAGGAGATTGTCAAAGTTTCCAACTTCAAGAGGCATTCAGGGTGACATGTACGAGTTGCAACTCAAGTTCTCCACCTTGAGAGACCACGCAGAGCACCAAAAATCTGGGTGGAAACAACGGATGTTTGCATTTACACATGCAGCTCCTCCAGGTAGAGACAGGATATTTTAGTTTTGTTTGGCATGTGTGAATGCAGGAATGTACATATTCAAAACAAATGTAATGAAGCTACATTAACAGTGAGAAACAGGCTGTTACTAGTAACAATTAATTATGTAGTTTCACTGATTTAATTCAGTCAGTAACAAGATATCCTTGAAATAGTTTGAACAACTCTGAACTCAATTTTATTTTCGCAGCTTTACTTTTTTCCTCTTTATTGTTAAAAAACTGTGGAAACAATGAATTAGCAATTAACTGATCAACAGTAAGAGGCAGACTGTCCCTGGCACTAGCGGTAGGTACACTGGGAGCTAATTAGGAGAACACGGCTAGCGCGGAGGCTGATAAAACACAGAAGATCTCCAGGAAGACCCGAGCACCATAGTAACACTACACCACCTCCTGTCTGGTCGAGCAGAGAGGCCCACCCAGGGACCAGCAGGAGGGAAAAATCAGCAGAGGAAAGGTTGTTTGCAAGGAAAGATACGGCACGGACTGTTTTGGTTACATTTACGTGGAGTGCAGCGAGGCGTCTGCTCCAGCATAACGCCTTCGGTTGTTTGGGAGGTCTAGAAAATAAAGCATGAAAGCCGAGAGCAGAAGAAACAGACGGAGCCATGTGAAACTGTGAGAATGCACGGCAGTTTCCTGTTTGCCGGCACAGCTGAGGGGGCCCTTTGCAGGATAATTCTACTGGCTCACATCTCTGACACACACACACTGGCTCTAACAGTCCCCTTATGTGACATGCAAACACCAGCAGCATATGTACATTGTGTGCCTTGGCAGCCGCACACATGGTTTTACTCACATAGGTCTACATTACTGCTCGGGAATACTACACAGACCCCTCTGCCTCAAAGAGAGTGGTTTGAATTAGCACATGTAGTATGTTAACAACAAGCTACCACGATAGGTGAATTCACTCTGAACTTCATCCAGATTAAACAAGGGGCTCTCAACTGGTGGGTTGGATCTCAAAAGCAGGTCTTCGAGCTGTTTGAGTGGATTGCAGATGTGTTGGAAAAAATATATGCTGTCCTTAACCCTAGGAAAGAGCATTGAAAGGATTTTATTGATACCTACGCCATTACTGATTCTACCATTTGATCTAATTCAGTTAATGCAGTTAGTGCCGTACTACGTAAAAGTGAGCAACAATTTCAACCACTTCTGCCTCATCTGATACGATCGCTGCTTGACTTCTGCGTTGGTGTTCACGCTGACTTCTGATGAAAGTTCAACCAAGATCAGAGCTAAGAGAAAAGAATTGATAAGGGAATTGCTGAGCAAAAGTACAGAAGATACAGAGTCATTTGGGTATTTGTTATTGATTCTCTTCTGGAATTGGATTTCGATTCCCATCCCTGATCCTGTAGAAGTCTTAAAAAGTCATGGTAGATTTTTTAAAATCAAGGTCATAAAACACACCAGCTAGTCTTATTTTCATTGCAAGAAGTCTTAATTATTTTGTTTGGATGCACAGTATTATTAGACCAATATTAGTATAATCAGAGAATTGCCTAAGAAGGTGATTATTGGTGTTAGCAAATCTGATGGGTTTTTTTGGAGGATATTCACAGCAGATATTGTAGTCATACAAATTGGCCATGCATATCCCATATATTGGCTGAAATATTAGAAAATGTGCAAATGTACCATAATAACTTAATCAAAAATGTAATTTATTAAAGACTAAGCTGTTGTTTTTCCTTCCTCACATCTGTTTCACACAAATAGACATCATGAAAGGAACAGATAAATTTAGTGAGGTTTAGGCTTTGTGCTCTTGACCAAAAATATCGGTAACAGTGATAAGTTGTTCAGAAATATCCACATATCTGATGTCAGCAAAAGTCCAATATTGTGTGTCCCTATTATTTTGGTATCACTTCATCTCTGTGAAAAACACCGGTGATGCCTCAAAGGGCTGATTCCTCTGATGACCTTGAATACCGCTGTTCTGTCCGGCTCAGGGTAGAAAGCACAGACTGTAGAAACAATACAGGGCTGTTGGAAATGATGCTCAACTGACAGAACTGATCAATTACCCCAGAGTAGACTGGTCAACCAATCAGAACAGACTGGGCCCACATGGGGACAGAGAATAGAGCCAGATCAGGGGCACTTAGTCCTGGCAGTTGAGATTTTTTTTATAACATGAGCAATTATAAACATATTCCAGCAGTCATCAGTTATACATATGAATCAGAGTTAAGACGTTTTAAGGATAAGTTGAGGATTTTCTGTTTGTACTCAGACTGGCTCAAAGAACAGATAGAACTGAATAATATGAAATATGAGGTTAGATTAGATTAGATTAGATAGAACTTTATTTATCCCTTTGGAAGACTCCCTCAGGAAAATTAAGATTCCAGTAGCACCATTTATAGCAGATAAAACATAAAAAAGATAGATATAAACATAAATAGAAATATGGCTACAGGCTGGCTACTGCTCCTTCCTGTCTTCTGTCTTCCTGTTACTCCTTCTCCTCCCGAGTGAGGAGTTGTACAGTCTGATGGCTTGAGGGACAAAAGAGTTTCTCAGTCTGTTGGTCCTGCACTTGTGAAGGAGTATTGGGCTGAACAGGCTCCTCTGGTTGCTGATGACGGTGTGCAGAAAGTGACTGGCATTGTCCATAATGTCCAGCAGGTTGTGAGACGTGATCTGTGTCGGCCAAAGCCTTGGGGGGCTCTCAGTCACTTTCTGTTCTGCAACAAAAAAACATATATATTATTCGCTATTCTAAATTCAGACTTTCATTATGTTTTAATTCCAAATACACTTGTGTATTAATGACTTTGTGATTTATTTTGCAGCTTCCCTTCTTCTTTTTTAAACCAGGTTTACTCCAGCAAAAATACGATTTTGGAGCTTAGCTAAATTTGAATAAATCACCTTACAGTGAAGTCTTCAGGACGAGCTCTGCATTAGTTCTCTGTGTATTTATGCAAATTATTCAGCCACTGAGGTGACATATTCATGTGTGTGTTAGAGTAGTTGACATAAGAGTGAGATATCCCAACATGGTTTTTGTTGTGTTTTCAGCACTAAAAATGAACTTTAGGAAAAAAAAACAGGGGTACTTTTCAATCAACAAAATGCCTGCTGAAACCTGTCTTTGAATATTACAGCCAAAGGTCAAAGCTGGATGTTATTGTTGGGTTTTTTTCTGCTGACAATTCAGATATATCCTTTCCTGTACTGTAAATACAGATATATCTTTAAATTTTGACAAATGCCCACTTTGCTTAGAGGATTAATTCACTCACTATGTTTACATGACAAAAATGATCGTGGTAGCTGGACAAAAATTAAACTCTTGAACACATCAGTCCGAACAAAATAGCACCAAGACTAATTTGTATTAGTCCCATCATAACATCTACAGATGCTTCAGTGATAGGTTGATTTACTTTTGCACATATGCACCTAAATCAGACCCAAACTGACAAATGGGTCATATTTTCACCTGCCTTTGTGGAGTTATATATGCTTCTGTAAAAAAAGCAGATTGTTACTTGTGGTCTTATTCTGACAAAAAAGAGGAAATCTAATTACAAATCTAAAATGATCTTTAGCTTCTGCTCAGATATAGGTGTCATCACAGCTTATGTAAATCACAGTGTCTCTGCCATCATCAGTTTATTTCAAAGATCTGAAGTGCTCTTGTTCCTGCTGTGCTTCTTTATCAAACAACGCACACATCACATGCAGCAATAAAAGATAACATTATTGTATGGTGGTGTCGCTGCAGTAATTTCATAACAGATTAATTTGCCGTTTCACGTTCGCTTAATTACGCCCAGTGCTTTGTGTTTGAGAGTCATAAATTGCAGCGTGAACAGGAAGGAATTTATACCAGTGTGCCTCTTGTCATCGTCTCCGCCTCTTCGAGGGTGCTCTGCTGTGATGGATGCGTGCGGTGATGATAAACCACATTTTAAAGAGCAGCAGAAGTAGCGGCTAGATTGTGCTGTTGATGGGGGATATAGACTGTGATTCTGTATGCCAGATGTGTCACATTCAGTATCTTAAACACTTTGGCTTTGCCCTGTTTTCACTTCATTTCTTGTCAGATAACAGAGTTATTAGGTCCACGTGGTAACAGAGAGTGAAGTATTATAGCAGCTCTGAGAAGACTTTTTTTGAGGTTAGCAGGTCAGAAATATAAGTCAATGCTTGTTGAGTGGTTTTGAATTCGGGGCTGTCATGTAGATTTGTTCATGGGATTGTTAAGGGAGGTTTGTGGTGTCAAAGACGGACACACTGTGTTCTTGCACAATCCGGTTGCACAAAGCAAGTCAAGTTTAACAAAAATTATAAAAAGTAACATTTGTCCTCATTAAAGAACCCATATTCTGCTTTTTTGGGTTTTATATGCCCTTTAGTGAGTTTTATGTACCTCCTCTTCCTAATAGAATTTTTCTAAACAAGAATAAAAGTCAGCGGCACCAGGACTTCTCCCTCTCCTCAGTGCCAGAAGGTTCCTAGAACGGCTTGATCCACTGGCCCTCCGTATAGACCTACCAGTGTGACATCATACCATTGTTGATTAAGCCCATTGGAGAGTGTAGAAGAAAGAAGGTATGCAGAGCTATTGACAACATGGTACCGAGTCAGTGCTAAACTGTCCAGTTGCCACAGAGTTGACCTGTCGACCAATCAGAGACTGGGCCCACATAGGAAAAGGAGCCTCTAGGAAGGCTTTCAGACCGGCTCGGTTCTGGTTCTGGAACCATTCTGTGCTGGCTTCTCAGAACCTTGGTGCTTTCTAGTGGACCAGCCTGTGTTCATACCAGCAAAAGATATTCTTAAAGTTTTTGTTTTCATCATTCAAACAAGCGGGCAACGACTGTCGATGACATTGAAGACATATGTAGAAGGCATCTGGTGTGTAAAAAGTGTGTGTTTGTTCCTCTTCGTCCTCGACTTCCTGCTCTTTTTATCAAGAATACAGCACTATCAGGGGTACTTTGCCCAGGACACAAGACTGTTGGAGCCACACGTTTGAGCCTGTGGACATAAAGTGAAGCTGAAATTGATTGCTCAGTAAAATAGTTTAAACTTGATGAAGTTCTTCTTACAAGTAAATCTGTTAAAATGTAATGTTTTTTCATTGCATTATTTTGCATGGATGTCTGCCTATGACAAAACAATATGTTTATATTTTTATTTAGATATGATTTCATTTGTTTAAATCCCCCCACCATAATTCCCATGATTTTCACAGGAAGTTTCCAGTTTGGAATATTTCCAAAATTCCCCATCCTAACTCACTATGGAAAGTTTCTGGAAAGTATCTGGGAATTTACCAAAAATTTTCCGCCCCATTGCAGCCCTAATGTTGTGTCACTGCATACAGCCAGCTCTGGAGCTGCACTTTTCTCCTTGCTGTGATAAAAGGCGACAGAACTGAGATCCACCTTCGTCATAACCCCTCTGTCCTCCATGATTGCTTTAGTTTGGACATGGCTGCATTTTTTTTTGTTTGTTTTAACTTTCTTTCTTTCTTTGTCTTTTATTTGTTGTTAAATCTTTAAATGGTCTGGCCCCGCCTTACCTCTCTGAGCTACTTCAGCCCTACACTCCTGCTCGGTGCCTCAGGTCAGCTGACCTGCTGCTCCTGGAGGTACCGAGGGTCAAAACGGAAGCTCAGAGGGGATCGAGCTTTTTCTGTGACTGCCCCTAACTTGTGGAACGAGCTTCCCCTCCACATTAGACAGGCCTCTTTTAAAACTCGTCTTAAAACCCATTTTTATTCCTTGGCTTTTAACCCTGCATGAGACTCTGCTCCTGTTTTAGTGTTTTATGGTTTTGTTTTTAGTTATTTGTTTCCATTGTTTTTAAATTGTTTTTAAAAAACATTGAAACAATTATTTTAGTGTATATATCTGCTTCATCCATTGTTTTAATTGTTTTTATGTCTGCGTTGTTTTTTTCTATTATGTACAGCACTTTGGTTCGGCTGCAGTTGTTTTTAAAGTGCTTTATAAATAAAGTTGAGTTGAGTTGAGTTGAGTTCTTTCCATTTTTTATTTTTCATGGAAACAGCTCTCAATACAACACAGGGGTAAATATTCATACGCTGTACATAGATACTTCATCCTTCAGTGTTCTTACAGTCAAGTCTCTCAGTGTCCAGTGCCGCTGTTGTGATTTCTGTAAACTGTCCATTCTTCCCATTTATCCGTCATCCGAGTTTGTTGCAGTCGTATCATTACGGTGGTTTTGTGTAGCCGCACAACAGGCCTGTATTTAGTAATTATTGATATGGCAGGATACAGTTTTACAGAATCGATGCTGTGACAGCAGTTGCAGAAAACACTGGAGGTAAAAATTCAAAAGGGGGCACTGAAAGCGGATCTACATGATGCAACACATATTTTAAATTTCAGATCACCTCTAAGAGCTTTTAAACCTGCAGTTTAACTGTCCTAATTTGTCCTTTAAAGCTTGTCCTTACTGTTTTTGTTTTAACTAAAAAGGGACAAAAGAATTATTAAGAATTTTGTATAAGATTTGGTCAGTGTTGACAATTTAAATGAAAATAATCCATCAAGCTTTACTTTAGGGCTGGGCAGTATATCGATTAATTCAAATTATTTTTTGCAGAAGATTTAAAAACTAAAAATCCAGATTTTTTTCTCTACTTACACTTACTATTATTACTGCAATGTTTGAAAATACAAATACTGAAATGTTACAGTTTTAATTGTGTTAGGCCCCGTTAGATTTTGCACAAGCAGATGTTTAGGCTTGTAATTGTTTTTTAAATGTAAAACTGATCAGGGAGTTCCATGTTTTAGTTTTGTGAAAACAGCTCAGAATTCAGTGTTCGTGTAGATAAACCTGTCTACGTTCAATATTTTATGAAAAAATACCAGCATGCGACTTAACCATTAGAGGGAAATTCTGTTTAGTTTCAGATTATATTTTTATAATATAAAAGCAAAACCTGACTCTCATATTTTTGTGTCACTTGGAGCTTTTTTCCTTGTGAGTGAAAAAATCGATTAAAATCATCAATCAAGTTTTGTGAAAAACACAAATAATCTGGGATTTTATTTTATCACCAAGCCGTACTTTATTTGTAAAGCGCCAGTCTTTAACAAGTTTTATCTTAAGGCACTATACAATAGAGAAGGCAGAAGCCAACCTCTTTATTTTATAGACACACATTTATGCATATATACAAATACACGTAAATATAAATATATATATCATGTATCATGATACATATGGTATTATGGCCTCTGCAGTGGGGTTGCTGAAAGTACGCAGCCCCACTGCACAACCTCACCTGATTACATTAAATTATGTTTAAGGTGATATGTAGAATTAGAGTTATGTAGAATTTGATCAGTTTTATGTAACAAAACGTCCCGGGTGAATAATAAGGATGACAAATGGCATTTATCTTCAGAGCCCACCGTATTACAGCGTCTTTGTCAGGCTAATTTTGCAGTTTCAAAGATTTGTGTCAGCACAGTGGGTGCCGCCTGGTCCGGTTCAGGTCAGGAGGACAGGACGTTCCTCTCTCCTTCACACATCACTTCCTCTAAATCATCACAGACAGAGGAATCTGGTCTGCCTGCAGCTGTTGGCACAAAAAGGCCAGAGACACAAGGGGAGCTGACTTTATCTGTGTCCTCTACGTCTCTTAAAAACAGCAGGCAGGAAACTCTTCTTTAACAAATACCAAACTGAAAGCATAAAGTATTCAGTGTTATTAATTCAGTATTCAGTAATATTCTGTTTGGTGTAAGTTTCCCTTCAAAGGCGTCTATTATTCTGACACCTCTCTGCAGTTAAACAAATGCTCTGACCTATAAAACCAGCTCTTCACACTTCTGTCAGACTCAAAGTGCTTTTGAGCTTCAGCTTTTGTCGGTGTTGAATGTGACGCAGTGAGGGAGGCTTCCCCTTCTTAACTACAGTGTCATATTTATTCACTCCTAATTAAGCCCTTTAATCTCCTCTCTTCTGAGACTCACGGCTCACATTTTAAAGCCCACAGGAGGAGAGACGGAGAACCCTGAAGACGAGCTTTCCCTCCTTGCTCCTGATTCACTGATACCCTCTCTCCTGCCGCCTCTTTAAAAGATATTTGATTAGATATTAGTTTTTCCTATTTTAACTCTTTTTGCTTCAGCGAATGAGACCTTATTGATCAGTAATGTTTATCTCAGAGAGGCAGGTAATGGACATGATTGAAAGACTTCTTTAACTTCAGACATGATTATTTTATCACCTCCACAAAGGAGGTTATGTTTTTGCTGGCATTAATCTGTCTGTTCATCCGTCTGTGAGCAAGAAACTCAAAAGTACTCAACAAATTTTGATGAAATTTTCAGGGAATGTTGGTCATGGCACAAGGAAGAAGTGATCAGATTTTAATGGTGATCCCAATATGGATCCAGGATTCTTTTAAAGGATGTATTAACATGATGAGATGGGACAGTTTTCCATGATTTTGATAATAACTCTGCTAATTTCAGAAATGCCTTGGTGGAGGTTTGTGCTATCACTTCCATTTGTTTTGTACATTGATCTAAATTTTAAGATTTTGTTGCAAATAAAAGTAAGATTTTAGTTTTTCATAATATGGTAATTTGATTTTAATTTCCTCTGCCTCTAAGGGGCTACACCTCAGCCACAGACTGGCACTGGGCCGTAGATCAGAGCCATAGACAAATAAAATTACCCTTTTATTTCATTACCCCTTTTTTAATTTCTATAACCGAAGGGTGTTTTGCTGTGACAAACAAAAATGTTGAAAGTCTGAAATAGAAATACTGAAAATTTACAGTTTTCATGATGGTAGGCCCCGTCAGGTTTTGCACAAGCACGTTTAGGCTTTTATTTGTTTTGTAAATAGGTTAAATATTGATCAGAGAGTTCAATGTAAATTTTCTTTGAAAATAGCTCCGCTGCCTACATTTTAACAGCATAATCAACATTTTATGACACATACTTTAACTTTAAGTGGGAAAATTCTGTTTGGTTTGGTAATATATTTTGATAACATAAAGGCAAAACTTGATTAATATAATTTTTTGTCAGTTTCTTTTTTTGTGAGAGAGATAAAAATCGATTAAAATCGTAAATGGAGTGTTGTGGAAAAAAATTGGGGATTTTATCTTTAGGCCATATCGCCCAGCCCTAGCTGTTCAATGTGATTTAATATCATTATATATCATGATGCAACACAGTGAGTAGTATCCTTGATTTGACTCCTTTTATTAATTAGAAATGGCTTTTGAGATCAGCTGCAGCAAAACATCTTTTCATTGTAAACGAAATAAATAAATTTCATAGCTCTTACCTTCCTAAACTTGTCTTTTGCCTCCCTGAGAAACAAAACAGGTTCTGCAGTCAAGCAGATGCATCTTCATCTCTGTCTGCATCACAGTGCATCAATGAAAATAACACACTGTCAGCTCTGTATCAGTGCACTTTTTATCATTTTCGTCCACATCAAAAAGGCATAGTGGTTTTATTAGTGACCGTGTCAGTCTGCAGATTTCAGCCGACTGCGTACAGTGTTAAGCAGCTGATAAAAACAGAGTGAGTCCTCATGCGTGTGACTTTATTGGGGTTTAGAACAAGCCCATGACTTCCTCTGATTCTGTTACTGTGAGTTTTACCAGTGGGTCTCAGATGGTGTGGCGGGGCATGTTGGTGTACTTTGATGCAAGTCAAGATGCGCCCCGGAAATTTGTACAACCAAACGTTTTTTTCATTACAGCTGGGGATTGGAATTGATAATATTTTATTGATACCAGTACCATTAATGATTCTGCTTATCGATTCTTTAATGATTCCTGAATCGATTCCTGATGTGTTTTTGTTAGGGAAAAAGTTGTCCTGTAGATTTTCAGTGGCAACAATATCCAACAAATGACTCTTGTGTGCTGCATAGAAAAATACTTCTGCGTCAAAAGCCTTTTGGTCAAAAATTAATCCTCAATTCTGACCACGTCTGACCCGTCAGTGGAAAGAATTGATAAGGAAACTGATAAACAAAAAGACTAATGATGTAGATTCTTTGAGGGAGTTATTATTGATTCTTAACTGGAATTGGTTTCAGTTCCCAGCCCTAATTACAGCTAAACCAAAAGTAATAAATTGTGATTTTTTTTTAACTACCATTATAAGATGTGGTAATTGTTTTAAACAGCAACAAAGTCTGAAACTTTTGTTAATCTTAACAAAGCTCTTCAGAGTTCACCATCTCTTCAGTTTGAGTGAATTTTAACTTTTTTCTCTTTCATTTTCACCTCATTGAAATAAAATGACCTGTCAAGTTTAATTAAGTGTTGCTGTGTTTATAGTATTTTAATTAACTTTCAAATGATTCATTGCTTTTGTAAATGAATATTTCATAAGTAATACAGTTTTCTTTCAGATTTTATGAGTCATTAGTTAATATGAAGGACCTTGGACGGACTGACAAGATACAGCAGCCCGTGATAGAGAGGCAGTTTTGCTCGGATATGGATGTGAAAAATGATAATCTCTTTTCCTTTCAGAAGATAGAAATGGAATAACTTTGATTTTTCTGATCTTGGCTTTGTGTAATGAAGATTTGTCCAACCTTAGGCCCACGTCTCTAAAGTTGTTTGATAGATTATCGGTAGCTGAAGCCTCTCAGTATAGCCTCTTGTTACAGTTGAGGTATGCATCCTGTTGTATGTTGAGCAACAACAACTGTGTTTATAGGAACAAGAAGTTCTCGAGGTGGTTTGTTCAACCTCCATGTAGGCCTTTAACGTGGCCGATTAAAGGCTCAGCTATGAAAAGCTTATAATCGCCAACAAACAGAACTTTTGCATGCAAAACCCTCGAGCACGTCGATCCCTCGGAGGAGCAGAGAGCAGAGTCAGCAGGTTGCTATTATCAGACCTGAGGGAAGAGCTGAACTGATACAAATAGTCTTTAAGTCTGCAGCGGCTGTAAATCTTCCAACAAATTAACTCAGGTCTAACATTTGAGTCTGTGCCAGTATCTGCAGTTCAATGCCGTGTGTGCTGTGAAGAGTCAGTTTGCCCTGCTGAAGGAAAATGTAGATTTCCTTTTAAATGTATTAAAGCAACACATTTTGTCACAAAAACTCACATGTTTGCTCTCAGTCTATGCATACTACTAAAAAATGCAGATGAAGGTCATCAGGAGCTTTTATTTAGGGGTTACTAATGTATTTTACTGTCTTCTTAGCCCGATTTGAAGTAATTATTCAGCATCTTCTTGTGTCAAACCTGTTTCTGTTTAGAGTGTGACAGAAAAACATATTGTAGATTGACACATCTGATAATAATAAGTAAAAAAAATAAATATAGTGTTCATTTGCTACAGTTAGAGATTGCAAAGTTATTAAATCTATCTGGAAATTTAACTAAGTAGACATCATCATCATCGACTTGTAATGGCAGTAACTCGAGGGTTACTTTGAGAAGTAAACTAAAAAAGTTATCCCATTATTGAGGTGGAATCCAGTCAAATATTTGTTGGCTATTGAATGAGGTTTGTGGGTTTGATTAAATCATCTATTAAGATTTATATTCAACAAAAAGAAATCCTCGTGGGAGATCTTTGCATTTCATGTCTTCATTTTTTGCACCAAAATGAGAGAAAAAGTTGTAGCGATGTGATTTTTGATTAGTGGTATTAGTTTTGATTGTGGCTGCAAAATGAGTCTTAATTTATTACAGTTAGAGTGAGGTTGTTTTCACACCTAGACCTTTCAGGAGAGTTGTTTGGATATAATTCCCCGTTTGTCACAGTTCATATGAAAAGATAGGAACAAGGCAATAGTCCCTTTTTGGCATGAACAACCTCACCAAGCTCATATGAAAGAGGTGATCTTGGCTTGCTTCCAGTTGACCTCTGTAGCAGTTCATTTGCAGGTAAAATGACAATTATGAGATGCATTTTTCTTCTTCCTCCTCCTCCTCCTTCTTCTTCTTCTTCTTCTAACTCTGCTAATCATCTCCTCTGTTTGTAACACTCGCTTAATTTCAGGCACTAACCTGAGCCTTGCAAGTTAATGAGTTTCCCACAACACCTTCCTGCAAATGATTCACAATAAAATCATTATTAAGAAATGAATGGGGTATGCCCACAAAAACAGTAGGGGGCTCATATTTCGAAAAGGATGCAGATCATGTTAAGTTTGCATTGTACAAACTTAAATAAATAAATTACACTTGTGAATCAGATGTAATTAGAAAAAATAGTCCTGTTACCCTCTGTAGTTTAGGTAGATAAAGGTTTCAGTCACATTTGAGTAAAATAATCCTATTTTTATAAATGTCATAGGATCTTTTTTTTTTTCAATATATAAGGACCCCTTGCAATTACACCACGGACCCCTGGTTGAGAAATACTGATTTAAGGTCCCAACAGGAAAAGTTTATCAGGTGATGCTTTTAAAGTAACGCTAGAAAAGACCTTTATGTGATGCATTTAAGGCCCACTGGTAAAATCACTACTATATGATGAACTTATTAGACGATGGAAAACACTGCGTGTGATAGCATAAATGACTGGTATCTGCTAATCTCACTCAGAGGTGATCAGTATCATTCAAACACCTGATCGGGACATCCCTAGTTAAGATGTTAAGCTGTCAAGCCTGAAGAAGCTCCCTCATTTGGAGAGGCCTTCTCTAGCATCACAGTTTTTATCAGAGTAATTAAAGATTTTGTATCGTTACTTTAAAGCATCGTTCAGCCTTCATCTCTGAGCACAGCCTGTTTTGTGGAAACTGCCTCGGCCAGTCTACCTGTGTAAACATGAGGCCCCCCTGTAGCTCCTGAGCCATTGCTATCTAAAGACTTCCTCTTATAAAGCTCTCTCACAGAGGGATCCTTTATCTTCAAGGTCACGGGGCTGTTTTCAGCTCTGCCCTGCACCCCCTCCCTCTCCTCCACCTACCTTCATGTCTCTCATATCTTCCCCCTACATTTAGGTCTTAAACAGTCTGGAGAGCATGCTATCATCTTCTCTCTCTGAAAATTAAGACCCCTCTTTGAGTGTAAAAAGGATGTGTTCCTCTGCATGAAGTGCACACATCCCTGAGGCTGTGGTTTGATGTGCATCTTTGATGAACTGGGAATTCTCCGGTTCTCCCACACAGCTGAGGACTGTTTCTGCAAATAGGCTGTCAGAGCCGCTGACTATGATCTCTCTCCTTCTTTCACTTCATTTCACTTTTCTCTGTTAAGAGCTGCCTTGTGAGATTTGTACTGAATATCCACACCTTGTTGATGCAGAGATTTGTTTGTTTTTGCTTCCTGTTCCCATAGGAAGGAGCAATACTTGTAGTTTTTGAAGTAAATGGATCTATTTTCAAAGGGTATTTATGTAAAACAAAGTTGTTTACATGTACATGTTAATGTTGATTAACCCTCGGAGGTCGACGCTATCGTATACGACAGCAAAGCACACCGTTCACAAAATGTTTAATAACTTTACAACCTTTTATCGTAGCCACTTACCGATTGTTTTGATCGAAAGCTAACAACTTAGCTGTTCCGATGAGCTCTTCAATCGTAGCTCTTCCACAGGCTGAGATATCTCTCCTGAAACATCAGTATCTTTTTGGAGGCTTCTTAAATGTAATCCATCATGATAAATCCAAAAGTTAGGTCCTCTAGGTATATTTTTTAATCCAATTTCTATATCAAAACACATCAGCACAGTAGATAGTCGCCATCTTGTCACCCGGATGCAGTTTGTCTACTATTTCCTGTGTCTTCTGACAAAAATATAATAAAAAACGTTTTATTTTATTTACCTATGCCCATTTGGGTTTTATTCCAAATTGTGCACCTAGTGCGCATAGATAATTCTTATGGATTTATAAACATTATTTCATTATTACACATATTATGACTGGATATGATGTCAGGAGGGTTAGCCTGTCGAATGAAAAAGCGCTCTCTCTCCCCTACAGACGCACAGTATCAGAGACACACAGGTAAACATATTGTTGCAAGCAAAAAATAGGCTGTTTTGGCACATTGGAACCTGCAAAAAACGAGTGACTTTTTTTTGTAAATATGATTGTGAATAGTTTGCTGTGTGTGATATCGTTTATTTCTTCGTTCTAACTTATAAAGAAGACGTAAAAAAAAACATTTTTCTGTTGTCAAAAGTGTTCATCCATACTCTCCTGGATTTTTTTGTGATGAATTCTGTCTGATTCAATTTCCGTTTTGTTTTCTTTTTTTTCTTTTGTTTTAATGGTCATATTACTGTTTACACATTCAAGTGACACTCCTGCAGCATACATATTCGGATAGCCCAGCTTGTCCTGAAAAACACGAGGTCTAATACATGATTATGCATGATAGGGTTGAGGTTTTACAAACATTATAACACAAAAAGTTCAGGCTTAGACCTCAGAGGGTTAAGTAAAATAGATGCCAGGTAGGGCTGGACAATACATCAATTAAATCCACTAATTTGATATATTTTCTGATGAAGATTTTAAAAATGATAAATCTGTTTTTTTTACAGAAAATATAAAGTTTTTGTGATGATAGGCCTTTTCAGGTTTTGCACAAGCACATTTTTAGGTTTTCATTTGTTTCTTAAATGAGATTAAATATTGATCATGTATACTGTGAAAATAGCTCAGCCTTCAATGTTTTAATGTAGTCAGGCTTCGCTACATTTGAACTACATAATCAACACTTTATGACAAAATTACAGCGTGCGTTTTAACTATAAGAGGCAAAGACTGTTTATTATTGGGATGTAATTTTATAGCATAAAGGCAAAACTTGATTCATGTAATTTTTGTGTCACTTGTCTTTTTTTTATTTGAGAGGGAAACAAAATGATTAAAATCGTAAATCAAGTTTTGTAGAAAAAAAGTCTCGGATTTTATTTGTAGGTCATATCGCCCAGCCCTAATGCCAGGTCTAATGCTCAGTAGTCAGGGTCATGTTGATGTTGTTTGGGTGCTTTTTCTTTTTGTTCTTCTTGTCCTGGTCTGTTGCTTTGTTTTTTAAGTAAACTTTTCATACATAAAAGCACTCAATAAGCCTTTGCAGTACAAAAAGTGAGTTATTACTTTAAAAAGACTGCCCGCTTACAGTAAAAATATGTACCAACGATTTGTCAACCTACTCTGGTCGGTCAAAAAATGACTGAATATCATGAGCAGTTCCCATCAAGCAGTTTGGTTCAGTTCAGCTCAGTCTCCACTGTCAGATAAGGAGAGGAGTCACGTTTTGGCACCCCTCTGAAGGGGTACCAAACTGACCCTTTAAGGTGGATCTGAAAGCACTGTAGTCCGTTGATTTGTCACAAAAATCAGCAATTCTCCTGCGACGACAGCAGCAAAAACAAAAACACCAAAATACATACTTCACCATTTTCTAATAAGCTGTGGCTTCAGGGTGATTCGTCCTCCACTGTTGTTATAAAGAATGTCCACACAGAATAACTCTGGTCTGCAGAGTACCGGAGTGCAGGAAGTCCTCTATTGTTGCTCTTTGTTTACTACTGCGTGCTGTGTCAGACCGCTGACTGTGTTACGCTGTTGTGACATCACGAAGTTGCGTAGCCGGCGTGACCCTCTCCTCCTGGCTCACATCCGCCCTCAAGTGAAGACTCAGCTGGCGGTGGAAACACAAACAAGATCAGGGTTAACCGCTCCAAACAGTACCGAACTGTGCTGAACCAAACTAGACCACTCAGTGGAAACAAGGCTTTACACAAATACAGTGGCAACAAGATTGACCTAGAAAGATTTTAGGGAAGTCTTATGACCTTGACGGAAGCTCTAAGTTTTTCATATTTTCCACCATATTTGTGCCAGATTGTTTTTATTTTTATCAATAACATGAGTGTGCTTTTAAAACCATTGAACATTAAAATAATAAATATTATTTTTAGGGATGCAAGATATTGGACTTTTGCAGATATCCAATATGCTGATTGCTTTTGATTTATTATTGCCGATTCCAGCACCGATATTTCTGGTCAAGAACATAAGCTCTGTACTTAACAAAAATGGACTTGTTTCTTTCAGTGTTACAGTATATTTTTGCAAGGAACAGATGTAAAACAAGAAAAACAGCATTTAAATACTGCAAAAATGGAACCCTTGATTTTTACATGTACCCATGCAGTGATGGGAAGGTGCATCAATATTGTACATTTGTGTAATTTGCAGATATTCCGGCCAATATGTGTGGCGATACATACATTTTGTATAAATAATAAAGATTGTAGTTTACCCCAGGGCTGCCAATTTTCAGCAGGCATTCAGCCTTGTAACTCTGTTATAGTATTGGTTAATAGTACCACTGCCCAGTTGCCCTTGAATCTGCCCCGCTGGACTGTGGCGGGTGAAAGGCTGACAAAAGGGTGTGAAGATTTGTCGTAGATAGGAATGTAATGGATACTTATAAAACGATCAACACGGTTAAATTTTCAACAGTTAGTATTACCGTTTTCTATTTTAATTACCGTTAAAACCGTGTTAACCAATCACCTAACTTTGTCAGTAATTCTCTGTGATGCTGCACACCTCCTGGAAAAGCCAGAACTATGTGTCTGCTCCTTGGCAAAGCAGCAACGGTCCCTCAGACGCAGGCGTGCATGCACAGTTTGCAATGTTTGGCCTCTGAAAGTGAAAGTATGGTGATTGGTTCCTGTACACACACTGTACTGGAGATTTTGTTCCCCTCAAATCAGACAAAGTCTGAATTCTGGTCGTATTTTCGATTTTACAAGGATGCCGAGGGGAAACCAATTGAAGATAGTCATCCTGTCTGCAGAAAATGCAAAATAAAAGTCTCCGTGAAGGGAAGCATGAACCATTAAGCACCAGTAGCACCTCCACCACAAACACCCCTACAGCAGCATCAGAGGGGAGCGCCTTGCAGCAACACCGCGATAATAATGGTAACTGTGATAATTTTGGTCACAATAGCAGTGATATGAAATTTTCATGTCGTTGCATTCCTATTCATAGATAAGGAGTGGGCCAGCTGCTTTGCACGTAGTGGACACACAGCCAGGTCTATGTCTGTTATTTTGCCATTGGCAGTGTGGAGCCCAAAGTGCTTCAGGTGTACTTCCTGTTGTTGAGGTCAAAAGAGCAGTTGATGGTCGAGTTGCACTCCAGGCCTGCTCCAGGCGCCCTAATATGCTGCAGAGCTGTATATTTTATATTCAAATGTATATTTTAGGGTATGAGTAGAGAGTTTTACCCCAACGCTCAAACGGATATTCGAACATTGAGTTCTAAAATCTACCATTTAACAGCTGTATGGTGTTGAAAAGTGCTTCAGTTTGACCTTTAAAAAGCTGTTCCTTGGTTTATATCACTGACACTGTTGCAAACTAAAGATCATTTAGCCTTTTGTGCATCAGTCTTTTTTTGATGTAACTAAACGTGCAGGATTTGTGTTATCCCTTTGAGAAGTGGTGGAGTGATACTACATTCAGACGGGGCTCTAATTGTAAGTGGATTTAGATGTGAGCTGGTTTCAGGCAGAGAGACTCGAGCTCACAGTAGCGCGCGAGGGGGAGGAGACTGTCTTACACACACAAGCCATTCTCTTTATCACTTACCCTCTCTGCTCTGCCTCCTTTTTCCTCCCGCACGTCAGCTCGCCCTCCCTCTCTGCCTCCTCGTCTCTCCCCTCTGATTGGCCGACAGAGCAGCCAGCGAGCAAGGGAGCGCTCCCCTTCCCCCAGCCTCCATAAGAATCTACGTCACACATCAGAGAGTCCCAACTGTACAACCGTCGCCTCCATAACTCTCATTATTACGTCCTAATACAGAGCACAAAGTCCTCTGTTTTTAGGAGGAAATCACCTCTCCAAATCAGCGGGGAGAATTGGCCCTGAATGATTGTGTCCATCTGCCGCCCCTAATGCAGGAATAATGACAAGAGGATAATAGTAGATCAAGCAAATGAAGGAGAAAGGGAGAGGAGATCAGAGGAAGGTGGGGAGGGATGAAGCCGAGAGGAAATGGAGCAGATGTAGAGAAATCCGATGAGAGGCAGACTCAAGCTCTCGGGCTTCCTCCCTGGGCTCGAGGGCTGCAGGGAGAGGGGTGGGCAACAGGATCCAGAAATCACGTCTAAATATCTCTAAGTTCAGAGGCAGCAGACCAGATTTTATTATTATTCATGGTGGAGAAACCACAAATGGTCATCACAATACCACAAATGTATACCTTGATATGATTGTTGTGAAAATCAAACATCACTGATGTGAGTTTGATTCTGCTGCACCAAAAATATAAGTCCTAGACGACCACTATCACTCAAGTGTCAATTTTTAAACACTAAAATGCTTTCACACCGAACGCATGTAGTCTGAAACCACTCTTGGAAAAGTGGTTGGAGCTTGCATGGAGCAAAGGAGTCCTCTGCATTATGCCATAGTTCTTTAGCATTTATGTTTCAATTAATAATTAAAATAATTCAAACACATGTTTGATGCCACAACAACAAAAACAGCCCTGAACAGTCAGTATTGGGTAGTTTGTTTTTTGGGCAATCTCCTGCACTCAAAGCTGGAAAAAATAGGTTAAAAACATTAAAGTAAGTGGATGGAGCTGGCAGGAAACGGAGGGTCCATGCCACTTCCACCCACTTTTCTAAACTATCTAAATTTAGTAGTTCCTAACTTTTGTACTTTGGAAAAAACTTGAGAAGAGTCAAGCCTCCCAGGGATCCACACAAGAAAATTGATGCACTGCTGTGCAAAATGAACATCACTTTTCATTTCTTTTATGAATACAATCAAAACAAAGTGGGCCCCCACACAGTCTAGAGCAAACTCCTTTAAAGAAACTTTATGCTAAGTGAGTTATTGCTGCTTTAAATAAGAGCCTTGAACCATTTTTTGGCAATCTCAAACCTGACAGAGCGTTGAGGTTGTCAAAAAATCTCTCCAGCTTTCTATGAAAATTGACTTGTTCCTTTCACTGTGGCATCCAAATACCTCTGCCATGGTTGTGGTTAGATTGACATTGCTTTGAGAAGAAAGAGAAGTAAAATAGAAGAAATACATTTATTTTTTTATAAGTTGTACTGTTGGTATTTAATGTAAAAACTCAGTAACAGTCAGGTGAAGCATCATGGGGCATTAATATAATCTGCTGAAATAACCGCCAGCACATGGGATGTACACTGCCTGGCCAAAAAAAAAAGTCGCCACCTGGATATAACTAAGCAAATAGGTACGAGCCTCCTATTGGATAATTACCGCATGGGCGATTGTCTTTCAGCTGGCAACAAGTTATTAAACCCCAGCTGATGCAATGAGTAGCTTCTCATTTCTTAAACAACCATGTCGAAAGACACATCTTGTGTTCATGGAAAAGATGTTAGTCTGTTTAAGAAGGGTCAAATCATTGGCATGCATCAAGAAGAGAAAACATCTAAGGCGATTGCAGAAACTACTAAAATTGGATTAAGAACTGTCCTGGAGGAAGGTCATGTGGTCTAATGAGTCCAGATTTACCCTGTTCCAGAGTGATGGGAGCATCAGGGTAAGAAGAGAGGCAGGTGAAGTGATGCACCCATCATGCCTTGTTCCTACTGTCCAAGCCTGTGGGGGCAGTGCTATGATCTGGGGCTGCAGCAGTTCAGGTCAGGTCTAGGTTCAGCAACATTATGTGCCCAAAGAATGAGGTCAGCTGACGACCTGAATGTACAGAATTACCAGGTTATTCCATCAATGGATTTTTTCTTCCCTATTCCAAGATGACAATGCCAGGATTCATCAGGCTCAAATTGTGAAAGAGTGGTTCAGGGAGCATGAGACATTTTCACACATGGATTGGCCACCACAGAGTCCAGACCTTAACCTCATAGAGAATCTTTGCTGGAGAAGGCTTTGCATAGTGGTCAGACTCTCCCATCATCAATACAAGCTCTTGATGAAAAAATTAATGCAACACTAGATGGAAATAAATCTTGTGACATTGCAGAAGCTTACTGAAACAATGCCACAAGGAATGCGTGCTGTAATAAAAGCTAAAGTTGGTCCAACAAAATATTCGTGTGTGACCTTTTTTTGTGGTGGCGACTTTTTTTTGGCCGGGCAGTGTATATGATGGCTGATTAATCATCAGCTGTAAATCTCAGCAGAAATGTTCATATCTTGTCAATAAAGTCAACACGAACTATGCTAAGGTTTTGGTGCAGTTTAGACTGTAATGCTAATGATACATTTTAGAATTTATCTCAGTAAATTACTCAGTATTAGGTGTTTATCTCTGTTGTGGTTCAGACTTGTAATTTCTGTTATATTTTGCTTATGGTACAAATTTCCTACAGTATAATAAAAATATAAATGCCCTATTCATACTGAACATTTCTAATCTATGACCTTGTGGTCTCTAAGCACTTTTAGTGGATTTTTCTGTAAACAATTTAGTTTTCTTAGCTTGAGACCTGGCATTTTTGTTAAACATTTAAATCACTTCATTAACATTGTACAGCACTCCTTAATGCCCAGAGGAAGTCAGAAGAATCATAGTACTCTTATTTCTTATTTAAGAATGTCTAAATTGATCATTAGAATTTCCATTATATTGCCCAGCCCTATCAGGAGAACCAACAGAAACGCCTGAAAGTGAATTCTGATCTGTAGGCAGCGGTTGAGCAGCACTGGAGGCCAGAATAACAGAGGCCCTCCCCCCTCACATGTATGACAGACGTAAACATACATGATCGTGCGGAGGAGAAGCAGCGTGTTCTCGTATGAGAGCGAACATGTCCGTCAGCAGCCAGTGTGCTCGTTCTCTCCCCGACACCATCCCGTCCTCTCCCCTCCGTGTGGGCCTCAGCAGCATTACATAACTCTTTGTTTTTGTGTGTGTCGGCCCGGCCGCATGTGTGCGAGTTATTCATTGCTTCACTGCACACACTCGGGAGGGCAGCCAATGGTGAAGCACCGCTCTTTATAACTCATTTAGGCCACACAAAGATCCGCTCTTTCTTCTGGTCGATGCTTTTTTCCCCTCCTTTTATTACAGGCAGAAACTAAAAAGAAGCATGTCTGCCGAGTGCGCGTTGTGTCTGATCAGCTGATGTTTGTGTTGGTGCTCGTACAGCGTGTGGAAGCTTTAAACGCATTTTTGTGCATCCTGTTTACATTCTAGTTTACCAGATTATTCTATTATGTAATGAAATGTACTGAGGCGATTATCCAGTGTGCTTTGTGTCCCATAATGCATCTCAGTCAGCAGAGGCTCTGTGACCCAGGCTGATCATCCTGTTCGACTTAGTGGTGACCCCTGACCTTTCACTTCCACCCACAGCAGCATATTAGCCTGCTAAGACTTAACATGTCCCTGATTTATCTTTGGCTTTTTTCAATATTTTTGCAAAAGAAACACAGGTTTTTTTTTTGGTCACTGCAGCTGGATCTCAGTTTTGACAGAGCCTTTAGATTATTGATTATCCAGGGTACAGGTGCTCAAAAGCCTTGATTCTGTTTTTATTCATGGTTTTAAAGTGCTTAGATTTATGGTTAGGTGCATAAATTGTTACTTTAATGGATGCTTGTAGATCACTATTATAAGCATGATTAGTCACTGATTTCACCTCAACTAATTTACATGCATTTGTTGGACCTAAACACTTTCAATACACATCAGAAATATTTCAGAACGCAAGCAATAAGCAAGAGCAAGTGCAAAAAATAAGCATATATAAAATGTAAGACACTTTATATATGTCCATAAACAAAAATGAGTCGAATATACAGTATGTTTATGGTAGTGGTGATTAACTCCTGCAGCAAAAATATAAAAACTAAAACTAAACATTTACCACACATGACAAAACACGTGGACAAAAGCACAACATGGTATGTGGCAAATTCATTGGTTTTTCTTGATCATTTTGTTTTCAAAATCGTGATTAATTATACAGCCCAACATCCTGTAACATAAACCTTTGATTTGTATTCTCATATTTCAACATCAAATTTTTTTGTTATAAAGCAAAAAATAAGATTGAAGTTGGTCCATCATAGAAGGGAAATTAAGATTTATCTAAAATTATTTGTTAATTATTGTGCCAAAAGAATTACACTTAAATCAGTCAATCAATCTTTATTTGTATAGCGCCAATTCATAACAAGTGTTATCTCAAGACACTTTACAGTAGAGCATAGGTTTAGGTTATTCTGTATCACAGTGTCATGTAACCATGTGAGTTTTCTTTTAGCGTGTGTGGGATCAGCAGGGATGATAATGAATGGATGGATGGATTGAAGTATTTAATTATTAGTATGTTTATAATGTAAAATATCTGTATATTTGGTAATGAATATTGAAAGTTTGAGAATGTATGAATTTGACCTTTGTAAAGGTCAATTGACTCTTATTTTTATAAAACTGTTTGTCAAACAGGAAATTAGAAGAGACTAGTTTTGCTGAAGAACCTACAAACACTTGTAACTCTCCTAATTTCTGTTTCAATTGCATTACACGGTCATCATTGTATTATTATTTTTTAAATCCAGATTCAATTCTTGTATAAATTGGACAAGATTGGCACTTTTTTGCACCACAAAAAAACGCATCCCATGCACCCATTATTTTGTCATCTCTTGTTTTTAATGATCAAAACTTTCCTGAAGGGTCCTGCACACAGGTCCTGTTTCACAAAGATGTTGCCAACATGCATAAATACGTCAGCAGTTTACATTATTTTTTACTTTAAAGCCACACAAGTATACTGGCAATTTTTGTACCGTACTATTAAGTTCTTGTACAATCCAGACAGTAAACTGCTGTTTTCCTGCAGATCTTTTATAGACTCAGTCCCCTCTTTTGCACCTTCTCATGTCCACATGGGACAACCAGAGCTGGGCTCAAACCCACAACCCCATTATGGTAGAGTACACTATCAGACTGATCCACCGACACCCCATTTGTTTCTTGAAATACAAAAGGTAGTTTCTTTTTTTTTTTAAAACAAGCGGTGTTAAAAAAACTCTATGTTTATAATGATGGCAACATAAGTCCATGTTTGAGTTGATTAAAAATCTCTCTGTCTCAAATTGATCTTTGTGCAGTGGGACCCAAAGAGAGTTTCTGATTCTTTTCACCCAAATTGATCTTTGCTTTTGAAGGAGTTTTGTTCTATTAAAATGAAAAAAAAAGCTTCTTCATGGCTAAATATAAGACTCATTCATCAACAACTAAATGTGTTTTATTTAAAGTAATATGAGCTGAACTGAATCCAGTTTGCTGAAGCTCCATTCAGTTTTTAGCCGGTGATTGGTATAAACAATACAAACTGAACCTCAGTTATTTTGACCTCAATGAGAATGAGAAGGTTTTTTTTCACTCCTCGCTGCTTTCAAGGTTTTATTGTCATTCAAAAACTCAAGCAGACAGCAGCAGATAAATGATAAGCTACAAGCTGGTAAACCTGGAGAGGTACCCAGTAAGCAGACTGTCTGATTATTCTCTACGGGAAAGAACATAACACCGAATATACTGGGAAGGTTTCGATGGCGACAGGTTTTGGCTGAAAGGGTAAAAAGGGGAAAGATCTGGTCAGGGCAAAGGCATGCATGTGTTTAAATGAACGAGAGAACCACACTCTGTTTCTACGGGTAACTAAAGCCAGTGGGACGCGAGCACTTGGCTTCATACAGTTAATAACAAACAGCAGTGAGAGGTGATCACTTTAGGGGCCATAACCTGCCACATATCATGAACAGTGTTTGCAGATGATACTAAACACTCCTTACTGAACTGTCCTGCAGGAGCTCACGATACTGCAGCAGGCTGGTCTAAGTCCATTATCTGCTACTTGACCTCTTCATCACTTCTAATCTGTGTCTTGGCCATCCCTGAAGGCTGGAGGTTTGTAATAGTACCACCCTGAGATTATTACAGTGCTCTGCTTCTTTAAAGAGAGGCTGTGTGTTTAGACTGACCGCTGCCTACGGCCAAGACTCAGGAAGCCAATCATGTGCATTTATAGACACTCTGCGTTTGCCTTTTTGGATTTAACACCACAGTCCGGGTCCAAAAGTTACCATGGAGTTAAAAAAAACATTGTGGAAAGGGTTTTGCCACAGCCGCTCTCCTTTAATAGCTGCTGAGTTTTCTTTGTATGTAGGGTTGTCATGATGCAGAAATTCTAACGTTTGGCTTATTCACTTTCCTGTTTGTGATATTTATGTCCCACTGACATTTATTGATTTTGGGGGACAAAGTTAACCCTCTCTGTGCCGACTTCAGAGTTGGCAACAAGGCTTTGCAGAGGCAATCCACTTGCATTTCCTTATGAATGAGTACTGGAGTGCTGGTTCATATTTTATTGTGCACAGACCTGCAGATGGCTCACTTTGTCGCCTATGGCAGCTCACCAGTATTTGACATCTCAGCTATTGGCAAAATATCAAGTGAGGTTAACATAACAGGGGGTTTTAGCCGCCCCATGACACAGAGAGAACATTCACAGCTCCTGATGGAGACAGTCCCACCATCGCTGTCGAGTCTTCAGGGGCACAAAACTGATTTCACCTTTTAAAATAAAAGACCCAGTAATTAAAGACACTTTAGCCACATTTTACAAAACAGTTTTTAATTTAGCTGTCCTCTGCGTGTTCCCCTGCTCAAAAATATGCCATCTTATGTTATAAAACTCAATTTAAGCATGTCTTCAGTCATCAGTTTCATTATCAATAGAACTAAATGGAAAATGGACTTCAGCTAAGACAGTGTGCAGTGTCTTTGACTACTCAGAGCAGCCTTACACCTCAGGTCACATCTATCCATTCACACCCATTCACTCACAGATGGTTCAGAATTTCTCTGTATTACTTAACACATTTACACCCTTTTATACTCATTTACACCACTGATGGGAAAACTTGGAGTTAAGTGTCTTGCCCAAGGACACATTGCTATGTGTGCCAAGCTGGAATAGAACCTGCAACCTTCTGATTACCGCCACAGTGCAATATTGGACTGCGGCGCCAATGCTCCAAGCATCATGACGACAACAACGCTTGTGAACCAGTGCTAGCAATGATATAATGTGAGCCTGCCTGTGTCCTGTCACATTGTTTCTTCTTGTGCACAAGCTCGTTGTTAGCCCTGACGTGGTATTTCCGTAATTAAGGTTTCTGTTCCTACCATTTGGACCTGGTGTTGCACTATGACATAACATTGTTCAGCTTGAAGCCATTGGGAAGTTTTCTGTGCCATAAAATAAAGATAAAGCTGCTGTCAGGTAGAAATTGCATATTGAATGGAGGGATGTGTTACTATACTGCACATGGACTTGAAGACGTTAACATGCTGGAAGAACCAAGAGCCGGTAATGCTAGTAATGCTAATGTTAGCCTCATTCTGCTTGGTTTGCTTGCCCTGTTTGGTAAGGATTGCTTTCACACCTGCTGCAAACCGACATCTGGTTCGCTTGAGAGTGAGCTGAGGCCCCAAACCAACCAAACTTTCCAAACAAAAATGAAACCAGCGTCCGTTTGGTCCAAAACCAGGGGTGATAGGAATAATAGCACCTTATGTCAGGGGATTTGGACTGCTGGGGTGAGTGTCTGTGTCACAGGCTTGCCTATTTTACTGCAAGCACCACACAAATCCAAGCTATAGACTGGAAAATGATAAAGAGAAAGATACTTACCATACAATGATTATATTTTAAATAACAGAAATAGTTTTGTTTTATAACAAGTGAACATCGTAGAAATCATACTTGCTTGGTCTCTAGTTTGCACTCTCCAGCTCTGCTTTGCCTAAAGTTTGCTCCCTATATTTCTTCTGTGACCTTTTCCCCCTTCCACCCTCTCACCTCTGCAGTGCCAGACTCTGCCAAGCCGGACCCCGCCCCTCCTCTTCCCCCCGTCAACCCCAGTGCCACCCCGCCTGCACCCCCGAGCAGTGGCAATGGCAAGCGCGCCCCCTCCGGAGGTCAGCCGCAAACAGCACAGCAGCCCCAGACTCCGCTCCAGCAGCGCTACCCGCCCAGAGAGGTTCCCCCACGCTTTCGCCAGCAGGAGCACAAGCAGCTGTTAAAGAGAGGCCAGCCTCTTCCCCCGGGGACCCTGCCTCTCACCAACACGGGACGTCCCGCAACTACTGAACCTGCAGCAGCAGTAGCCATACACTCCTCTCCCTCCTGCTCCTCTCCCTCCACAGCCAGCCTGCCTACAGGTCAGACCTGACACTCTGTTGGTGTGTTACTGTTCACACGTGTCTGCAGATGGTGTTTGAGGAAATACAATACATGCATGTTGACGAAAGTCTCAGTGTGGGTTACATGCTGCATTTGGGGCTTCTGAGGAAAGTTTCTCCATTACAGAGTTTTTACTTTCCTTTAGATCACCTATGGAGGGGAATAGTAGTACATCTTCTCTTGTACAACATAAAAACTCGCTGCAGTTAAACAGTTACAGCATGCTACATTGTAATTTAATTTAGTCAAACAAGACTGAGAATTTCTGGCAAACAGATTACAAGTAGTTTTCTAGTGCTTAAGCAGCGCTTTTAATATCCATTTTTTCACTCAAAAAGTTGACTGCAGCTTATGTACTGATACAGTTTATAAACTATTACACTACAGCTGCATTTCCACCAAGCAGTCAAGTTCAGTTTGGCTCAGCACAGTGCTCAGTTAAAGGTGTTTCCACTGTCAAATAAAGGGAAAGCTACCAAAGAAATGATCTGTGCCTTACCACTTTTTTGCACCCTACTGTCGGGGTCCTGAGCATTCAGTTGGCAAGAATCAACTGTACCCATGTGACAGCAGCTAAAAAGAAAACAACATACCACACCATGTTTGAGGAGAAAAGTGGTTAAGTAATTCTTTTATAAGACTGCAGAGCGAGAGTAAAGTGAACAAAAAGTGGAACAGAGAGGTGGCAGTAATGCAACTTAATCAATGCAAACTGCGGTAAAAATCCAAGAAAGAAGAAAAAGAGTCGTGTTTAAATCAACCGTGAATCCAAGTGAGCAGCTTTTCTTTTGTTATTCAGTATGACAGCACAGAACGATGCTGCACGGAGGTGCACACCTTCCTTGCCATTGTTGCAGAGGAGGAAGTGCAGAGGGAGGTGGACATACCTGGAGTGTCCCTCATCTTCCAGCTTAGGCGAGGGTACAGCTGGCAGTGGAAACACAGGCAAGATCAGGGCTTAAAGCTCCACACTGCACTGAACTGTTCTGAACCAAACCAGACCACTCAGTGGAAATGCAGCTTTACACACCCCTCCAAACTCAAGGCACCAATTACTATAGTAACAGAAATTATGAACTTTTTTTTTCTAAGGTCTAAAATTGCCCCCCATCCATCTCCAAATGAGATAAAATCTGATTTTGAGAGTCTCTCTGTCAGTGCAAAACATATCCAAACATTTCAAACACATTTTCAAAGACTCTGAATGATGCGTCTGATGGTTGGTGATTATTGGCTCAAACAAATATATAAAGGGCATGGGTGTCCAAACTACTTCAGACAGTTGACCATTTTTAACTTGCCTCAAGCATAGTCTTTACAGGTTATGGCCTGCATCAAAGCATGAAGCTTGTGACGTAATTTTCAAAATCCAGCACAGCTAATAAGCTGAGTAACTTCATGCATTTGTCTCTTTTTTCATGTCTCTTTTCATCGTGCATTTACGAAAAAGAACCATAACAAAGCCCCACCTTCATTACACCTCGAGACATTTATAATAATGTGAAAATGTAACATGTTCTATGGTTTTGATGCATGCAACACAGTGCATGCTCCCAATACACTCAGTGTCCAAAGTTTGGCCTGTTAAATCTGATTGGCTTCCCCAAAAACCCTCACAGTGATCAGCACCCCTGTGCCTTTAGCATTGCACGTAAACACGTTCAAATGAAGGGGTGAACGTTGCTGAGGGCGCAGAGGTGGTGTCATCAGGAATGATGAAATACAAAGTGCCAACCCGGCATACGTGACCTGACCTGATTAGCCTTGATAAGCCAATAATTCAAGGCTGTGGTCTTTTTTTTCCTGGCCACTCATACAGTCGCTAAAAATTCTTAACTTAAACTGGATTTTTTTCACCAATTTTATCACACTCAAGTCAGGCATATGATATTATTGTGTATGTTGCTCACAGTAAACAATAATGTTTGGACACCTGAGACTTTGGGGAAACGCAGCTCTTTCTCTTAAAAGCTTAGCCACAAAACATAAACTACCATTCCATCATAATAAACCTTTCTTACTACCATTCGTCAGAGATTAAAGTATTAAAAACTGTTATAAAAGACTCAAAGGCAGGCTGCAATAATTTCTGACCTGCTGAAAATCCAACAGATTGTCTCTGAATCGAAATTTCCCTCCCTCACACTGAAACGTCAAACAACAAACCATCTGGCGGGAACTCAGCCGATTCTAAAATTAGTCTGAGGGAAAAAAAAATCTGACTTAATCCGTATAGTGTCTGTCCAGCTTTAAACAGAAACACTGAAAAATATCAAAATACTTGAATAAAACATGGTCGCCTTAAAAGGACCTGTTATGTTTACACTTGATGTTTACATCTTTATTCACCGCTCCTCCTGAGAGCCCTTTGACTAAAATATGCTGCATCCCCGACTGGTCCTGTTTTGCATAACCTTTCATTTGCATTCTTGGATGGCCTTTTTTTCTTTGTTTTCTAGTATTGCTCTGTGCGTGATTGTAGCAGGGCTGTACCTGTAGAGCGGCGATGACGGCGTCACAGGTGTTGCAGAGTGTTGTTTGTTTTCACTCTGCCTCAGCCTGGCTGGGGATTAGAAGAGGGGATGGAGGAATACAGAGGGAGAGGATGGAGAGTAAACACAGCTGGCTATCTCTGTATGTTTGTATATTTTCCTTCCTGAGGCTCTGAAAGTCGACATAAATCGGGTTTTTGTGTTATTTTCAGGTGGTGACGGTCGTTTTTGCTTGATAAAAATAAATGCCTGCAATTTAGGGGTGAGGTTGAGAAGCCTTTTTTGGGCACTCGTCTGTGAAAGAAAACAAAATCTACCATAACAGAGTGTCTGAGTGTTGTCTTAACCAAGACTGGGAAAAATAACAGGTCTTGAATTTGTATTGTTAAACACTTAAAAAGGTTGAGAGTGAAACAATGTAGTTGTATGGATGTAGTTAAATTTGCATTAAAGCAATTCCATATGTCTCTTCTCTCCTCATCTGCTATTGTTGCATTCAGTGCTAAATGAATAGATTCAGGAGAAATAAACAGATGTGAGGCTTAATGCCCAATTAAAAGGAGTACAATAAACTCGTCATGTTCACTCAACCAGTTTGAGATGATATGAGCTTTGTGACATGGAGCATGATCCTGCTGGAAGTGTCCATCAGAAGATGGTCCACTGTGGTCATAAAGGTATAAACATGGTCTACAATAATACTCAGGTAGGCTGGCATTTAAAAGATAATCGTTTGGCAATAAGAGAGCCCAAAGTCTGTCACAGAAACTCCTCATCCCACCATTAAATCCACCAGCAGTCTGAACCGCTGATACATGGCAGGATGGATCAGTTTTTTATGATGTTCAGGACAAAATCCAGCCCTACCATATGAATGTTGCTGGTCATACAACCAGGTGACATTTTCCCAAACTTCTATTGTTTGATTTTAGTGAGCAAGTGCAAATTGTACCCTCAGTTTAGTCTCTTAGCTGACAGGAGTGGCACTCTGTGTGGTCTTCTGCTTCTGCTGCAGCCCATCTTCTCCAAGATTCAACATGTTGTGTGTTGTGAAATAGTCTTCGGCATATCCTGTACCGCTTTCACGCTAAAATCCGCGGGTCAATGCTGGTTTTTTCAACGCTGGTTAACCCGCGAGGGACTCCTTTACCACTGCCAGCAGACCCGGGTCTACTCAGCAGCAGACGAGCTGCGTGGCTGTTTTTTTTTCCTCTGGCGCATCAAGCTGATGTCATCACGCTGATGACGTCATCGGCGCGACGAAACACGACCACGTAAACAATGGAAAAGAGCATGGACGCCGTGGACACGGTTTTCTGTACTTTGAACTTCTGTCCCTCTTTAAAAATGCACAAACTCAGCACTGATGATACAAAGGCGGATGGAATTTGTTGCTGAGATGGCAAAGAGTCACGTAAGTTACAGACAGAGGGGATGGGTACGATGTTATGCCGTGAGCACATAACGCCGACGTCATCCGTAACTTAGCAGCTTGACCCGGGTGTGATGTTCTCACTGAAGCCGGTCGGAGACGAGCCGATAAAAACCCATGTCGCTTGCAGGGTAAGTCGACCCAGGTCGAAATGCCGAGTAGACCCTTTCAAACTGCGGACGGGAGCCGTTTGTTGGAGGATTTACACGGGTTTTTGGCCAGTCTGAAAGGGGTACTGGTTGTAAAGAGTGGTTATTTCTTTATCATCATCAATCAATCAGTCAATCTTTAATAACAAGTGTTATCTCAAGGCACTTTCCAACAGGGCAGGCTGAAGCCATACTCCTCATTTTATAGATAAACATAAATGCATATATATACAAATACAAATAATAAATATATTTGTATCTACACATACATATATCCAAAGATGTATCAATTCAGGTAGAGACAAAGGTCTAAAAATAAGAATTTATGATAGAGACAAACCCATGGACATCCAGATCATAAATCTGTCTTGAGTTGCTGCCATGTGATTGGCTGGCTAGCTATGTGCATTAGGGTGCAGTTGAATGTTGTTTTTCTAGTGAAGTGGCCAGTAAGTTTAAATCAAGTATTGCCAATAAGCTGAGAGCCACTGATGTATAATTTCTGGTCCATATTGCCCAGCCTTAGCACCTGGCAGCCTAAGCATGTCTGATCATCATCATACCCCTCTGATGCTCCTCCTGCCCTCCATTGACCAGCCTTACAGCACTTCCTGTTTTGGAGGTGGAGCTTTAATGGAGCGAGTTTGTTGGCTGGACTCCTCTGTGGGCCTGACCTGGCATTGACAGAGAGACTGAGAGAGGGAAAGAAAGAGGGTAGGAGAGAGCGAGCGTGGCAGAGGTCCAGTACTGTGGGCTGAAGTGACTCATGGCTTACGGTAAAAGCTGCTACTTCTCTCCGCCCCTCTCTGGCAGGCCTGTGCTGCTCTGCTTTTACTCTCCATGCGTCTTTGAACCGACTGATTACACGAGGACGGACGAACAGGAGGACCTTTTACGCTGAGAGGCAGATAGGTGCCCTGTGGGAGGCTCTTTGAATGCTCATCCACGCCGAGCAACAGCATTTAAAAGCCTTAAATGTTTTCCAAAAGATCTCAAAGCTCAGCATCAGTTTTAAAATACACTCAGATTTGTCATGAAGCACACTCGCAGAGCTCCACAGGTAAACCCACCTCCTCATCACTGCTTTCATTTCTCGCTGAAGGCTAACAGTCGAAGCACACAGGCTGCATTCATTCCCTCCTCTCTCCCTCCTCTCTCCATCCGCCGACTCCCCCTCGCCTCACCACGTCTTTCATTACTCAGTCACGTGTCCGTTCTATCATAAAGTAGGGCCGATAAACGTGGTCTGTGTCTTTGCTATGGTGGTCAAAATTGTGATACTGCAGCACTTTTTTGATTGTAACGTTTTGGACACATATTTCTTTTATATCACTGATAGAAAGGAGTCATAATACACAGTGCATCACAGTTTGTTGCATAGGGGGCTGTATAGCTGCAGACCAGTGAGGGTGGCAGCTGGTCATAATGTTCTGCAAGATTGGTGCAAGTTTATAAAGAAATAAAGGTGCCTAAATAGTTCCAATAGTTCCTCTGTCGCCTATAATGTCTTTCTTTAGCCAGAGGTCAAGCTCAGAAACACTCCCAGCAGAAAAGGTTGAAAATCTTGGGTGTGACACGCAAGGATTGGAAGCAAGTAAAGTTCTAAAATCAGTAGTAATAGTAGGTGCAGGTATCACTAGAGTTTGGTACTAGGGATGGGAATTGATGAGATTTTATTAATACCAATGCCATCATCAATTCTGCTAATTCATTCAGTTATCAATGCTGATATCAATTCCTGTGGATTTTTGTAGCCTACAGAAGTTTAAAGTATCAACAACAATAAACAAACGTCATTCCTGATGTATCATTGCTGTGCTGCAATGACGGATAATTCATGTTTTCAGCTGTCTAAATTCTTGCTTAAAATTAATCAGACTCTGGATGTTGTGCATTTAGCATCATTTTTCTGTAAAACTGTGTCTCCTGCCTGCCACCTTCTTCGTTGTCATTCGTGCTGACTCCCTCTGTTTAGAGCACGATGTTCTTGATTTGTAAGGAATGCAGAAGTGAGTGGGGGAATTGATAAGCAAATTATTAAGCATGAACGCTATTGAAATCAGTTCCTTAAAGTAGTTGTTATTGATTCTTAACTGGATTGGTTTTAAGTACCCGTCCCTGGACATTTTCAAATGTATCTTGAGTTCTTAAAACATTGCAATCTCTTAGGCATGTGTTTACCGCAGCTCTTATCTCATGCATTTAACTGAACACTCATTAAATATCCTGTAGACATTAAGACAAGGGAACCAGAAATGCTAAGCTGCTTATCATTGTGCCACAGAACTCATAACTGCACCATTCCTTTGGATAATGTTCCAGTTTTTAGTGAAAAGCTGCTGGAAAACTTCTGCACTGTTTAAATAAGTGCAATTTGGACAGTGTGTTGCTGAAAGGGAATTAATGTAACTTAAGAGTATTTTTAAGGCACCAGTAGGACTTCAGAGTTAGCATTATTTTCTGGCTTTTGTCATGTTTTGTTCTAGTTTGGCAGTTAACAGTCTATCTGCAGTTTTTGTTGATTCAATACAAGAAATTATCCAAAATTTTATGGCAAGGACTGTCGCTGTTTGTTTGATTATAACTGGTATGACAACAAAAGCAGCAACCTTAAGTGAAAATTTTGCTTTCATTACAGAGAAAGGCACCACATTTAACCAGCATGATTTCTGTCCTTGCTGTTATTTCATGCTGCATTACAGTGTTGCAGAAGTGAGAAAGAGCATGGCACAGCTGGACATGTGCACAAAAACCCTCTCTGCCAGCTGTGCTAATGTTGTCCTGCCTCTGTAGCATCGTTGTTGCTACCTTTTTGCCCACCTTTGACGCCACGGCAGCTGTCTTAAGAGAGGTGAAACATCACACTGGTATAAATATCACGTCTTGTGCACGAGCCTTAGGTCTAAAATGCTGGCGTTGTAACAGCCCTAGTGTAAACAAACTTAAGCTTCTTAGCTGTATGCATTTATGCTAAACTCAGCATCAGTTTAATTCAGCAGTGAAGGCACACAGCTGCAGATGCTGGTCTGTTTTAATGGTTTTGGTTCATAGCAAAGTTCAGATTTTATTGGTAGTGCCGAGCTAAAGGCAGAGTGAAATCCAAATGCAGCTCTTTACTCCTGTTAAGTGTAGTTATTGGTCTTTGTGCAGCAATAATGTTCCCGGCACCCTTGTACTTGTTAAGCAGACTGTCAACTAATCAAGAAATAACTTTGCTGTAACATGTGTTTGCTGTAGCCTTTATGATTTACAACTGCCTCTCTCTCATTCCTGTAACAGTCCCCAGTTAAATCAAACAAAGTAATCATCAAGGTTTAATACACCAGAGGGCATTGTACTTGCAAAGCACGACGCACCAACAAAAACATCTCAATGTAAACACGCCTTGTCAAGTGAGAGAACAGTGTGCAGCTAATGTGCTAATAGCTTGTCTGGTGGAGAACAGAGGGAGTGTGAGTGTGTGTGCATGCTCGGCTTGATGTGCTCTTTAAGTCTGCTGATGATGCTGTAAAAGAGCCCTGGGAATCCCCTCAAAGAGTGCTGGGACGTCTTGTGATGTGATTAAACATCAGCCCGCTGTTAACCACAAATGTTCAGCACTCGCTCTCTCTCTCTTTTTCTGTCTCGCCTTGCTCGCTCTGCACTCCTGCTCCTCTCTCACTCTCTCAGCAGACTTGTTATAGGGCAGGGCAGGATGGAAAAAACAATATTACCCCTTTTCTTTTTATTCTGAATGATGATACTTCACTCACAGGACCATCCCAGAGAGTCTTAAGTATGCAACCAAGGGAAAGTAACTCCTGATCCCTCTAACTGATCTCATTTGATTTTTTTTTTTTTTGTAAAGAAATAGGTAATGGCTGTCACTTTTCCATAATACAACTTTGATATGATTCAAGATTAAAAATCAAATAGTGTAAATATCTGTTTGATACTATGGTAACAGAAAACAGAAGTCCTAGCCCCCCTAAAGTTAAAAGCATTTGCAATATTCTGGCATATTTAGTTTGTCAATACCATGTGTTTGTGTTGAGTTTGTTCAGTTGACTACAATAATTCAAGAAAATATTAAGAGTGCTTATACGCTCTTACTTTGTGCCCAAGCCTGTGCTGTTCACAGTGTTTTATACAACACTTGGCAGCAGTACCGGGATACATCATTTAAATAAAAAAATCTAACAAACTTTTGCACCTCCTAATGGCCAAATAAATTAAAAAGTTTATGGTCAACTTTGTCTTTGACTGACTGCACCGAAAAAGTGAAAACAGAGCCAAAAAACTTTGTTTGACCACACAAAAAATTGTTTTTAATTTATTGCGTTAAATTCAGACTGTTGTGTTAAATTTAATGCATGTGCTCATATTTTGATTATATTAGAATTACTTGATTGCTCAGCTCTTTTCACAGTTGTTTTAGTAAGGGCTTTCAGTTAATCAACATGTTTTTGTTTTTAATAGTTTCTCTAATTTTGGTTAACAACAAAAAAATCAGTCAAATTTAGCCATTGAGTAGAATTGCATTATTTTTTTGTATTTTTTATTATCATTGTGTAACTTATAAAGTGGAGTAGTTATTGTTGGTTACAGGAATCAGATGGTAACAAAAAATGTATTTTTTTGTTTATTTTAAGATTTTTTAATTTAAGAAGTATTACACTATTATGACCTAAAAATATGCACAAGTGCTAATGATGTTATCCTGCCCTTTATGTTGTTGGAAACTAAATTTTTTTATCTAAAACAAAAACTGCATTGCCCATCCCTAACTTGTTGTTCTCTGTTGCACCTGTGTTAACCTCCCTCACCTTCACTACACCATCCACACACTCGCACATGCCCTCGTTGGCCTCTGGGGCAGCCCGGATTAGTCCGGCACACACACCATACGTCCGTCTGTCAATCTCCCCATTATAACAGCCCTCTCCCAGTGCTGCCTCTTGCTTGGTTAACAATCTGTGTCCCAGGGCTCTTTCATGTCGGGAGGCGTGAGGGAGCAGGCTATTTTAAGACTGGCATGCTGGAGAAAGCCCTTGACCTGGTTTATCCTTTGGAGGGGGAGGAGAAAGAGGATACTCAAAGGCAAACATGACGTCCAGATATCTGAGATGTCTTCTTGTAAAAGTCATGTTCAGTCAGTCTGTTAGTCTTTCCTCTTGAGATAATGTACAGATGATAACAATGCAGTGACAGCAAAGCAGCTGCAAAGAAAACATCCATAAACATGCTCAGTGTCTTTAATCACATGGCTGATGTTTGTATTAAGGCTACCATACCTCTACAGGAACCTTCAAGGCGTCTTATCTTTGCATTAGACTTATTAACAACATTCTATAACCAGGGATTAAAATACAAATGAAAGTAAAGGACATGCTTGTTGAAATGCTAATTCGCTAGTTCATTATAACTCTCCCTTAATCCGTTTTTAAATCCTTTGAATTCCAATGCACATTTGTATGAGGCAACAAAACAGCACTGCTACATTCAATAGTTAAAGCTGCTTCCAGACGAAAAACCAATAGGAGCTTTTTTTTGCAAGATTATGAGAGAAACATGCGTTTTTCTGCTGGATTTTAAACTATTATTATCAGACAAAGTTGAGGAGCTGTGAGAGGCCTGTGTGTACAGACAACATTTGTTTCATTTACAGTGCTTACAGAGAGGGATGTGCAATATTGGGTCAGTGTATCAGGTTTTAATAATTAATTTGCCAAATTAAACATTTATCCATCCATCCATTGTCTGTACCACTTCTCCTTAGGTTGCAGGGGCTGGAGCTTTTCCCTAGTGACATACAAGTCAATCACAGGGCCAGCATGTAGAGACAGACAACCAGTCACACTCACATTCACACCTATGGAAATAAATTCTTGCAAAATAAATCGTGTCTGGTGTGCACAGGCCTTTTGTCTGACTCCTTGGTTCCCATCCTGTTTTAGGGCCCTTTTACACGACAACGCTGTCACCAGAAACAGAAAGGTTTTGCCTTTGCCTTTTCAAAAGCACTCTGCATTCATACGGAGACGGTGTGATAATGATGCAAGTTTACACACAGATCCGCAAGAATGCCTAAAAACACAGTAGCATGCATGCCAGGCCAGTAGTTGGCAATATAAGTTTGTAGTGTCTTTGGCGGATATAACAAATGTGTCTCTGAGTACTGACACACCAAATCCACATTTTGTTGGAGGAGCGGTAACAAACCTAGCACAGTTAGCAGCACACATTTTGTTCAGTAGTCGGCCATAGCAGTAGTTGTTGTTGTTGTTCCTGGGTGCGCGCACAACCTTTATCTGAAAAAGTACTGCACGTGCGCCACATGTCCCTTTATCCCTGACAACAGCGATTCCTGTTTACACGGAGACAACAATGAAAACATTTTCAAAACTTTTCACTCTGGACCACAGTTACAAAAGTTTGCAGATTCAGGCACTCCAGGCAGCGTTTTCATGTGAAGGTACAAGCGCATTGAAAACTCTTAGTTTTCATTGTCGTGTAAACAGGCCTTTATAGATTGGAATCAAAAACCTCTTCCTGTGGTCCAGTCCAATTCTTTCAGTTATTTCTATATATTGGTACTGATATTGTTTTTGGCCAAAGTAGGTATGAAAAATCAGTTTATCAGATTTCAGCAGAAATCCAAGATTGTGCATCCCGTTATCACGTGTTAACAAAACAATATTTACTCTGTTAATAAGGGATAGGATTAAATTGTACTTAAGTTTACAAAGAAACTACAAATCTTTCTGAGAATCATGACCCAGAGCTGCAGAGAGCAGGAGAGAGAAAGTCTCTGTGGTCCCGTTAATTTTGCAGGCTGCCAAATACTTCTGTTTCTTAAGTGCATTTTCGTTTCAGAAAGACTCAGAAATAACATTTATGTCTCCTACAAACACAGCGAGAGAGAGAGAGAGAGAGAAGAGGAACTGACACAGGATATCACATATATGTGTTGAGCACAGATGCAGCACATTCCTAAATATCACACTGTGTTCTTGTGTCTGTCAGAGGTCGTTCATCTGGTTGGCAGCGTGCATTGTCAGCTCCGTACCATCCAGTCTTTCTACCCCTCTGGGACTTCATTAAGCCCGGATCAGTCCAGCTGAGGCCTGTACAGTCCTCCTAGATTACTTCCTCCATCCATCTCTCAAAATCCATCTCTGTCCTTCATTTTAAGTCCTCCCTGCCTTTGTGCTTTCACCCCTCATGATCCCTCCTTACTTGATCCTGCTTTCCCCAAACCCTCTCTGTCAGGAGGCTGAAGGAGAGCATCAAGAGGATATTCAGGAAGCCGTGTTTGTGTTTCTCTGAATGTCTACGCAGTGTCTCTACAGAGCCAATGTGTAGACACAAAGGAACGAGTGGCCGTGCAGAAGCATGCCATGACCTCAACGCATGTTCGGTCCTCACAGACGAGAGGCGCAGAGGTCTAAGGCCTGGTTATAAAGGGGCTCTGTTCTCCGCCAAACATTGACTTATTGTGTTGTTGCGTGGGCGCTGGGATCATTTGTAAACAATACCAGCCTTGATCCAGGGGCTGCAGTCGCTTTTTTCTGCCCTTGTTCTTCTCCTCTGCCTCCCTGCTTAAGCTCCTGTACAATCCTTGGTTTAATATAGGATGATTGTACAAAAACAGCTTAAAGTTCATTACAAAAAGTTCAAACTTTCATCATTTTACCAGTAATGATCAAACAATATTGATGACTTTTTCATTATCATGGCAACAAGAATGGGGCCTTGATTGCTAAAATGTTAAAATGCTTGTTTTCTATCATTTATATTGTTGGCAAAGTTCTGCACAGTGGGGTGCCCCCCTTCACAAGCCTATCCACTGTCATTCTCTCCTATCAATAAAGGCACAAAAATGCCAAAAGTATTTGTTTTTATTGTTGTTAGAAGAGACTTGGGGAGCAGAAGACATGTCACCTTTTACTAAACTCTCAGTTCACAAGAAAAGTTCTTTACATCTTTAAATAAAATGCCCCTTAAAACACGCTGTTTTTACTTCCTGGAGTTTATGATGTCATAGCTATACAGCCTCCACCTGTATGTGTTTTCTGCTGGTCACAGGCAGATGCCATGACTACTTTGAAAGTCGGCCCCCTGGCCTATAACCCCTCCTCCCTCTTCCCATCAGGCATCTTTCAGGCAGCCAATCAGCACAAAGCTTATTATCAAAGCGTCCTGGAGCCTCCCCGAACCCCCAGATCAGGGTGTTTCCAAAGGGGAGGGAAAAAGAGCTGCATCTAATCCTCTACAGAGAAGATATTTGTCATATTTTATTCAGCTCAAATCAAATCCTTAGTCAATAGACCATGTTAAGTGGTCAAACACACCAGGATATGGGACCTTTAAGTTGTGTTTTTCCTTATATGGTCGACACTCTATTTTCAGATCTCAAGTTACCCTGAGTGCAGCACTCAAACAGCTCCTCAAACACGTACACATGCACATACATACACAGGGGCATGTTTGCAGAGTGACACATTACCTCAAAAGATAAACTTGACAAATAAACTTTTTGCCTGTTATTGTGTTCCTTCAGCGTCATAAACTATTTCTAAACATTTTAAAGTTTTGTTTAGTCTACATGACAGCAACTTGAAATGAAACAAAAGCTCCATGTGTTCAGCTACCTAGTGCAAACCCACAGCTGTAAAATAAACAATAACATTGTCATGTTTGTTTGAATAACTTAAAATGTGGTCTGAGCATCAGGAAATGTACTACCGATAGTGGGAAAACTCTCACTGAAGATCCGGCCCCGTAACTGCTTCATCATTTGCAGCATGAATGTGAGGAACACACACTCTGTACATGCCATTGAGTAGGAACGGGAATCGAAAACCAACTCCAGATGATGCTGCGTTACATTTACATGGGAAGAGGGGATTGGGAATGACGTCATCCGAGTTATCACATTCCAGTTACAAAGCCGGAAAAATCTTGCTGATCTACCAGGCTATTGTTAGCTATTGTTAGCACGCCCTGTGTTGAAGTTCGCACATAACCACACGAAGAATGTTAATAACACTTTAGCAGTATTTCCATATATATACATCGAGCAATACTATGTATACGGCTGATTTAGTGCAACAAACACTATTCAGAAGAGCTACTAAACAGAATATTACAGGAGCTTAATAACTGGGGGCAGCCATCTTTAATTGTCAGCTCGGGGGTGGTGAGGATCTGCTGAGTTCCCAGTAGGAAATTCTGACCACACCGGGCGTTCCAGTTGAAATTTCCCACTCAGGATTCAGAAATCCAGACTTCCCATTACAACTGGAACGCAGCATGAGAATCGATATTAACTCATTCAAGGAATTGTTATCATTAGTCCAATGATAATTATAACAAGATGTCAAAGATGCTATCATAGCAGACAGGGAATATAAGTGGTCTAAATTGTGGCTTAATTTCTGTCAAAATGATGCAACACTATAAACTTTCAGAAGTATTCATCCATGCAGAATGGCACTGAGTTTCAGGAGTGTCATGTGTTTGACATAGTTGCCACTGAAGGCCCGTGTAGGCCAACTTTTACCTACAAAGAACATTGATAGGAATCAATCCGCCTATGTTAGGGCTGGGGGATGTATCTTTTTTATAAATTATTGATATATTTTCAAACAAGACATAAGTCAAGGCAGTATCCTTAATATCAATATAGTTGTTTTATGCTAAAATTAAGCTTGATAGTACAGTGAAAATATTGGGTTTTTATGTTTGAGGTCTCAGACTGCAGCAGAATGATGGTGAAACCCCAAAACAGGTGTCAAAAAAGTTTGAGCACGACAAGTTTTTTTCTACCTTTTACTTAGCAGCACAAAGAACAATAATAGCTGCAGCTCCAAACCTCAAGCCTTCGCAGCCCTTTACACTGAAACAATCCTTACTATGACCTTCAGCATTGTTTATTTTTTAATTATTTATTTGGAAAAAATAACAGTATTTTTACCTCTGCCAAGGAGGTTTTATTTTTGCTGGCGTATGTTTGTTTGTCAGCAAGATTGCGCAAAAACTACAGGACAGATTTTGCTGAAATTTTTAAGAGATGTTGGTAATGGCCCAACTCAAAAATGATTAGATTTTGGTGGTGATCCAGATAACCACCATTAGCGAACAGTCATTTTTGCTCAATAACTGTCTAACTAATAATGACATCAACATAATTCTGAGTGCTAGGTTTGGGTTTTCAAGGTCATGAATCATATTATGATGGTAACTTTATCATGGAACTATTGCTTATAGATGAAACAGCAATATGAGAGCTACCTTGGGGAAGGTTTGCGTTGTCCAAGTGCTTTCTGGTAAATATTAAGATGTGAATTTTTACCGATCTCCCAGCCCTAATCCATGGTGAAGACACAGTCTTTAAAAGGACAGAACAAAGAACATTTTGACAGCCTTTGTACAAACGTCTAGCATTGTTGTGCACTTAAACACTGCCGTGAAAATACCTCTAAATGTGCAAGTTCACTTATGAAAGCTTGGCACTGCTGCTCACTGTATAATTAAGACATTCACAGCAAGCAGTCGTAGATTTAGACCAAAACAAACATTTGCCATCATGTGTGGTCTCATGATGTGCCTGTGCATACATAAACTCATGCATGTGTGATGAAATTGTCATTCCAGCACAGTGAGTGCAGCCGGCTTTTGTGGGTTTTCATTCTGCTCTCCCTCGTCTGCCACTGCTATTCAAAAGGCTTTCCATTGTGGGCTGGCGGTGCTAATTGCAGATGGAGTGGTCTTGGCTAAATATTTAGTGGCAGTTTTGAAAGGTTGAAAGATGTGAGGGAGGGAGGGGGGTTTTGTTTTGTTTTCCTCATGCCTCGTGAGTGCATAATGAAAGTCTCCGGGCTTTATCATTCAGCTGTAAACTGCGCACCCCCCCTTCAACTCGGGCCACCATCAATACTGCTCCCCCGTCTCTCCAACGCACCCTTCCCCCCTCCCCCAATCCGACTTTCTTTCAGTGCTTTTCCAGAGAGGGAGAATATCCTCCGTCAGGATAGGAATAGAGCACGATATAAATAAAGCCAGAGGGAGGCAATAGATAGAAGAGGAGAGACCCAGCCAGAGCAGTGATGGTGGGAGGGACTGTGCATGAGGGGTGAGGAAGGAAGGGAGGGAGGGAGGGAGGGAGGGGAGGGAGTCTTATGCCGCGCAAGAGCTGTGCAACTTCTTGGCAGCATTTCAGAAACGAGCCTCTGAAGCTTGGCGAGCCGAGCAGACATATTGAGACAAGGATGGTTGCTGCGTCGCACAAAACCTAGCTCTGTACAGGATGGTTGGGAGGCACCTCTCCACAGGTATTTCACCGCTCTGTCTCACCTCTTCCCTCCTGTCTTCTGGGGTTCCCTGTTTCTGGCTTTTTGCTGCCTCATCCGCGTTGTTTTGCGGTTTGTGTTTACACTCGTGTGGATGAGCCGTGTGCACTTTAAAACGTTAAAGCGACAGTGCATGGCAGGAGTTACTCTGATTTGTGTGCATTATATTGAGTCAGACGTGCATGCTTTTACAGCAGGAGCCACAGACGGCAGCTCGGAGCCTTTTTGGCTGTAGTTCAGGACTGAGAAAATGGCGGTCCTGCACTTCTCAGTGGAATGACGCTACAGAACGACAGCACTGTGTGTGTCAGAAACACAGTGCCCTCTTTCCCCTGCCGTACTCTCTCACTGCCTCCACTCTCTCTTTTTAGTTGCGAGCATTGGGCTCAGCTTGGAAGCAGAGGTTGGTACACAAATGCTGTCACCTCCCAGATGCAGCTGTGTTAGTGTGTTTGCATACAAAGTAGGCATGCATGTGATGGAGCATGTAAACATGTGAGCTGCTGCAGCACACCGGGCAGCAGAAACCAGGCACATCGTCAGCAGCAGGTTGATCAGTGTAGCTTTCATGAGCTGTAGTTAGGCTTCATTTGTGAGCAGCATGATCATACAGGGAGATACTGCAAGGGGAAATAAGCGAGACAAGCCTCTAATGTGGTGTGCAACCACAACTGCTACAGAGATTCTGCTCTCTTAGTTATGACGGCTCCTCATTTCATACTCAGTCAAATAATTTCATATTTTGGACCTGACTATGAAGGTTTTTTATTTTTACAGGTTGGTGGATAAAACCTCAGTCAAACCTGCCTTTCTTAAGCTTGGATATTAAAATTAGTGACGCACTGATTGCAATAATCAGGGGCGATGCCAATATCAAGGTTCTGAATATAATTTTAGCTGATACAGACGTCGGTACTTATGCTTTTCTAATTACCTCACTGCCGATACAGTCTCTAATGTTTGATCATGAAAATAGATTACAGGTAATTATTCCACCTAATTGAAAAAATCTTCTCTGTTTTAGCAGTTTAATGTCCTAAATGTCAGCATTAATTTGATATGACACATCAGATAAACCTCTGAAACTATCTGCTCAATTCACATGAATTTGCAAGTTGCTGCTAATTAAAAAAAAGAACCAATATTGGTTAATAACGATGTTAAACTAACATCCATGTGCATCCTCGTTAAAACTGTGTTATTTGCTTCAACAAAAGAAGAAGCTGCGTAGAAAGGTACATCCTCACATCTTGAAAGTATATATAAATAATATAAAAATTTATATAAATATATATAAAAAAAAAGCTTCATTACTTCTGGTCAACTGATCAAACTACAGTTAGGATTACGGTTGTAGCCTCCCATGGTCATAAAAGCAGACAATAACAGTGCAGCATTCCCGATTCTTCCCTTCCTCCCCTCTGTCCCAGCCAGGCATGTCTGCTTTGAAAAGTCATGCATGTAACATGAGTGTAGTTCACTCTGGAGACATAAAGAAAGTGTCCATGCATCATTAGATATTGGGAGTGTTAAGCTGTGTGCATGTTGTCACCAGGAGCCAACTCTGCCTTTCAGTAAGTCCAGGACCTGGATGAAGGCCATGTACAACGTCCTTGTAGCATTTAGAAGTAAAAGCCTGGTCTGTTGTCTTAAATGGTGCAAATACTGTGTTTTCACACAATGCTTTTATTCTAAATAGGTTCCTGAGACAGTTATTTATAGGGATGCCAAGTATTAGTACATTTTAAAACAATATCAGCATTCGCAGACAATTCCTGAAGAAGCTGAATTTTTTTGCCAACATTCACAGCCTACATTTTAGGCATATTAATCTCATATACTGGCCGCAGTATTGGCAGAATGTATAAATGAAATGTATCACAGTGGTATACCTAAAATTGTCATGAATCAAAATGTGTTTTTTACCTGCTGTGCATCTGTTTCAAACACAGACAGTTACCATGAAGAAACAGGACAGTTTTAGTTTTGTTGTGCTCAAAAAAAAAAAGTTGTTTTCATATTGGTGATAATGTGTTTGGAAATTTGAACTTTGTTTACAACATACACAAATTTTAAGTCATGTATGCATCTGTTCAAAATGTGTAAAATTATAGAAAAATCATATTGTAGATGACATTTATAAATATCAGACCTTCTCCTCTGTCTCTGCCTTTTTCTGCGTGTAGGTTTTTGTGTGCCAGCATTTCATTTAGGAACAATAATTAATGTAAATCAGGTTATTTAAGTAAAGGCAGAGCTTCTGAAAGTCGATCAGAAATCTCACTGCCGTACAGGTATAACACACAGTCTGTATAAATGAGTCATAAGATATTTTCATTTTATATATTAACTTTTATTTAAGTACATATCTCTTTAAGATTTCTGTGTTAAATAAGTCCTTTGACATTTAGAATATCAGTTTGGGATGCACTGTTCAGACAACCCACATTCATTTGAAAAATGTGGCTGCTTTCAAGGCAAGATGATTCATTTAATTATTAAAAATATCTAAAATATGCACAGATGTTTTAAAAACAGTGAGTCATAGTGCTGAATAATCTCAATTTTAATATCAGTCAAAATGATCAAGGTTAGCATTAATTTCCATAAATTTAGCAGCCCTAATCTTCATAGATATCTAAAATGTTGATAATTAAGTATTTTGAAATAAAAATTATTTTTATTCTTGGGGTTTAATGTCAAAAATAACATAAACCATTGAAATGGAGAAGAAGGCAATGTGTCGTTCATCATATCATTATGTTATTTTCTTCCTTATATTCATGGATTGTCCTGTGCAAATCTTTCTGTTGTATCTCTTTCAATCGTACTTTTTTTTTCTTTATAAAGCATCATGTAAAGTCAATATATGCGCAGCAGACACCTCACGTTTCCATGGTGTTTTTACCTCAGGAAGAATGTGCAGGAGGAATGACGTTAATATTTAATGTCCCTCTTTCCTCATCTCTAAGTTTATGCTCATGTCATGTTCCTTCTCTTTCTCTCCAACAGAACTGCCCCCTCAGAGTGGCCAGGGAGCCCAGTATGATAATCCCCTCTGGGGACACCTTCCAGCTAACAGGAGTGCCACAAGTGCTGCATCTTCCACCAGTCTCAGCGGCTGGGATCAACTGATCATTGACCAGAAGGACACGGAGGCTTGGCCCTCTATAACCCTCAGCCAGAGCCAGGCCCCTCCAGGAGGATGTCCTTTGGACACTGACCCTGGTCGCCTGACCAGCAGCAGCAGCAGCAGTACTAGTAGTAGTTGTAGTACAGTGATTATGGCCACAGGGGCTAATAGCCAGTCTGGCCACTTCCCTGCCAACCAACTAAGCAGCAAGGCCAACAGTGGGCCCAGCCCTGCCAATCATACTGGAACCAGCATGCTCTCCAGCCAAGTTGCAGCCAATCGCAGCTGGGGCTCTGGGCCTGGACCCTCCCATTGCCCCCCTCAGTCCTCAGTAGGGAGTGAAGGGAAGAGTGACAACCCAGTGGGGGGAGGAGGCAGCAGGGGCTGGGGCTCTTCTTCCTCATCTTCCACCAACAACTTTAACTTGAACCTAAACCCCAACGCCAACCCTTCAGCCTGGCCCATGCTGGGACATGATGGGAGCAGCTCAGGGGGAGGCAGCTCAGGGGGAGCCAACACCATTTCAACTCCTCAGCCTACACCCAACCTCTGTAATCTATCTGGCCCCCCACCAGCCCAGACCAGCACCTGTACTGGAGCCAACACTAACAGCAACTCCTCTGTGATTGGCAGCGCCTGGGGTAGCATGATGGCCTCTGACACGTCAGAATCACACCCCTCCCCGTCCACGAATGTGTCTTTCAGTTCAGAACCTCAGAACCTTAAAACTGATGGACCAAATCACACTAACAAACAGGAACCCCCCAGCCCTATTCGCAACTTGCCTGGCTGGGGTAGTGCGCCTGTAGGTTTGGGTTCCATGGGCCAGTCCCCAATAGGGGGCCCACAGGTCAATGGAGAAGATGGTAGCTCAGTATGGGGTAAAAGTGACGACTCAAAGGCATCTTCATCCAAGGAGGCACCTGGCTGGGACTCCGGCTGGGGCGAAGGAGGAAGTGGAAGTGGAGCAGGAAACTCGGGAGGCTGGGGGGACCAGTCTGGTAGATGTTGGGGAAAGCAGCACACTGAAGACACACCAGGGAGCTGGGATGCCCCCAGCTCTCCTCCCCAGGATGCACAGGGTAGTCCCTGGAGCAGAGCTGTGAGCACAACTGGTGCCAGTGAAGGAAGCAGCGACAGCATGGAAGGACACCCCCGGCCAAGAGACCGGTCAGCCAGAGCTGCTCCTCTGCTGCCTGCGCAGGATCTGGACCCCAGGGTTTTATGTAACACTGGCTGGGGACAGACCCCTGTTCGTCAGCATACCTCCTGGGACATGGACGATACTAAAGGCAAGAATGAAGGCTCTGAATGGGGCTCTGGTCCGAGCACCCCAAGTGACACCCAAGGGCCCTCCAACACTAACATGGGACCCTCACAGAGGACTGACCCTGGGAGCAAAAACGATGTGCCTGGTTCTCAGGGAGCTTCAGGTTGGGGTGGAGGCATATCAGCTTCCAACCAGCCCAGCTCTGGTTGGGGAGAGCAACCCAATAGCATTAAGCCCCAAAGTGGCCCTAGTGGCTGGGGGAATCCTCCGACCACAGGCCCCCCCAACAGTATATCAAAGAATGGGGGACAGACCTGGGGAGAAGAGAAGTCTACTGGATGGGATGATCCTCAAATCAAGACACCATCCCAGGGCTGGGGAGATCAGCCCAAAGCATCTCACAGCTGGGGCAGCAGTGGAGGGAGCAATAATTCTGGAGACTGGAGAGAAGCAGAGGAGAGCAAGAAGAGTCCCACCAACCCAGGGTGGGAGGGGGACACAGGGGGCATGAAGGAAAACCCTCGAGGTTGGGGAATGTCTCCTTCAGGACCTGCCATTTCTGGAGCTGGAGGAAATGGGGGCTGGGGTGAGCCAGTCTGCCAGCGTCCCAATGGCCCTCCCCAAGGTTGGGGCAGCAAGGATGGGCCCAGTGGTGGTGGTGGTGGTGGTGGTGGTGGTGGTGGTAGTGGTAGTGGTGGTGGTGGTGGTGGTGGAGGTGGAGGTAACATGGGCTCATGGGGCGGTCCTGGCTCAGTGAAGCAGGCCAGTGGCTGGAGTGGTAACAAACCAGAATCTTCCACCGAGCCCACTGGATGGGAGGAGCCCTCCCCACCTTCAATCCGACGCAAAATGGAGATAGATGATGGGACCTCCGCTTGGGGTGACCCTGGTACCTACAACAAAGCAGTCAATTTGTGGGACAGGAACAATCCAGGGATGTCCCAGGCCAAAGTCCCTCCTGGAGGCAATAACCCCCTTGGCTCCAACAACAACCACCCCCCTTCTCACAATCACAACTATCATGGGCCGCCTGCACCTTTACAGAACCACAACCCAAACTCCCAAAACCAAGGACCCAGCAGTGGGCCCATGGATCCTGTTGGCCAACACCAGTCTGGACCATCTCACAACCGAGGTCCCCTGATAGGTCAAGGTAAGACATCACTTAATTCTAATTTTGCTAGCACAAGCTGAGCAGTGTCACTGAGTCTGTTTTGAAAAGTCTTTTTGATAATAAAGGCCCCTAACTGACCCAGAAATGTGTTGGTGATGGCCTCGCTAAGCTGGTTGAGTTCTCTAGAAAGGAGGGAAGGTTCGTCAGTGCTTTTTCTTATAATGGGCATCATTTTTGTGACACATGCTCATGCAATAAACTTCGGAAGTAATCCTGTTTTAGTTACACGATATTGACTTTTATTGATTGAGAGTTTTAACGACAGACGGAGTGGTGAAGATGTATCACACACACAAACACACCTCCTACAAGATTAGAGACGGAGCTTTTATGCATGAAAATTAATCACTGGTTATAATTACATAAACTATTTCGAACATTTTTGACAACAAGAAGGTCCCAGTCTCCCAGGCATCATCACCTCCTGCCATAAGGAATAATAATTTAAAAAAAAACTTGTTAAAAAAATGTTTTCACTTGCAATTCAGCTTGCACAAATGATCCTAATTGGAAGTGGATGGGCTGGATAAGTATTTGGTAAGTCTAAGAAAGGCAGAACAACCTTGGCTGTAAATACTATAACAGGACAACGGTTTTTCTGAAGCTCTGCCCCTTAAGAATGCTCTCTGTTTCCTCATGTCTGCTGTGTTACGGTCTCACATCCAAATTTTTTTGAACAGAATGTGCAAATAAACATTTACATGTACATCTGGAAAAATCCAAATCAGTTTCATAAAACCAAGATGAAGCTTTTTAAAAGACTGAATCTTCGGTTTCAGTTTCATTTTCAGTGCAACTCTCACTCCTCAGTGTGGAAATAGGAAAGGGGAGCATAGAACTATTGCACATAGAATGAGCCTCTTAGACGATCCTACTATCCCTCTGCTTTGGCAATTCGCTGATACACTCTAGTTTTTTACAATTCAAAGCCCCAATCACGCTGCCATTTCAAGCCTTAATATTTATGCCCCTGTGACACTTCACCACCGCTGTGAGCTGGAATGGTGGGCGAGAGGAAGTATCAGAGGCGTAACAGTGGAGTGAGGGCAGCAGGCGGGCTCAGCGGGAGGCAGGAGCCCTTTGAGTGGGTATGTGGGGGCACACGGTCATGTTGCACACATCCAAGCTGTATTACAGTGTGAATCCACCTCACAGAATGAACTTGAATATCTCAAGGCATGAAGAAGACAGTGCTTTGTTGTAGCTCTTTTGCATAAGGCGCTGTGAATAGGTTGGTTTCTGTAAAACAGATCAAACATGGAGTTATTCTGGATTAGGGATTGGAATTGACAAGATTTTATTGATACCAATGTCGTTCTGTGTATCGATTCTTTAAGGACTCCCTTATCGATTCCTGATGATTTTCTGTTGGAAAAAGTTCACCAGCACAAGTTTTCAGGTGCAACGACTTCAAACACACAACACTCTTGATATTAAATTATATGCTGCAATGATAAATGCTTCTGCAAGTCACTTAGCTAAGAAGTAGGGGTGCACAATATTGTTGGTCTGATATTGGTATCGGCAGATATAAGTTAAGTATCGGTATCATTTTTGCAGATATTTACCGCAGATATATCGGCCTCACTTATTGGCCATATATCGACTGGAATGTCGACAAATTACGCAAATGTACATTATTGATGCACCTTCTCATCACTGCATGGGTACATTTAAAAATCAAGAGTTTCATTTTTGCAGGAGTTGAATAATGTTTTTCATGTTTTACATCTGTTCCTTGCAAAAATATACTGTAACAATGAAAGAAACAAGTCCATTTTTGTGAAGTTCAGAGCTTGTGCTCTTGACCAGAAATTTCGGTATTGGTATTGGTTTTGGTATTGGTACCGCATCCTTTGCAAGAAGACTAATGGTATTGATCCCTTGAGGGAGTTGTCATCAGTTCTCAACTGGAATTGCTTTTTGATTCTAATCCTTATTCTGGATAAAATGGTTTAAATCACAACCATTTTAGGGGTAGCAATAATAGTTGTAGAGATGTAAAAAACATACCTTGAACACCTGAAAGTTGTGCAGAAGCGTCTTTTTGTCAAAAATTAAGACCTAATTTTGACCACTTCTGCCCACTGCCTGTCATGATTTTTCAAACTCTAATGGGACCGTGACATTCTTGATTTGCAAGCCTGACAAAGTGGAAGAAGTTGATAAGCAAGAGGACTAATGGTGTTGATTCCTTGAGGGAGTTGTCATCGATTCTCTACTGGAATTTCTTCTCATTTCTAATCCTTGTTCTGGATAAAATGGTTTCAATCACAACCATTTTAGAGGTTAGAATAATAGTTGTAGAGATGTAAAACATACCCTGAACAGCACAGCTAATTTATCCCTAAGCTGTGGAGGGCCTGTTGTGGCCCTAGAGCCACCAGTTGAAGATCATAGCTCTGAAGGGTGTGTCTAATTTTGATTCTCCTTTACACTGAAAATAAACCCTTCCATGTTCGCTCAGATTGTGAAAGAGTTTGAGTTCAGAATTGTAGCCTAAGACAGATTCATGGTTTTCTTGGTTTCCTCTCTGCACAGTAAGGGTGTCAAACGTGAAAGCCGGTTGGTCAGTGAGCACGGTGCTTTGTTAAGCTCCAATCCGTTGATCCACTTAAAGGTAAAACTTGACCCAGTTTGTCCTCTTTGGATTTACATCTTATTCACTATCCAAATGAGTGAAGCAGCACCGCCCAGCCTTTCCATGAGGCTCCTCAGGTTTCACAACACTGGACCCTTCTGTGCGGGTAACCCTGGCAACCTCTCATGGGTACTCAAGGGAAGCACAAGAATGCTGTTTACAAAGTGCCTCATGAAAATAGCGATTCACCACAAACTGTTTGAGACCGATCGGAAGTGTGTGATTATATGGGAGCCACCATCTGTCAGTAGTCGAAGGGAGGAGGTGGAGCGAGCCCTCAGGAGCTCAGAGGGGGGTAGACGCCCCCTGCTGTCCCTCACTTGACCCAGCACACTGACACCACATTGAAACCGTTTGCCTCCAGATAAACCCGGTTACTGACCCTTTAGCCTGCATTAGAGTTTAAGACAAATAATGAAATAAGCTTTACATTAATCACAGGATAGGACATAAAGTTGTTAATGAAATGACCATGTCTGTTTGACCCCAGGTGTTATTTTTAGATCCGTGAAACGCTTGGCCTCTCTCACTAGAAGGCTGATTGTGCCATAATTTTGGAGCTGCCTCCATGATTTGACCTCTCCCTGGAGAGAGAGCTAAGCTGAGCCTGGCACTGCCACTGGCCCACAGACAGCATCGTGTCCCTCATGCCAACAGGGACCAGGCCGTGCCAAATCTTAAATGGGCATCTTCTTCTCTGTGTCAGCCACCCTGCTAAGCAGGCATGGGTTTCTGCACGAGTGGCACTTCACACTCCAAGAGAGAGGGATAAACGGGGTGATGATGTGGACCAGAGGCTCAGATTAAAGCTCAGTTCATGGCAGCAAGAAATGATCAAGAAAAGGACACATTATTTAGAGCCCCTGATGTTTGTATTTGTTGTAGTCTGAGCTTTATAGTGATTGCAAATATTCAAACATCTTATTTTGAACCTGTAAATCTGCTTCACACATGTATTTTTATGTCTCTGTATATTTCTATTTCTATTACACCCACCAAAGACATGTTTTTGCCAGTGTTTGTCCATTTGAGATTTGAGATTGAGATTTTTTTTTTTTAAATGGGACAGTATTCATTAATTAACAGTTACATGTAAATGCATGGGATTATAGCCAGGTGGCTAATTTCCATCCCCAGTTCCAGTAGCAGGTTTGTGTCAACATATAAAACAAAAACAAACATCAATGATAGGAATAAAAACACACAGAGCATATTAAAAGACAAGCAACATACATAAACCGTAGACAACATAAACAACATACAGTCCAAAAATAAAACAGGCTGAGAGTTGGGGGCTCATGGGAATTATACACAACGTATTATAAAGTGCTGGAGTGCTAACTCAAGTGCAAAATGATAAAGTGCAGAGTGCTAGCTGCCTGGGAGCTCAGGTCCTTGTTGTATTGCACATTGCCCAAGATTACACAGAAATCAAAGTGCCTGTTGCTTTTGTTTGTTTTCCATCTGTGAGCAAGATAACTCAAAAAGTTCTTCAAGGATTTTGATAAAATTTTCAAGGAATGTGTCATGGCACACGAAGGAAGTGATTACATTTTGGTGATGATCCAAATCCAGGTGCAGATCCTGGATTTTTCTTTTTAAATTATTTGTTAATGAAAAAAAAAACACGATGCAAACTCCTGCACATGACTAACAGCGTGTTGCATTAAACAATGAGAATCATTTTGAGTGCATTAGTGCAATTTATACAGCATGCAGGAGTTCACCTGCAATTTTTGACAACAGAAAATGAAAAATCACCTCGTACTGGGTGCATAGAAGTCGTATTTTTGATGCTACTGGAAATGAGTCTGGGGTTTGTTTGGATATCTTTTTAAATTACTGATTTATTTATAATTTCTCGTAATGAAAAAAGGAACCAGGCCCAACCAATACAAAATACAATGGGAGTTATTGAGTTCTTTAAGATTTTGACATTCTGTTAACTAAATTTAAAGTCATTTTTATATTTTTTGTTTTTTAGGTTGGGGAGAACTTCCCAGCTCCCACACCAAATCAGAGAGCTCGTGGGGGGAACCTGCACCCGCTCCCGTCAGCGTGGACAACGGTACGTCCGCCTGGGGCAAACCTACGGGCAGCTGTGGAGGCTGGGGTGACAACAACGCCGACAGCTACGGCAGGGGCAACCCGACGATGATATCTGCATCTTGCAAACCTGGTCAGTAAACCACAGTGTTAAGATAGATGATGTAACAATGAGGGATAACGGTGCTTGGTGTGCTCTACAGCCGCAACAAGTTGAGTAATTCTCCAATGATGTGTCAAGGGCATGAGAATGATGCAAGGGACCGAAGGGCACGGTGAATTATACCCAGAAATCTACACTGCCCTCTAGTGGCCGTCAGATGTTTGTGTTGTAGGGAAGTCTGTGTCAGAATCAGAGGCTCTGCTTATCCCCAGAGAAAAATAGAGTCTTTAAAGTTGCTGCTGTAGACACTATAGCAGCAGAGAGTGTAGGATTTTTAATAGAAATATGAATAGGTTAAGAAATATAAACGCAAAGTCAAGAAATAAGTTCAGGAGCAAAGAGTGATGGAGAAACAGCAAGAGTTGCAGGAATACAAAACGCGAATAATCATGTTGCTCATAATTTTTTTCAAACTCAGTCTTTAACTTTATTTATTTATTTTGTGAATTAGTTGTTTTTAACTTAAGTTATCTTTCATTAGTGATAATGCAGGAGTGTAGGAGCTAAAGAATCTAAAACAGATTGAATTCCTAATGTGATGCCTTCATCTATGATCTATCAACTGTCATCAATTTATGTATCTATAAACCTATTGTCTATCAATTGTCTTACTGTCTCCTGATCTTTATATATAAAACAAATATGTCAGCTGTCTCCCTCTCATTACCATTTTCTTTCCTTTTGTTGTTTTAATTAACACGACCCTCTGTGTCTTTTCCTTTGACTCTTTTGGTCTCTGTTTGACCTGATTGTTGATTTTATTGTGCTCAGAGTTCTGCCTTTTCTGCTTTTGTTTTGTCTGTTAAAGCACTTTGTAAACGTCTGTTTGTAAAGGTGCTATATAAATAAAGTTATTATTATTAGTATTATTATTAAACTGAACAAGCTGGATCAAACTACAACAGCTCAGAAATCAAGATTTTTCTGCTGTCTTGTAGACATGCAAATGTTCAGAGTATATATTTTTTACTGGACATTATGAACATTATTACATGATATAATACAGTCTGTGCTTGCCTTCTCATGGGGAGAGTGTAATCTGTAATGTAGAAATGTGCCGATGAACAGACTGTCATCATAGTTTGTCATCCAAGGCTTGTTACCATCTCTAAGTTTTATTTTAATCTGCTCTCATGATGTACTTTTCCAGCCCCCAAACCTATGCAAGATGGATGGGGAGGAGGAGGTGAGGACCTGAACCTGTCAGGGGGTCAGTGGGACGCTGAGGAGGGCGACATGTGGAACAGCGCTGCCTCCCAGGAAAGCAACTCCTCCTGCAACTCCTGGGGAAATGCATCTAAAAAAGCCCCACAGAAGGTGCCTCTTTACTTTAAATTCTTAATTTATTTTAATTCAAAGAGCTTTACTGGCATGAATGTTGTAGGCCATTATTGCCAAAGTATTTAACTTATAATGAAAAACATAAACAGAAATTTTTTTTTGTTGTATGTACTGTCATATTCCCTCCTTCACAAATTATATTTCACATGGCTCCCAGTTAGGGATGTAACGGTTACCGGTAAAATGGTAAACCACGGTAAAATTTCAGACGGTTAGTATTACCATATCCTGTTTAAATTACTGGTAAACCGAGTTTAGTTACCACACTGTGTCAATAAGTCACGGTGACGCTGCTCATTGTCTGAAAAAGCCGGAACTATGTGTCTGCTCCTCAGTAAAGCAGCCGCCGTCCCTCACAGACGGCGGCGTGCCTGCGCACTTTGCGTTGTTTGGCCTCTGAAAGTGAAAGTTTGGCCACGGCGGTCAGTCCCCACACAGGCCATATTGCGGAGATTTTCCCCCTTGAAACGAACAAAGTCTGAAGTCTGGTCGAATTCTGGATTTTACAAAGATGCTGAGGGTAAACTCACTGAAGACAGTCACCCTGTCTAAAATACGAAGCTGTTGCCGGCGGAAGAAAAAGACGTGTGTGATTAAAACTGCTGTTACTCCTGGAGTAAGTGAGCTGAGCTGAGCCGGAGAGAGAGAGGGTGAGAAGATTCAGAGAGCCATACCTGAGTGAATTAAAGGAGGTTTATCAGTATTTTTTGTGTAAATAATGCATAAATGTTGTAAATAATAGCATTAGTATCATTCTGGAGTGTGTTCTTGACGTTCTTTTGACGTTTATTCGCCGTGTTTTGCGAATAGATCGTCTTTTTCCATCATAGTTCGTGTTTAATGATTTCATCAATCGTAATTTGGAGATATTGGAGGAGGAAATGTGGAGGAGATCTGTCAGGGAGAGGGGAGACTAAAGGAGAGTCATGGAGGGGGCTAACTGGACAGGAACTGGCTCAGGGACTATCGTCAGTAAACAAATGCCTGGACATGGTCTGATATAACAAGCTGTAACATGGACACTAATGCTGTAGGCAGACAAAAATGTGTGAGTGTATGTAAAATAGGTTAAGTTTATTTTTGGTCATCTCACAAACTTTAAACATGTTCATTTACAGTTGCTTATGAAGAGAATCCTGTTGAAATTTCGAATCTGTTTTTTCTTTTCTTGTAATTACACACATTTAAGCATTTATAACATAATGATGACAAACATTTACCATAATTGTTTACTTTTATTTCTCATGAAAAAAAGGGTGAAAAAAAATTCTAAAAGGACATTTCTTGACACATTTATTGACAAAAAAGACAAAAAGACCTGTTATAATTATAGTATTAAAGGGGTTAAATGATTTCAAGTGTGTGTAAAAGTATTTTTTGAATATTTTTAGCACACTGCAACAATACCGCGATAATAATGATAACCATGATAATTTTGGTCTCAATAACCGTGATATGAAATTTTCATACCGTTACATCCCTACTCCCAGTGTTACAAGGATATTTACTGTGGAATAATTGTCATTACAGGTGAAAGTCCCAGTCAAGCAAGAAGATGCCTGGATTATGAATCGTCTCATCAAACAGCTGACTGATATGGGCTTCCCTGTGAGTTCAACATATTACAAAATAACTCTCTGTAAATAAGGAATAAATCTCCTCCTTTCTGAAACATTTTTACTGTTTATTTATGATTATTTGAAGAAAGTGAGAGAAAATTATTATCAACTGCAACAAAGAGGTACACTTTCAAGACTCAGAATATTTTCTCTGTTAATGCTCAGTGATTATTTCTTAACAAAATACTCTTAAACAGCAATATTCCTGTGTGCCTTTTTTATATGGTTTGTCTGGAAAACAATTTAATTTGTTGTCCATAAGTATGCTTCTTAATTCTCTCCCTGACACAGTTAGTTTATTAACTTTTTGTTTAACTGACTGGATATTTATCTGAAACAGTTTCAATCAGTGTTTTATTTTAAGTTCTGTATTTTTAAAGCCCAGTATTTAAACACATAAATTCATTTAGAATATTTAGTGTTTTGCAGTTGGTCAGAAAAAAGTTTAAAAAAAAAATGAATTAATTTATGCAAATAAAATTGAACAGTTTCTGTAATTATATAATTGATCATTTAAATGAACCAGATTTACTTAAAAAGAGGCACTGAATGGTATAAGTTTCCATATTAAAAGCTGCAGCCTTTTCATTAAAGCAAAGTTAATGTCCAAGTGGGGCCAATCAGCCTGAATCTAATTATCAAACCTTAAACTTTGTTCATAATCTGCTCTTTTGTTTTGATTTGTTCTGTAATTAATAATGTTAAACTCTGCAGAGGGACCCAGCAGAGGAGGCTCTGAAGAGCAACAACATGAACCTGGACCAGGCCATGAGCGCCCTGCTGGAGAAAAAGACCGAGCTCGACAAGCGGGGGATGGGGATCACCGGCCACGACTACAACAACGGGCTCATCAACAAGCCCATGAGCTGCCCTCGGCCTCCGCTTCTTTCCAAAGACCCCTCAGCAGACCCCCGCTTACCCTTCATGGATAAGGTAATGAAGTTGTATGTTTGGACAGGACAGGTCATCAAACTGAGATGCGTTTCATTTATGGAGTAAGAAATGTGTAAGCAGTCTGCCTGACTGAGACACCCAAAGTTAAGATGTGAACTTTGGGATCAAAAACATTTTCACCAAGTTTTTTTATGCAGCTGTTTTAAATATTAAGGTTTAGCTTTTAGTCCAGATCTGCACTTTTTGGCAGATTGAAGTCAGGCCAAATGTTGCCTTAGTTGCTCAGTTTATGGTTTAGGGCAGTGATCATCAACTGGTGGACTGGGGGCCACATCCGGCCCCTCGAGTTTTATCCCTAACCCAGAAATTGTGCAGGGTAAGAATGGGTTGTTGTTAATGCCTCTCCCCAAAACTACTGGGACAGAATCAGTTTGAACAGGATTGACTCCATATTTGATCTGCTGTACAGAAATTTGCCTGTCAGCCAATATAAGCCAAACCCTGAGAATAAATGTAAGTAATAACTATATCGACCCAGGCAACTGAAAATTGGATGACCCCAGGAAAAAGTCTAAGTCGACCCATGCAGCTGCCCGAAGGATTGGTGATAGGGACTGATCTCACTTTCAAAGGCAATAAATAATGATACAAGTCAAACATTTAAAATGCTTAACTAATGCCATGTCAAGTATGCTAAAATAAATTATTACCTCTGCAAAGTTACCTCCTCCATTTGTTTGTTAGCAAGATTACACAAAAACTACTGGACAGATTTGCTGTAATTTTCAGGAGATGTTGATAATGGCCCAACTTAAAAATGATTAAATATTGGTGGTGCTACAGATAACCGTCATGAGCAAATGATCATTTTTGCACAATAACTGTCTAACTAACAATGATATCAACATGATTCTGAGTGCTAGGTGTGGGTTTTCAGGGTCAAGGAATCATATTATGATGGTAACTTTATCATAGAACTATTGATTATTGATGTAACAGCAATATGTGAGCTACCTTGGGGAAGGTTTGCGCTCTCCGAGTGCTTTTTAATCTTTTTTTTTTTCATCCGGCCCCCAAAGCATATGCCAAGAAAAAGAATGGCCCTTGTTCGAATGTAGTTGATGATCCATGATTTAGGGACTCGACTGCAGATCACCCAGTCTCTCCGTCTAATTTCAAGCTTGTTATGGACTTTCTTGCACTCTGTGGATAAGTTGAACTCCTCATGCTTCAAACAGAAATAAGAACGTTTGATGAGGCAAAAGCAAACTTCTGTGCCTGCCCGAAGATGTTGACCCTCTCCTCTGTCACTGTCCTCGTCCAGCAGATGCAGAGTGGAATGTTTGGCGGTGGTGGAGCAGCACAAGCCCGGGCCATGCAGCAGCCTCAGCCGCCTCCTCAGCCGCCAGTGCCGCCTCTCAGTTCCTCTCAGCCTAGTCTACGTGCTCAAGTGCCTCAGTTTCTCTCCCCTCAGGTACCCACACTCACACTTATTATGCCTACACATCAGTCAGAATCTTACATGCTTGCTTGAAAAGTGTTTGGCATTCAGATAACAGTCTCTTCATTCATTATGCATCAGTTCAGACCTACTTGTACTGATAAATACATATTTTAGTGAAGAGGCAGATTATGTTGTTTGCTTGGACCTTAATGTTCCAAATGTCATTGGGATTTCTTGTTAAAACAGACTTTAAATACTTTTAACGTTTCTGTTTCAATGTGCTCATGTTTCTTCCCCGCAGGTTCAAGCACAGCTCTTACAGTTTGCAGCAAAAAACATTGGTCTGAATCCTGCACTTTTAACCTCACCAATAAACCCTCAACATATGACCCTTCTGAATCAACTTTACCAGCTGCAACTGGTGAGTAGCCTTACGCCAAAGTCAGACAACACTGTTTTTCATCAGTTACAGCAGTCATTATGTCAGACTAAAGCGAGGTACACACATAAGGAAGTCTGAAGAGATGTTTTATCTTTCACACATGAAGATAAAAATCAGGCATTGAACAGTTTTAATCGTACTGTATGTGGTGTTCTCTGATAATCTCAACACAGCACACCACACACATAACCATTCTGTCCCACCACCGATCTAGAATCTAGTCCTCCAAGCCAGAAATCTGATCAAATGTGATCTAACAAAGACGAAGAAGAAGAAACTTAGCAACAACCAGAAAACACAACACGCAACATGGAAGAGGACATACGAGAAACGGAAATGATGGTGGTCTTGGGACTATTTTTGAAGGAAAAGTCCTGAACTAAAAAAATGAAAAGACAGTGGAAAAAATCCTGGAGACAGGGTGAACACGTGAGCTGCTCCTTCATTTCTGAGGTTCACCAAACGTTATGTTTCAGGTCGGCTGTGCTTGTTTTTATTTACGCCTGCTTCCTTGTTTCTCAGTCAGCTCACTTCTTGAATGGCTACATTCTGTTCACGGAGTCATGACTTGGAAGTTGTCGGCTTTCCCCACACATACAAAAACTTTTGGTTGTAAATACTGAACAAGTTTAATATTTACAATTGTCAGCCCCGACCCATTTCGGAGTCGACAATCGGGACAATTATAGGATAATCTTATAAAACATAAAATAACCTGGTGTTTGTCGTCCCTGGTCAGGAAGGGGGAAAGTAGGGACAAAAACAGCCCGATAATCTTTATGTGTGTACCCCGATTAAGACGACCACGGAGATATAAATCCGTGCTGTGATTAGCCTGGTAACTATCTACTGACAACTGACATCATGATGTTAGTAGATGCAGGGCTGACTTAAGACAGCAAAAAAACAATAATATCTGTATTTAGAGTGCTAAACTTTCATCTGGCCAAATGTTATGATGAAGCATCTTAATAATGAATGCAAGCAAGTCACTCACCAAGACACTAAGCTGCCTCTACAACATTTCTGTTTAAGTCTAATGGAAGCTCCTCTGCAACATCTCAACGACAGTGATGTTGCTGTCAGAGCTTTACTTAATCTTTCTTCCATCTCGTAGCTCTCAAAGTGTCAACTTCAGTCTGTTTACATCCATGAGTGTTTCACATGCAGACTTTCCAGTGCTCTGATTGGAGACAATGTCTCTGATATGAGGCAACAGATTCTAGTAGACAGGACAGAAATCAAATCTGTTTGACTGTCTGTCATGGAGTCATGAGGCATCCCAGTCTTTTGTTGTCGTTTATTTTGACACACAACACAGGACAGTTTTTGTAGACAGGTCCCAAAACTCTACGACTGTCAGAGGGGGCTGAATAGGGCAAAAGCCGTGTAGTCTGGGGTGCTGGTTTGGCGGACTTGCACGACCCATATACGTGCTTCTGCCGGCCCGAATCCAGCCTGTGGCCAGTTAGCAGTGTCCTCCCCTACTCTCTCTTGCCCTCCTTCACAAGCCTATCCACTCTTTCTATCAATAAAGGCACAAAAATGCCCAAAAAACAATATAAAAATAAAGCAGTGTAGCTGACCTTGTCATTATGATTCCTTGTTTGAATATCTAACAGTCATTAATGCCACCATGTCTGTTGTCATATTAATTTGTACAGTTAGCTTTTAACTGAATTGTTATGCTTGTGTTCGCAGGCATACCAGCGTTTACAAATTCAGCAGCAGATGTTGCAGGCGCAACGCAACGTTTCTGGCCCCATTCGACAACAAGAGCAGCAAGTGAGTTTCCCTCTTTTTCTTGATTTGTCTTCTCTCTTCACTTTTGATGTGCAGATGGATTATACCATGGTTTTATTGTAGTTTTCATATTGTTTTTCCACTTTGTACCAGCAGTTTATTGTTTCTCGTTTTTTTCCTGCTTAGTTTGGTCATTTATTCTGTCTTTCACTGAGTGATGATTTTGGCATTTGCCTTTCATCAGATCAGATGGAAAATAGCAGCTTGTGAATCTGGTCAAACTGTTCTTTCATGTTATTGCATTAATGATGGATGATAGTACAAACTGTCCTCTGATACATCAAACAAGCATGAATGTACCTAAATTAAAGCTTCAGTAAGATTAATAATAACACAGTGATATTTTTCATTTTTTATGTACAACTCTGGCTTTGTCTAGTTTTTAAAAATATTTCTAATATGTTGTTGCAGGTTGCACGTACAATCAATAACATGCAGCAGCAGATCCAGCAGCACCAGCGTCAGCTGGCACAGGCTCTGCTGATAAAGCAGCAACAACAGCAGCCGCCCCCCTCCCACTCTGGCCTTCACCCTGGCGGGTCTAAATCCACCCTGGATTCATTTCCAGGACACCCCCAGGCCCCGGGCCTCCCTGACCTGCAGACCAAAGAGCCGCAGTCATCTCCAAACACCTACAGCCCCTACTCTCTTTGTGAGTGTCACCAACCCTTTGGTGCCCTTTCCAAACCATGTTTTTGTAACATGATGTGATATTTGTAATTTTAATTATCTGTTTTATTATAAGTCAAAAAACTCTGACTTAAATATAACTTAAGCTTGACATCATAAGTTATTTTTAAGCCAATAGCTGCTACAAAAGAAAAAGAAGTATTGTCTGATCATGTTCATAGGCTGGCAAATGTTGACATTCCCTGAGTTTTTTAGGCTTTTCATCATGATGCAAAGGTTTCGTCTGTGTCTCCTTCAATTAAACAGAAAGCAGACGAGGTTACACAGTTGAATTTATCTTAATATGATAATGAAATACTGCCAGCTTGTGTGTGCAATTTGGACTAAGTGCAGAATTTTACAGGCAGTACTTGTTATAAAAGCTAAGAAAATATCCCTCTTTGGATGCTTAGTTTTAATGTTCACAACACTGGTATCAATACGACCCTGCTCTTAATAGTATGTCCCTCCTCTCTCCAGCTGGACTGAATCAAAACATGAATGTAAACTGCATGGAGGTAGGGGGTCTGTCTATGAAAGATCCCCCTCAGCCTCAGTCCCGCCTGTCACAGTGGACGCATCCAAACTCCATCGAGAGCCTCTCTGGAAGCTCCTCTCCTCTGGAGCCCAGCCTCGGCAAACATGGTGAGAATCAAAACTCAGTCAAAGAAGTGTTACTGCTGGAAAATACCTTCATGATAAATGATTAAAGCTTTGTTTTGATGCTGAAGATGTGTAATTCTGTCATTAGAGTGTTGAATCGAAGACCGAAATGACTGACGTTAGATGATTATAAATTTACCAGCATTACCAGCACTGTATATTCACGAACTTTTGCTTCTCTAAGGTGCCAACTTGGGCCCACCTGGAAAGCCTCACCAGCTGGAGGACTCCTACAGCCCTTACAACCTGATGTCCAGCTCTGAGTCCCCCACCAGCCCCCTCGTCCCCCCGGACAGCTGGGGGCAGGGGAAGAGCAGCAGTGACAAGATGGCCAACGGGACCAATATCAACTGGCCACCAGGTCGGAGGCTCTTTGTTTACTCATTTAAATATGTTTGTTTTTCTTCTGTTGGTAACATGGCAACCTCAGATGTTTACATCACACCTGAGATAATCAAGCTGCAGTATCAAGACAAGTCTTTGTCTTAAGAGGTCGTCCTCATTGATGAATCTGATTTTTGATTAATCTTGTCACACTTCAGACATCAACTGAACACACTTTACGGTTTCTAATGTGATGCTTTGCAGGAAAAAAAAGTCATTGAGAGACATATTGGTGATTAAAAAGCTGAAAACTGAAGAAAACTGTTTTATTTGCTCTGATGAGTTGAAACAACGATTTGGAAAGTTGCTGCAGAATTTTCTAATCACTTGTAAAGCACAGTAGAGTAATGAAGGACTATTACAGCTCCATCAAAAAACAATTACGGGACTGTTTATGTTCATGTTTGAGAACCTATCACGCAGGCACATAAATACAAATCACATAAAGAAAACATTAAAGTGGGAATGTGGGTGTTGCAGAAGCCTATAAATGTCTTCTAGGAAAACTGAACTGAAGTGATGGATTAAAGCTACATATGAGACATCTCTTATGAAGAACAGAAGTTTAGTTTTCAGATGTGTTTAATTATCCAACCATAAATCATCTAGCACAGAAGAAATGTGGAAAAAAGATTGGAGAAGCAGCACATCAAAATTTGCTTGCCCTCTGACCCCTTTGTTTATCTACCATTTAGCAGAAATATAAGATAATCTGACCTTGAATATTGATTAAGATTAAAATAAGCAACCGTAGAGTTTCAGTGAATCCAGTAAATCTTGAGCAAGGTGAAGTTTCTTGTTAGTCTTCACTATCATCACTTTGTCATCACTATAAAGCCGTGACGAGTTAACAAAACATTATTTACAGATGTTTAAAATGTCATTTTCTGTCCTCAGAGTTCTGCCCCGGTGTTCCCTGGAAGGGTCTCCAGAATATAGACCCTGAGACCGACCCCAACGTGACACCCGGCAGTGTCCCCAGCGGGCCGACCATCAACACCAACATCCAAGATGTCAACCGCTACCTGCTGCGGGACAGAAGTGGAGGTGAGAGCAGAGCTCAAGAGAATTAAAAGAGAGGTGTCCAAGCGGTCTCAGTCACCTCTCCTGGAGAAACTCTGGGGATCCAAGCAGATTTTTTTTAATTTATCTTTTCTAAAATACATCAAAGTGCTTTGAAATATCAAGCTTTGTTACATCCAGACATGCCTATGTGTGCATTTCCACCAATACCAATGGTTAATTCTATTCAGTTTGGTACTGTAAACACTCATTTTGGCAGCATTTCCACAGCCAGTCGTACCCTTACGTGGTAGAGGCCAGTGTGTCTAGTTCCTCCTTCTAGGGTACCAACAAGTGGGAAGGCACTGATTTCCTTTTTATTTCTTTAACCAGCTTTTCACCCAACTTTAAATTCACAAAATCAGAAAATTTCCCATCGTTAAACAAGAATTTTTCAGCCCTACTTTTAACATTTCCCGGCTGGTCCGGAACATTTATCCTTTTCCCGCTCCTTCACTGCCTCACATGAAAACCACAGGAAAACAAGACAAGTGTCAACAGCAAGTCAAGATATGTTTTATATTGACATCTGGTTAGGTTGCCAGGAAATTTACCCGCGGAATTTCAGGGTTGCTTGCCTAACAGGGGCTCATAAAAGTGGAAATGCAAGTAATTATGTAAACCAGACTTAACAGGGCCACTCAGTGAAGAGGCACCATCACACTGTCAAGCTGCTCTTCCCATCGTAAAGCCTGCTTCTTCTTCTTTTGTTCTTCCTTTTCCTACTTTAAGCTACATCTATAATCATTATCTTTGTTTATACTTTTGTCTTCCTCACTGTAATCATCTCTGTACACTTTTCCTTTACCCCATTTCTCTCTCTTTTCCATTTTTTCCTTATTTGTTTTTGTTTGTCTTCTCTTTCTGTTGACGGCACCTGCTCAGGTTCCTCTCCCACTTCATCTCAGAACGAGGCCTCTCTGCCTCCGTCCTCTGATTGGCCAGTCAGTGCCTACACTAGCTCGTTCAGTCTGTCGTCCCCGGAGACGGACGATGCAGGTACACGGTTTGTCCATGATGTTCTCCCCCTCATGCTGCAGTGTCTGAATCACTGCGAATCAGCATCACCCTCTCTGTAACAACCAATACCATGAGACCCTGAACCCTCCTGTGTACGAGACCCTAGAGCTGGGCAATCAAGCGAATTTTTTTATTTTTATTGGTAATGTTTAAATATTTGTATTTTTACAATATTTCTCTGTATTGCCAAATCTTCAGTGTTAAAGGTGAAAGTGTTAAAAGCCTGTATGTTCATTGTTTGACATCAGTGAGTAATCGTGTTTCATAATTGTGATCTCAATATCTAATAAATTAGTCATGATTATGATTTTTGCCATAATTGAGCAGACCTACCAGACCCTGCCTCTTTAGATTTATGACTCTCTTTTCAAGAGCTCATATTTTGCCTTAACTCAGGTTCATATATTTGATTTAGATGACAACAAAGTCTTTTGTTCACAATCGCTGATGTTCAACACATCGTCTAGTTTTCAAATATGAGACTTCCTGATCCAGCTGTATTCTTGGTCTGTCTCAGGCTATTTGTCTTCATGTAGGCGGGTATTTCTGAAAACAGAGGTTTTCTTTCTCCGTTTAAAAAAATAATCTCATCTACACAAGTTTCAGTTACATCTTTGTCCACACAAAAACATAAAAAGGCACTTTAAATGATGTTAATTAACACATACAGATGTGTGTGATGTACATTTTTTTTGTAATTTCTATGCAAATGCATCTTTATTTTCAAATCTATTCCAACCACAAGTCTGACCAGAGTTATGGTTTAGCTTGTGACCATGTTAACTGGTTTTAACAGCAACTGTCTGCTTATTGATTTCCAATTTCAACATATCTGATGATCTTGAATTGAGGATTGGTGGGTCGCATTAAGTGAGGTGAAGGACCGCATGTGGCCACCAGGCCGCCAGTTGCCCACCCCTGCTCTAGCCCAACTTAACTCTGCATATGCTTATACTTTCTTTTTTAACAGACAAGGGTTTTTTAGTTCATACCTTTACATCACAGGTGTCAAACTGATCCAGTAAAGGGCCACTGTGGCTGCAGGTTTTCATTCCAACCAAGCAAGAACACAGCTGATGCAAATTATTCAATCAACTGGATTGTCTTTACACAGTTGATTTGTTGGATCAGGTGTGTTCTTGCTTGGTTGGAATGAAAACCTGCAGCCACAGTGGCCCTTTACTGGATCAGTTTGACACCCCTGCTTTACATGTTTCGACGGAGATTTTCCCTCTTCGTCAGAAGTGTCTCCTAATGTTAGTGTGAATAAACAACACGTCACACTAACATCAGGAGACACTTCTGACGAAGACGGAAGATCTCCATCGAAACATGTAAAGGTATGAACTAAAAAAAACCTTGTCTGTTAAAAAAGAAAGTATAAGCATGTTATCAACATAGACATAATGAACCTACTTGGACTATTAACTCTGCATGTGAGCATGCCGTGTGTCACCCTCACCCTCGGTTTTAAAGAGACTCAAACAATTTAATTTCGTGATGTTACAGAGAAAGTGAAAAACAGACCTTCGCTGCTGCCTCTTTCTACAATGGCAGCTTTTGGTTAAAAGTTTTGTCCCTGTTTGGTACCGTGGATCCCTTTGTTCCTATGCACTTGTAGAATAACTTAGAAGTAATGAAGCTTCAGATCTCGTTGATGCTGTTAATGAAAATCATGGTATTGAAAAGTGTCAGTGTGCAGTGACCTTTCACACCCTCTCAGTGCATCCTCCCCCCGCTGTGGTGTTGGTGTTATTTCCTTCCTCTCTGTGTGTGTGGTGCAGCAGGTGTAGCTTTCTAACTTAAAGTCAGATCATCAATCAGTCCTTTTGTCAGCCTGTTCTGGAAACGTCTCTTTTCTGTTTTGTTGCAGGTAAACTGTCAGAGATGAAATCCACGTGGTCCCCTGGCCCCATTTCTCACAGCCAGGCCCCTCTGTCCCACGAGCTGTGGAAGGTCCCGCAGGGCCCCCGGGGCAGCAACACGGCCCCCTCACGCCCCCCACCTGGTCTCACCAACACCAAGCCCTCCTCCACCTGGGGGGGCAACTCGCTGGGTTTGGCTCAAGGCTGGAGCAGCTCCTACACCACAGGTAGTTTTTAAAGTGAAACAGATAGGAAGCATTCCCTCTGCTGTGAGTACGTCTGACTTTGCAGAGAAATATAAAGATACATTAAGAAAGAAATGACAATGATGCTGGAGAAATAAACCTTTGGTACATCAACAGTTATACGTTAAAGTTTCAAACTTGTATCAGGGTATGTTGTGTATTTAAGAGGGCGAAATTAAGGAGAAAGAGTCATGAATTAATGTCCTTTTATCTATATGGGGTCTTTCCTAACAGTTAGTACATCAGCACTCAAACTTTTATACATTTTAATATGTTTCGTGTACAAAAATGGAAAAGCTATTCATGTTTTTTCACATTATTTTTAGTCTTTACTATTACAAGAAACAACTTTCAACACTTGGAGGGAGCAGGAGAAAAATGAGTGCCTATATTTGTTTTCATAATTTCCATTCATCCTTTATCTGTACCACGTATCCCTTACCGGGTCCCAGGGGCCTGAACCTATCCCAGCTGACATTGGGCGAGAGGCAGGGTCACATAGAGACAGAGGACGCTCACACTCACACTTGAGGGCAATTTGGAGTCAGCAATTGACATAATGACCATGTTTTTGGTCTGTGGGAGGAAGCTAGAGTGCCCAAAGAGAACCCACACATACACAGGTAGATGATATAAACTCTACACAGGAAAACCCTGACCAACATGGGGTTCAAACCGGCAACCCTCTTACTGTGTGGCACCTGCGCTGCGCCACCTTGCTGCCCACACTTAAAGTTAAAACACAGTCAAAAAGAAAATTCAGATTTTTAGCAGCAAAGGTGTTTGAGGCAGAGAAAATGTTTCTGTCCCCCTGCACTTTAAAAGATAAAGTCAATCACGAACATTAAACCAGCACAAAGATCACATCATTTTTATGCTGTTGTAAATGTTTGCTTTTAAAGGTCAGAAGTTGGAGTTGTAATGCGTGCATATGCACAGTTTGCAGTGCGAGCGTGCTGAAATAGTGAGTAACTTTCTGATGTGGTGTACAGCCACAGGCAGCACGAACAACACCCTCTTGTTGTGGTTGGAGAACGGTTAACTGGCACTGGGTGGTTATTTTCAGCAACTGATTTTGACACCACCCATGCACTCAAAGTAACTGATATGTTTTCAGATGAAGCATTAAGTTCATGATAACAAATCTCTGCTGTGTTTCTGTTTAACTCAGCAGGCACCACGTGGAGTACAGACAGCTCCAACAGGACCAGCAGCTGGCTGGTTCTGAGGAACCTCACTCCACAGGTAACCCCTCACTGACAATGCCTTCTCTTAAGTTAGAATGAGTGAATATTAGCAGTGGGCCTCTTGTTATTTGGGAGCTGGACCCCAGTCTGACTGTTTGATATGCACTGGATAATAAAGTCTGTATGTAGGTGCTAAAATTCCTGTTTGAAAATGTCCACACACTTCCTGATCGTTTGTCCCACAATCAGGAATTTTTGCTACATCTCCTTCTAATGACTGCAAAAAATATGATAACAATTTCCTGGTGGAAACCTGAACCACCTACAGTTCACAATGGACACACAAAATCAGACAAGTATACTCAGCACAGCTACAGCTGAGGACTGTTACCTTTGAAAGAAGATGGAGACCGGTCCTTGGCCTTGTTGGATAGGATACTTATGCCCTGATTTTTTATGTGTGTGTGTGTATATATATATATATATATATATATATATATATACATATATGTATATGTATTTATATGTATATACACACACACTGCCCACCATAAATGAGTACACCCCCTATTAAAAGAAATGTATTTATCAATATCTAAATGAACAAAAGAACAATTTCCAAAGTTTTGACAAAGCTGAGTTTAACATTTATGCTTAAACATTTAACGTTTAAAAATTATTACATTTTGGTGGTGATCTAGATAACTGCCATTAGTGAACGATTGTTTTTGCTCAATAACTGTCTAACTAATAATGATACCAACATGATTCTTAGTGTTAGGTGTGAGTTTTCAGGGTCAAGGAGTCATATTATGATGGTAACTTTATCTTGGAGCTATTGCTTATCGATGTAACAGCAATAAGTGAGCTACCTTGGCAGAGGTTTGTGCTCTCTGAGTGCTTTCTAGTTGTTATTGTTAAGATGCTTGTTATTGTTATGGACACGCTTGCACACAGCCTGATGGAAATTTGTTAGAACAACAAAACATTCAGAAGTAAATAAAAAAAGCCTGTAAAAAAGTTTTTCACAGTTAGCAGAATTTATGAACTTCTCCTTAAGACAGATTATACAAAATAATTTAGAAAACATTCAGAAATCCGTGAACACCTGACCGTCCTAAATTACAGAGTAGACTTTATGAATTAAAGACATGGTCTAATTCAGTGATTCCCAATCAGGGGTACGTGTACCCCTTGGGGTACGCAAGCACATTGCAGGGGGTACGTGGAGACATTTAATAATTTATTTCCAACTTGAAAGTACTGAGATAGGCCTGTCAATAAAACGTTATGTGTGCGCTACAGACAATGACAATGACCTGTGGCACACAGCAGAGCCAAAATGAAGCTGCTAACCTGCAGCCAGGAAAATATGGATAAACGTCCAGTTGCTCTGGATTCAGGAGAGAGTTCAGAGGAGCCCACCGAGAAACTATTTTGTTAAGTGTTTTGTTCCTGATTTTTATAGTTTAAATGTCTGTTTAAAGGGGACTTACTCAGAGGAGCTCCCGTGTTTTGTGTGAAACATTACAACAGTTACATATAACAAAGGCAGATTGATTATTTTGATTTAGTATTTATTTATTTAGATTACTTATTTATTTTCAAGGCAACATATTATTTCTTTTTATGTCTGATATGAGTTAAAAAGAAAAAAAATTCTAGAATTAAATGTTCAAGTTAAGGAGATAAAACAAAATATTATCATTTAATAATCAGTTGGGTTACATTCTACTTTTGAAGAGTCATCGACGCGTATAAGTGAGGGGGTACTCATGGTATGACAAAAAGACTCAAGGGGTACACAAGATGAAAAAGGTTGGGGACCACTGGTCTAAATCACACAGGATTAAAGACAGAGAAGGGTGTAAATGTCATGGGCTACCAGAGGTCCTCCAGAGGCAGTAATCGTGTGTCAGAAGCAGCTTTTGGTGTGACATAAAGAAACCAAATATATTTGACACTGTGTGTGTTTGTGTCTCAGATCGATGGTTCGACTCTGCGTACACTGTGCATGCAGCACGGCCCCCTCATCACATTCCACCTCAACCTGACGCAAGGCAACGCAGTGGTCCGCTACAGCTCCAAGGACGAGGCTGCCAAGGCTCAGAAGTCCCTGCACATGTACACGACTCCGTAACCCTCCTCAGCACGTTGCCATCATTTGATTTTCAAGACCATTGTCCTAAGACGTGTGTTTTTCCTCTGTTTTCTGTCCAGGTGTGTGCTCGGGAACACCACCATCCTGGCGGAGTTTGCCGGGGAAGAGGAGGTGAACCGCTTCTTTGCACAGGGCCAGCTGATGGGCGGGACGACCAGCTGGCAGGCCACTCCAGGTACCAATCAGACGAGGATGGGCGGGACCGGGTCAGGGGCCACACATCCTATTGGTCACTCACCCCACTGGAACAACAACAATGGCGGGGGCAGCGGCGGCAGCAGCAGCAACAGTAGCAGCAGCCTGGGGACGGGCGGAGCAAAGACGGGCGGGGAGCTGCTGTGGGGGGGCGTGCCCCAGTACTCCAGCCTGTGGGGACCCCCGAGCGGAGAGGAGGGGCGCGTCGTGGGGAGCCCGACCCCAATCAACACGCTGCTGCCTGGAGACCTGCTCAGCGGGGAGTCCATGTAGGAAGAAAACACCAACAGGAACTAAACTTTGCAAATCATTGTGGAGATAATCAGTGTGGGTGTGACGGCGAAAAGGAGCCACGAGAGGAGGGCGGGGCTTCATCCTCGCTGCTCATCCTCGCCAACCTCCTCGGCTCCTTTTTGTTTTTAACGACATTTCATTTGCAGTTTCTTTCGTGAATCTCAGTGAGAGATTTTGCTCACAGTGTTAGGAGACACAGGTCTTTCACTCAACAAAGAAAGAGAAACTTTTTACAGACATGAACTTTGGAGAACTCGCTGTGTGAAACTTTAGTCAAACTGACACAACGACGAGCTGCCATCCTGAAACTTGCGTAACCCCTCTCTGCCTTTTGAGGCAATCATACTGCACCTCAGAGACCCATTTTAAGGCATCATTCCCAAAGTTAAAGAACCTTCAATCAGAGTGGTTGTCGAACTTTCAGCTGGTCCAGACTCGACATGTTTCTCTCAGCACTAATATTAGCCTTAACCTCTCTCCTGCCCTGCTATCCTCACTCACTCTGTACTTGGTGAAGAAGCATACGGACACTTGCACACCCTTATTTCTGAGCCAGTGAAACCTGAGTGGAGATTACATGCTGCTGCGGATTTACATAAGCAACCACAGCTCACAACTTCAGTGCATTTTTGCAAGCAGATCGAGTCCCCGCCCCCACACACAAACACAACGCTCAAAGGGAATGATGCAACTCTGTGTCCAAGCCATTTATTTTTGTAGTGGTTTTTTTTTTCTTCTTAAACCATTGCAAACAAAGCTAAAAACTGATTCTCAAATGTGTCTGTCAATCTTACCTGGTGGGGTGAGAGATTTGGGGGTCGTGGGGGGCGTTGACTTTTTAAAGACGGATGACAAAAAAGAACCACTGCTATTACTACGGAACTGTAAAGACAGATAACTTCAATGCACCTCAACTCACCGGCGGGAAACCTGCAGTTCGGTCCCAATCTCGGACCCTGTCACTGATATTGTGGAAAACCTCAAGTCGTGTATGTTTCCCACCAGTGTGTAGTCAAAGACCCCCCCTCTTTCCCCTTCCCCTCTTTTCTCTCTTCCGCTCCACCTGCAAAAACACCATTTCAAGTGACGTGCAATATAAGCCACAGACTCTACCGTCCAAGCAAACCCTACCAGAACCTCTCCATGAGAAGAGAGGAGACTATAAGGAATGATTGAACTGCAGAAGCTCTATCTGCCCTGCACCCACCTTACCTTCCTCCTCCTCCACCCTGAAACTGCCACTACTACCCTTCATCTCCCCCTCTGAGAGTGTGTGAGCTCAGGAGAGTAGCAAGCTGGTCTTCAACCACCCTCTGTCCGAAATACAAGGACATTCACACAAAGCACTTCTTCAGCCAGCCTGCTCTCCACTCTTATGCCAGTGACTAGTTCTGGGGGAGGTGTGTGTGTATGTGTGTTTTTGTCTGTGTGTGTTTGTTAGTGTGTGTGAATGCTTGGGGAGAAGGCGTCAAACCAAAATGAAAGGAGCCTGTTTTCCCTTTTTACCCAGAAGACCAGAAGACCTTTATTTTTGTTTGTTTCTTTTTTGCCCAAATATGTAGAAAAGTATGAAGCAAAGTTTTGGTGGTCTATCATAGCACTTAGCAAGAGCGCCACAGCTCGTTTTTACCCTTAATGCCAACGACTAGAAGAAAGGAGAAGCAACACTGGCAAATAAAAAAACTGACAAAAACAAAGACAAAAAAAGCAATCTGCTCAGTGGCTTCTCTATATACTTATTTTTTAACTTAACATGGATGTGAAGATGTTTTTTTTTTTCTTTCAAGTCCTTCTTCCCTCGAGTTGGTGGGACCAGGAAGGATGTCAAACATGGTAGCAAAGTGAAGGGAAATACAAAGATTGAACTGACAAACTGACGGCGGGCGCTGCGGTGAGGAGCGCCCACCCTCGCCCTCTTTATCAGAGTAAATATCACTGTTACATTGCATACTTTGAAATCTTTAGCCTTGGTGTCTGGAAACACTCGACGTGTTCATGTTCTACTGGGTCCAGCAGGGAGGATCGCCATCTTTTTTTGTTCTGTTCTTTCTTGTCTTGGAGGCTCTGCCAACCTGTGTGAAAGTGTGGCCACTGAGTGCCTGCCTGCTGCCGGAGCGCGGTGCTCTGCAGCAGCCCTCACCCCATCCTTCCCCACTCACTCACTCACCCACTCGCTCGCTGCCTCCCTGCGGAATCCCTACAAGACTGGCTTCCCTCCTCCTCCTCCTCCCCTCGGCCTCCAGGCCATGAGCAGCTCTTTCAGAAACTGGCCCACCTGTATTAAAATTTCTACTACTGCTGCGCCAGAGTCTGTCCTCAGCAACCTCCAACTCCACTCCCCTTTTCTCTCCCCCTCCTGCAAGGATCACTTTAGCCAGAGATGGAGGCATTTCATGTGTTTTTTCTTTTTGGTTTTATTATGCCAGTGTGCATTTTGATTTTATTGTTGTCATGAAGTTTGCTGATATTGTTGCTGTTATCATTGACGATATAGATGATGATTGTTTTCTGATGATGATGATTTCATGGCTTTTTAGTATCGGTCTTTATGCAGTGTTCAGCTTCTCTCCTGCCCCTCCCACTACCTCCGAGGCGCAGAGCGTAGTTTCAGAGCTACAACTCAGGATGGCTGCACGCAAGATCATTTTCAAAACATATGAGACCACGGACAAAAGGACAGTTTCAACCAATTTCAACTCCGTACTTACATCTTAGGAGACCACACACTTGCTTATAGAAACCATTTTACACTGTAGTCACAGAGAGTTTCGTGATCAAACACGGCTACAGAAAATAAACAAACAAGGAGGATGAGCGGCTTAGTCACCCGGCTGTCCTGACTTCCGTTTTGCAGCAAAAAAATGAAACAAGAAAACATAACCAAGGGAAATACATGATGTGTTTATGTTTGCTACCATGTTTGTGAGCTGTAAAAGCATGGGACATCTATTTAGCGATGCTTCTATGCTTTCTCTATCTCATGGGTCATTGCTGGTATTTTGATAGAAACAGCCAATTCAGGATCAAACTGTGTAGATGCTAACTCCATTTAGAGCAGTAAAATAATCTTTCAGGTGGACAAATAATAAATTATCTTGATCTTTACAGAGTTCATCATGAAAATTGGAGAAGAAACTCTGATGCATGTAAAAAAACATTAATCTAACTGGGATTTCTAAAGTTAGCCATGGTAGTAAGAAGATTTTTTACATCAGGGTTATTCTGATTTTCAGGTTTGACCGACTTTTCTATGAACTTAAACTTTGTTTAGACATTTATCTATTTGTAATTGAACCTTCGTCCCTTATTTTTGAATAGCACCTCGTTTTTACATCATTTTGAAGCTCTTTCCCTAATTATTGCTGACGTCACATCTGAGGAATATTTGGACAGCTATAATGCTTCGACATGTCTCAAATTGCCAACTGCTTGCTTAATGGGATTGGGTCAATGTCGTGCTGTGTCACTCGCGGACAATTCAGACACTAATGTATGATTCATTGTATTTGGTCTGATCTTGTCGCCAACGCCAATAAGCGCCAAATTCAGTTAGGACAGGGCGTGAGTCCAATATTTTCTCTGGTTGTAGCTCTCCTTCAGGAGATTTAACACTCGCCTTCAGTTCTTTTTTTTTGTTCTGTACTTGACAGAAAGTTGGTTGAAGACTGTTTCAGTGCGTAGACCTCCACAAAATGTCCTCCAAAGCCTCCTCCACCAACCAAACAGCCGATGTCCCTCAGACTTCTCCCAGTTTTTGTCCGTCAGTGATCTCAATCTGTCTCAGCGTGCAGCCAGCCTGAGCTGTGCAGTAAGGCCACTCGTAACAGATACTGTATTGTCTTTATGTTGGAGTCAGATGAAGAGGTTTGAAGAGTCAGATCGAGTGTAAAAGGTCGGGTTAGAGACGCTTCCCTCCGCCACAGTGAGCCACCCTCCTCCTCCTCATCTTCATCTCATACCACACTCATCCTGTAGTGTCGACGGGCCTCACTCACACTGGTGCTTTATGTTAAACTCTGGGAGCACTCAGTTACGCGGAGAACCACCTCGACTGATAACAGCCTTCCATTTCTATGCAAAGACAAGGAGGTGTTCGTTCACAGCCATCTAGACTCACACCGCCATCTCCACCACATCTGCCAACGTCCACCTCGCTCTCAACCTTTACGACCAGGCAGCTGCCCTTAAACCCCCACCCCGACATCCCCCACCACCTTCCCTCTGTCTGAAGAGGCTCCCTGTGACACTAAACCACCTGCTGGAGGCGCTGAAGGTTGGCCATCAGTCTTCAGTCTTGTGCCAACTTGTGTTCAGATACTTTCTTTTCCGATCCATATCCTCATTTATCTTTCTGAGACTTTAGTTCAGGGGTGGGCAACTGGTGACTGGAGGGCCACATGCGGACTGAGTCCACACTCACATGGCCGTAGAGACCGTGATTAGAAGACAGGAGGAAGACTTTTGGTTAGGAACAGTTCAGTCTGAGACAATAATGAAACACCATGAGTAAATAAAATATGACAAAACTACTTCTGCACAGCCTGAGCTTACCAATGTCACTGTAGTGTTTTGATAATACTTTAGGCATTTGGGAAAAACAAGATGTTTAATTAAGCTAAACTTTCAAATCTAAAAAAAAAAACCTCTCTTAACACAATTAAAAAAGTAGATTTAATTGACTTTTCTTCTATAGGAAGGTCAACAGTTCAAATATTATTTGCATTTGCCTTGAAGTATAAATTCTGGTTTAACTAATTTTAAGGAAATCTTCGCATTTAATCTTTAAAGTTATAAATCAGTTGATCTAAATTCTAAATTCTGAAAACACGCTTAGTCTTGATTAATCTCAGAAGTGTGGTGAAGTTCGCAAATGGCTAGACAATATTGTTTTCGAGATGGTTGTTTCCAACATACACATCTGAAGTTTAATGGTTTATTTTTACCATAATAAGAACAATTCAAGAGCTATTTCAATTCTGATACCTAATTAATAGCTCCAAAATGGTGATGATGGCATAATCAGATGGATTAAAAAAAAGCATGAAAGCTACCCTGGATAAATTAATGATCAGTGACCTGTGGCATCAGAGTACTAATAATCTGCTTTAATATATAGTGATGCACTGATGATGCATTTTTCTTTTTTTCTGAAATCCCACAGACTTTGGACCTTGGGAACAGAAGTGCTAAAATGCTAACTCACTTTCAGGTGTAAGGACTCGTTCCTTAACCACTCTGAGTCCAGATTCTGAAAGGCCCTCAGATCCTCAGATCACGAACAAAGGACTGGACCATCTTATGTCACACTTTATGCATTTAAATTCACCAAATATATGTGCAAAAAAAATATGCTATTTAAAGACATCTTCATGAGTGTTCAGGCTAAACTCCCTGACATCAGCTTTTGTTTTGATTGAGAGCCCCCTCGTCGCCAAACGTTTGTGCTCTTGATTCAGTCATAGTGAAAATCATGTTTTGACAGCAGAGGCTATGAAATACATGCAGAGCATCAGAGAGTTTGAACACTGTGGCCCTCAGACTGAGAATTTAATCTTTGTGGCCCTCGGTAATCAAAGTTGCCCATCCCTGCTGTAGGTTGTTTTACTTCTTCAGGAGGCTTCAAGCGTAGAAATGCAGGACGGATGAACTCTGCTGATATTAAACAAACAAAGACTGGAAATGTAGAGAAATATCAGACTGTATGAGGAGGAGGAGGGGCGGGGCGGTCCCTGTATGTGTCTGTGCACTGTTTATGGGTCACATCGGGTACATCTCTTTAAAAACCAAAAACATCTTTTTTCTTTATCATCAAGGTTTTTTGCAAAAACTATAAACCACAAAAAAAAAAAAGTCTGTTCCAGCTGTGCACTCCGAGGCTGTGACGCCTGTTTCTCTGCACGCTGCCGCCTTCTCACCCCCACCGTCTGGGATCTTTAAGGCCCACGCGTGGGGGAAGCTGTATCCAGGTGGTTCATTTACGGGCCTCCAACCTGAAGGCGGTGCAGGCGGATTTATTACGACAGGTCATTTCTGCACATCTGGCTTTGGGTCAGGGGCGGGGAGGGGGGACGCACCTCAAAGTTTGGTACCAAGTCTTAAAACTTTTCACCCTCTTCCCGAGTCTGCGAGGCTCGCATCATTCAACGAAACAATCACTATTGCCTGTTGTCGTCTGATTGTGTTTGTTTGTTCCTAAAACCTGCATTTACTCCACACTGGACTTGAATCAATGGACTGGCATCAGAAGCAGGGAGTCGAACGGGGCAGGAGCGAGGGCGCGGTTTTTCTACGTGGAGCGAGGGCGGGGCTCCGATGTGCCCTGGATTTCTTGGCGCAGCACCAGCACTGAGAGCCCCGCCCCCCTCCTATACACCCCCCACCCACTCCTGCGCTCTTATCTACCTGTCTAGTGTTGGAAATCAAGATGCTCGCCCTCTTTTTTTTTTTTTGTTTGTTTTATGAGAAGAGGAGGCAACTGGAGCTCAAGAAAAATCAGCGTCTCAATCATGGATCAGACAGGGGCCCTGAGAAGAGTTGAATTAGCAAATCTCTGCGGCCTGGGTTGATTATGCACATGCTAGCTCATATACAGGACGGCTGTGTGCTGCTGTATACGACTAGATCTCTCTGTTTTCCCTTCAGCCCTAATCGCCTGTGTCCTCCTCGACGTTCTATTCCCCAGAAGACAAAATCATAAACATATCAGAGTAATACAAAATAATGAAAACAAATACTTGAATCAAAAGAAGCGCCAATAATGTAATGTGAACACTTTTTGTAGTGGTTTTATGTCTCATTCATACACTTCAGAGATTTTTGATAGGGTTCAGAGTGAATCAAATTTGTTGAAAACAAAGATCGACAAAAAGGCAAATTTTCATCTGTTGTATTTGAGTGTTTGCACAAGGCTGCTTGTACTGTACGTCGTACGAATGACTGTTGATTTAGCGTGAAAATGTGTGAGAGCTCGTGATTACAGCGGAGGAACATCCGCCTTGTGATTCTTTCAGTATACTTTTTTTTTTTTTTTGCTTGTCAAAAATATATTCTGATGTTAATTGTTACTAGCCTCTAGCGTTGCACTGAGTGTCGGCCTCACCCCTCATCCAGCTAAATGAACAACATGATACAAGTACTGAGGGGGGACGGGGACAGTTCATGTGTAAATGTTTACTCAAGGACTAAAATAAGTGTGTTTTTTAAAAAAAAATGTAATGTTTATCTACCTTAGTGGCTTTCATTGTGGAATAATCCAAGAAAGTATGGATCATAATTGAGTATTGCACCATTTTTCAGACTGTAAAACCTAAAAAAGAAAAGAAAAAAAAAATCACATATGTTTAAAAAAAATGCAGCAAAAAAAGTATTTTGCAGACCTGTGGCCATAGATCGGGGTAGAAGGACTTCAGCTCTCCAAAATCTGAGCAAAGGAGAGCGTGAAGGACGAGACATCAGACTGAGCCTTGGCTTTAGGGCTCACTTCAGAGGTGCCTACCTTTTTGGTTTGTTAGCTTTCGTTCTGTTCACTCACGTCGTCATTTTTCTTTTGTTTTTTTCTGCAAGGCCACTGACAGTTTACAAACACTTTGTTTTTTTCTGGAGTTCAGAAAATTAAAAGAAAATCAGCGATACAAAAGATTCAAACCATGGGAATGTTGGAAAAAAAGGACGAAATGCTTCCATTTTTAACGAAAAAGTGCAACAAACGTGTCACAGAATGAAGATCAATGTGCTACTTTCAGAACTCTGGGATTGAACAGTGTTGTCTCGTTCTGTTTCTCGTCGATGTTGATTTCATGGACTATCTGAAGCCTGTATGTTTTATGTTGATTATATATATTTTTCCTTTATATAAAAACTCAAAAAAAGAAAAGACAAAAAAAGACATAAATGCTCACTATCTTGCACACACACGAAAAAGTGGATCTTGTCTCAGGAAGGCCAGGGTTCCAGAGTACCAACTCCACGCCATTTTAATGTACATTTTTATGACGAGTTAAAAAAAAAAAAAAAAAAAAGGATGATTTAAAAGAAACAATTCTAAGCACTGAAAGTTATGGATTTCGGAAGAAGAGAAAATACCTTTGTTTCTAAATCCGTAGCAGTTACATAATAACCAAATAATGGACTTTAAATGAAAATGGAGTGCTTTATATATAAATCTATATATTAAAAATTGCTTTACATTAAAAAACAAAAAAAAAGGTCAATGATTTTTGATTGTTAAAAAAGAAAGACGGTGAATAACATGCAAAATGCTGTATGTTTGAATCTTTATTGTGTTTTTTCTTAATGAGGTCCCGTCCTGACTGAATCAGGAACATTGTGCATTACTCTCTTTCCTCTTTCTCTCATTCTCCCACAGCGGGTATTATTATTATTATTGTTATTATTATTAACAGAGGTCAAATCAGACTTTTGTGGAGCATCGTCCAATCTTGGGGATGTTCGTCAACACGAGCTGGTTGTAAAAGGATCATGAAACTATGCACAAGTGTTCGGGCGGGTTGGAAGGTGTTGGGGATTTTATGGCCTACTTCACGTGGCTGGTCTATTGCAGGGGTTTTTTGGGGTTTAATGTGTTGTTATTTTATTTTGAAGGGGGCGGGGGGGTGATTCATGTGAAAGCCCCTCCACGCCTCCAGCTTCCTCCCCCCTGATTCAGATCGACCTAGCGCTACATCGCCATGCTGTGTACTCCTAAAACCAATGAGCGTCTCACTCTTTAGCACTGTGGGATTCTAGCCTGTCACCCTCAAGGGTTTTTTTTTTTTTTTTCTGTTGTTAAAGGTTTTCTTGGAGGGTGGGGTGGGGTGGGCTTCTGGGTGGGCAGGGGGGGTTAAAGGGTTTAGGGCTGCTTTTTTTGCCTTTTTGTTTTTTTTTGTTTTGAAATATTAAGTAAAAATGTCTGTACTGAGATTTAATGAAAAGTCAGTGGCTTGTAATGTTTTATTTTTTTTCTCTCTGTATATCTCTTTCTCCTCATAGAATGTGATTGTTCGATGACATGCACCGAAAACAAATCTTTTCATGAACTATGGAGCTTCTTTCAAATATTAATAAAATAGCTTTTTTCTTGGCTGTTACAAATGGTGTTCTGTTGCTTATTTAGTGTCTGTCTCCTTTGTTTGAACCAAATCTTTACATTGAAGCCTGAAACCTGAACTATCACAGACTTAAATAGCGTCCAAAAAAGTAGTTAAAGAGCCAATCATATGCCAGCAACTCAGTGCATTCAGGCATGTAGACATGGTTAAATTCAACACAAGCATCAAAACAGAGGAGTCAAGTTTATGATAGCCTTGCAGTGCAGATGGATCCACCTGATTTAATGTCTAACTAGAAAGCACTCAGAGAGCGCAAACCTCCACCAAGGTAGCTCACATATTGCTGTTACATCTATAAGCAATAGTTCCATGATAAAGTTACCATCACAATATGATTCATGACCCTGAAAACCCACACCTAACACTCAGAATCATGTTGATATTGTTATTAGACAGTTTTTGAGCAAAAACAATTGTTCGCGAATGGCAGTTATCTGGATCACCAACAAAATCTAATCATCTTTAAGTTGGGTCATTACCAACATCTCCTGAAAATTGCAGAAAATCCATCCAGTGGTTTTTGCGTAATCTTGCTAACAAACAAACAAACAAACACCAGCAAAACATAACTTCCTTGGCAGAGGTAATCCGGCAGATCCATCTGGCCAAGCTCCAATCTACAACGACCGTGAGCTTCCCAAAGCAGCACGGTCAAATCAGAGCCCGTTAGAGCGGGAGAAGGTCGAGGCACAAGCAAGGCGACAGCAGGAAGTGACTACTCGTGAAAAGATTAGCATAGATGCTAACAGCAGTATCAGTTTGATCAGATCTAGAATGCATTTCTTTATGAAATGAAAAACAAGTATCAACAATACAAACTTCTCTATAGAAGGATATTTTCACTCCACTTCTGACAGGTTTTGCAGAGTTTGTTTCACGTTCTGTCCTCTACACCAGAGCAGTATCATCCACCTGCTGCATTATCTGATTGGCCAGTAAAAAATGTGATGTGCAGTCACCTGACGGATAACAGGAACAACCATTTCCCTTTTGAAAAATGAAACTCTTTGTGGGGTTTTTTTGCCTATATGTATGGCTGTAATTATCGGCAAAAGTTTTAATATCTGCTGATACCAGTATTGTATTGATCATAATATGCATCCCTACTTATGACCTATACTGCAGTCAGTCAGAGAATAGAGCTGCACATGTTTTGGCTTCACTCTTGAAAAGCTTACATGTTGTCCACCTTTATATACAGCCTTTATTTACCTGAGCAAGCAGTAGTGATGATTGTTTGATACCAAACAAAAGTGAAAGTCTGCAGCAGCCACATTCACTTGTTTCTTTTCGAAGTCAAAAAGCTGTGGACAAACTCTTAACGAGTGGGAGCATGAGTAAACCTCCTTTTTTCAGTTATTTATAAAACATTTGACTTTATAAACTCCGACCACTAAAACCACATCGACATCATTGTTCCAGACATACTAAGTCATGAGTGTCACATCCTCTTCTTCATTCTGCAGCAGCCAACGTCTTTTATTAACCATTTGTGTCATCTCTGCAGTGAGGCCAGTTCTCTCTTCTTGTTTTGTGTCACCATCTGAGCATCGTGCTGTCAGGCTCGGAGGGCCAGCTGTCGGGGGCAGGAGTAGTAGCTTTCCTGCTGCTGTAGGATGTTTGGGTTGGCGTACACAGGGAAGCTGACTTCCTCCAGGTGTGAGGGCGGGTCGGGGTTATTTTGAGTGTTTGCTGCGCTCTGCTGCTTCCTGGCCATTTCCTCATAAATGGGAGCTGGGGGTTGAGGTCTGTGCTGAGGCCTCTTCACCTGAAACATGAGAGAAGACTAATCAGTGAGCTCTTATGTTATTTATATTTGGTCGTTCATCAGTGCTCTTAATATTCTGACTGATGAAGTGTTGGTAAACTGTTTGTAAGCAAGGTCCTAAAAATGTTTGTTTTTATGAAACTTAAAAGTAATAAGTTCATATTTTTCATAACAGTAACAGTGACATTAAGGGGATGAAACAAAAACAGATTTTTGGGTTTATTTGCATAAAAACATCACTTTTGTTGATCTGTTGGGGATCTCCAGATTAAATTTTTGTCAGTGTTGGTCCATATTTCATAAATTCATCATATTCAAGAGTTATTATTAATGGAAGTCTATCAGACAAGAAAACTCACCTTAAAAATAAGAATAAGCCTGTAAGAGTTCAATCACTAAAATTAACCATTTGTCACTAATAACAAAAAGTGTCAACCTTCCAAAAACTGCTGTAAAAGTAATATTTATCAATATTTTTTCCACAAGCCAGACTTTTTTAAATACTTTAGCCTGAAATATACACAACAAATACTAATCATATATATATATATATATTTTAAGGTCAGTTTGTTTATACTTTTAATTAAAAAAAAAACAAACAAGCTGCACCTTGGCAGAAAACTGTAAAAAATGTAAAATTTAGATTTAAGTTTTGGATGGAAATAAACACCTTCTATTGGAAAATAACTTAAAAATTAAAAACTGAAAGCTTGTAGTCCAAAATAAAATCTTAATATCAAAGAACTTATTGGTTTTATATCAAAATAAATGTGGGATGAAACTGACATTTTTAATAGTTTTCAATGGGACGTTTTGTGTTGTTAGGGACATATCCGTCAGATTTTGTGTAGCTTTGCCGTTTTAGGCTAATTTAAGGAGCTGAGATGGCACTTACTAAAATCTTTGAAATAAATATCCCCTGTCAAATTTGAGCTTTATTCATTCATCACAGCCAAAATGGCCTGAAAATGAAAAAATGACTGGCAAAAAATGTCCGAGGATCTCTGGAAAGTTAAAATAATAGTCTAAATTTTTGATGAATGAGACATTTTTATGATGTTATTTTGATTTGCAAATGTATGTTATGAAGAGTAAATTAGAATATAACCTGCGTCTTTGCTCAGTTAAATGTTAGTTCAGGTAATTACTCACACATTTGTCCACAGTGAACCAGCTGAGAACGAGCACGAGGAGGCCGGCCGCTATAAAGATGGTGACGAACAGAGGAGGGTAACTGTGAGAGCAGCGACACAGACGACCTGAAACAGACACAAACACAAAATCACACGTCATCATTTCAGCCGAGATCTTCAGGTTCATAGTTTTATCTCAATTTTGCTGAAATTTTCAGGAGATGTTGGTAATGGCCCAACTTAAAAATGATCAGATTTTGGTGATCCAGATAACCGCCATAAATGAATGAGTGTTTTTGATCAATAACTGTCTAACTAATAATGATATCAACATGATTCTGAGTGCAAGGTGTGGGTTTTCAGGGTCAAGGAATCATATTATGATGGTAACTTTATCATGGAACTACTGCTTATAGGTCATAACAGCAATATGTGCGCTACCTTGGTGGAGGTTTGTGCTCTCTAGTGCTTTCCACTAGTTAAAGGGATTCTCCACCTTCTTTTTCTTCTCATGTCTTGCCTGACTCTCGAGTCCATGACAAGCAGATAGACACCATTCTAAGTAGGACAACAAGCACTTCCATGGTGGTTTGCGTATGTGCCCTGCAGTTAAATTTCGTATATATTTCTTTCAAAAATGACACAAAGTGCTAATCTTAGTGTAAAAACAGATAACATAACGTGTTAAAGAAAAAAAAAAAACAAGTCACAACAAGCACACAGGACCATTGAGAGTTGCTGAAGAATTTATCTGATGACTGTAGGCAGGCTAACGCTACCCATTGACTCCCAGTGTTTGAGCTAAGCTAATTAGCAGTGGGTGAGTTCTGCCCGTCTCTTCCTTGTTACTGCACGCACAGTCAACAGAATGGAGTCTATCTGCTTGTCCTGGACCCGGGAGTGAGGCAAGACACAAAAAGAAACAAAAAAGTTGGCGTATCCCTTTAAACCACCTGTTATTTCTGAGATGTGTCTGAATAACGTACCCGTCCCGTCCACGAGCAGGAACACCTTCAGAGCTGCGATGACGCTCTGCTCCAAGCCGTTCCCCCTCCTGTATCTCTGCTCGCACACGTACAGTCCTGTATCCTCTGCCTGAAGGTCCGATATGCTCACGTTGACCTGATGGCTGCTCAGTCCTCCGTGGAGCTGCAGACGTCCCCTGATCAGGGCGTCCACTCTGAGCTTACAGCCCTCACACATGGACAGCAGGGTGGTCTGGGCGTGGGAGCTCCGGTGGTAGAGATGGAGGTCCGTCAGGAGGCCATGGTTCTGCTGAGAGGAGCAGGAGAGCTGGAGGGTCTCAGACTCTGAGAGATGTTTGAAGATCAGGTCTGAATGTGCTACAAGACGGAGGAGAGAGCAGGGTTATGACAGTGTGGGATTTTAATTTCATTCATTTTTTAGATTAAAATTTAGTTTAAATTTGTTTTTAATGCTGATTTATTAGTTTAGATTCATTTCTGTGCATCTTTGTTAGCTTTGGATTTTTTTTTCAGACTTCAGACACAAGAAGAGAGATTGTCTTCAAACTTTTCCAAATGTCCGCTCTGGATGGATGGACTGATGATATTGTTATCTCTTAAGGTCGATGTCTTTGGGTCTCATGGTCATCACTGGCTTATAACAATATCTCCAAAACACTCTGGAGCAGTTTTATTAGATCTGGACCACATTTCTTTCTTTTTTAGATGAAAACCAAGCAATACTGAAAGCACTTCTTGATAGAAAGGATAATTTTTGCACCAATTCTGACATGTTTTGGCAAAAGTTTGATCTACAAAGTGGTTCATGCTCTGTCCTTTACACCCTGGCAGTAGCGTCTGCCTATTAAATTATCTTATTGGCCTGAAATGAATGTGATTGACAGAATGATCATCCAATCACCTCCTGGATATGCTTTTTAAACGTTCTTCCCATTTCAAAACACCTTCTATGAACTGTTTCTAGATGGACCAGTGAAATATCTTTAACTGGTTACATCTTTTGACCTTCTCTGTGATTTAATTGTAATTCACTATAACAAGTCTTTGAGGGCTATAACCAACATTTAGAGTTGGGTAAAGTCTCATTTTTGTAGCAGTGTCAATCAAAGAAACAGTTTTTTTTATATTTTTGTTTTTTATAATCATGTTGGTTTCATTAACAAAAGTATTCAGGATGAAAAGCACAAAGTCTGGCTGAAAAACCCACAGATTATGAATTTTGAGAGTTCATGATTCAAATTTCTACAGAAGAAAATAATGATCATCCAAAACTGAAATATAAAAACCCATCAGAACATTTCTGCATCAAAGAGCAACCTCATCATTGTTAATTTTGTTGACTAATCATTACCGTCATAGTTTTCATCAACAACCTTTTTTCCCCTGATGAAAACTAGACAGTAACTAATAAAAACAAGTGTACACGGACGAAAACTAAAACTAAATTAACTGACATTTTCGTCAACAAATAACAACTATATACAATATATTGTAGGCAAAAGACTATAACTAAAACTAAATTAAAAAGTGCTGTGGAAACTGTAGCACAAAGTGACAAAATCAGAATAAATGAGCCATAAAGCAGCAAAATGCAAAGTTCTTTAGAGTACATTTTAGAGTTTAACCTTTCAGCCGGACTTTTTGAGTGAATATCTGATTTATGTCTTACCTTGATGGAGGTGAATGAAAACAAAAAAGCACAGAGCGCTCGCCTTCATGTTCGACTTAGTCATAAAACCACTGAAGCTCACTCATACTGTTCTCGTCCGGCTTCCTTCAGTCTGTGAGCGCTGGTGCAGCGTCTCTGTATTTATTGTTCTTCTGCTTAAAGCAGGAAGACGGCTATAAAAGAAAAGAAACTGCTGTTCAGCTCCTCCGTTCTCAGTCAGTGGTTGATCACCATTTTCTCTGGAACTCCCGCTAGTTTTACCCAACAGGAGTCGACCTTGGGACCTTCCAAAAGTAAAAAAGCATCGATTTGCAGAAAAAACTCCTGCAAAAGTTGTTTTCATGGATCAAGACCTTTAAAAGAGTTTATTCGTTATTTTAGATAACATGTAAACCAAAATGTGAACTGACTGTGGTTTTCTGAAGTGTCCCTGAGCCCATGTGATAATATCCTTTCCTGAATGATGTTGGTTTTTAATGCAGTGCTGCCTGAGGGATCAAAGGTCATGGGCATTCAGTGATGTTTTCAACCTCACATGCAGAGATTACTCTGATTTTCTGAATCTTTTGATGAAATTATGGGCTGTAGATGATGAAATCCTTAAATTCCTTGACAGTGTAAATTGAGAAACGTTGTTCTTAAATTGTTGGACTGTTCACAAAGCGGTGAACCTCACCCCGTCCTTGCTTGTGAATGGCTGAGCCTTTCAGTGATGCTCCTTTAATATCCAATCATGACTCACCTCTTTCCAAATAATCCATTCACCTGTAAAATATTCCAAACAGGTGTTTCTGAGCTTTCCTCAACTTTCTCAGTCTTTTGTTTGCCCTGTCCCAGCTTTTTGTATTGAATTTGAAATGAGTGAATTTTTGCGAAAAAAAAAAAAAAAAAAGAAAAATTATCAGTCTGAATGTTAAATATCTTGCATTTGTAGTGCATTTAATTGAATATAGGTCCAAAAGGGTTTTTAAATCGTATTCTGTTTTTATTTACATTTACACAATGTCCCAACTTCATTGGAATTTGAGTTTGTGAATGAAATAAAAACATTTCAGTTGACATCAAGTCGGGTCAGCCTATTGAAGGTTTCAGAGTTAAATAATTTTTCTAATTATAACACTTCATTCTAATTTTTAAAATGACTTTATTTAGAGTTTTAAATTTCAGTGCCTAAAATATTTCTTCTACATTTTAGCTTTTCTTTTCTTTCATGTTTTAATTTCTTTGTTTCTGTATTTTGTGGTTTCACTGATTCTTTTATGAACGTTTTGTTCTGATGTATGAAGCACTTTGATTTGCCTTTTTGTGGTAAAGTGACACAAATAAATTTGCCTCATATACAGAAAGTAATGAAGTCAAAGCCTCATTTTTTTACTTATTATTTCAATCAATTAATCTTTATTTTTATAGTGCTAGTTCATGACAAGTGTTACTCAAGACACTTTACAATAGAGCAGGCTGAAGACAAACTCTTCAATTTATGGATGCACATATATGCATAGATACATGTAAAACACACATATACATATATATACAAATACATACATCCAAACCTCAACATTAATTCATCATGGCAGCAAGAAAAAACTTTTGTTTAGCAGCAGGAAATCTTGAGTGTGGAGTCTCATGATGAAAAGCCATCCACACTCTGCTGTGTTGGGTGTGAGGACGAAGGAAGGGTGGGCAGAGACAAGTGGACTAAAGTAAGAACTAAAGCTAGAGACAGATCCATGGGACAATCATAGACCTGTCTTTGTCATATTTGTCTCTGCTGAATATAAATCTATTATGTCTGTATGATTGTAGTGATAGTTTTTATAGAAGTATAATGAATAATAATCATGAAAAGAGTAATAATCTAATATTTACATTAAACAATACTACAACAGCATCAAAATGAGAATTTGTAAGTGATGTATTTTCTGCTGATGTTACTTCTAAATGGATGTGATTGCTTGTTGTTCAGTGAAAAACCATGACAGTGCTGGACTTCAGCTCGGCTGTAACACTGTGGTCACTGAGCTCTTTAGTATGTCTGAGGTGTTTTATTTCTAATGGAGGACTTACTTCCTAAAACCTTCATGCAGGACCATCAGACTCCTCCCTGTCAGGGTGTCTGTGGAGCTGCTAAGTGGCTGATTGTCCTCAGCTGCTCAGTCCAGCTCACATGTGCTTCATTGTCTTCATAAACCCTCTGAGCTCTGGCTCTCGTGCTGCCTTGTGGGTCAAGAGCCAGGATCAACCCTCTGACATCCATGGAGACTCTTCCTCTTTGCTTTAACGTCCTTCTTGGACTTTTATTGTCTCAAATCTGCTTCAGGCCGTCCTCCTCGTTCCCACAAACACACCTCCCACAGCAGCATGCTCCCCCTCTGACCCCGGAGAGCCCCAAACAGTCTGAGGAAACATCTCCACCTGAGGAGAGCCAGAGGGTCAACACGGTGAGCGTGGTCTGCCACCCGGACTCTCTGGAGGTCATCATCAAGGCGGACATGTTTGGGGTCGGAGCTCCTGTGAATAATGGAGATATTCGCCTCGGAGTGGAGCATGATGGGTACTGCAGGGCTGCAGTGACCTCAGGAGAGGAGTACAGGATTCTGGTTGGACTTATGGACTGTGGCACCAGACACTGGGTAACACTGACACATGTAAGACCACTAAAATGACCTTTTGACCTCTCTGTCTTAACATATCTCCACTCTGCAGATGACCAAGGACGCTCTGATCTACACAAACCTCCTCATTTACTCTCCGGAAGCTTCTCCTGATGGACTCATTCGGATGGACGAGGCCGTGATCCCTATAGAGTGTCATTATGAAAGGTCTGCTGCTTTTTATCACTAAAGTATAAAATGTCTTTTCTGTCCTGCTGCCCATTTATGCTGCATTCACATACTGGTGGTTGCAATGCCTCTCCACATCACTGCAGGAGTTGGGGAATTAAACCCAAAACCTCTGGTCTTCACCACTGGTCCACAGCTGCTCTGATATTAAAGACTGCATTAATATTGTGCTGTTGTCATTCTGTGTTGTCACCTGATCTCAGTGATTCATTAAAAGGACATGATCGTTCCTTTGAATGTCTAATTTGACTTAATAAAACTCACTGACAGCTCAGTGGACATGCCAAAATGTAATTTGCAGCTTGTTTCTCTGCCAAGGAGGTTTTTTTTGCCGGTGTGCACCCATTTTTTCGTTGGGTTTCTGTTGTCCACCTGTGAGCGAGACAACAAACTGATTTTCATGACATTTTTAGAGAATGTTGGTCACAGCTCAAAGAAGAAGTTATTAGATTTTGTTGGTGATCCAAAGATGAATGTGGATCCTATAATTTTTTAAGGATTTGTTAATCAGGGTGCTGCTTTGGCAGGATGGGTAGCAGACCTGCACGTACCATGTGTGAAGGCTCTTGCCTTGTGTGGCCTCGGTTCTCACCCGGGGCCATTTGCTGTGGGTCTTCCCTTTCTCTCCAACCTTTCTGAGTCTAACTGCTGTCTCTGCTCTTTTAATAAAAAAGGCCCCAAAAAAATAATAAAAAGGACTTGTCAACATCGTGAGAGAGCCGTTTTCCGTATTTTTGATCATAACTCTAAGAATGTTGTTCATGTCTTGGCAGCGGTTTTTTCCTCAGAGCTCCTCTAGTTTCATCAGAATTCACTTTGTAAGCATCTTCAGGCAAATCTCTTCACTTCTTTGATCTATACAAAAGTTAGTTTTAGACTGTTGACTAGTCTTTCAAAAGACTTTTCAGTCTTGAAAAAATTAAAGCAAATTTAAACCACGGGTGGGCAACAGACTGCAGTCCTACACTGAAAAAAACTCAGATCTAAGTGGAAATATTTGGCCAATTTTAAGTTTAAAAAAAATTATCACGACTTATTTTAATCTACAATTTCCTTACATATCTGGATCAAGATTTTCTTTGAAGATATAAAAACTAAAAATAAGGCCTGAGTTGCTTGAAAAATTAAGTAAAATCTGCCGATGAGACAAGACAAATTTAACTTGAGCAGATATTAAACCTTAATTTAAGACCCTCACTGAGTCAAACTTGCTTGTTTCATTGGCAGATATTTTCTCTTCATTCAAGCAATTTAATGCCTTATTTTTGCTTTCTATTCCTTGAAGTAAGATATTTATCTCGACTGGCTAAGTGAATGTGGGTTAGAATAACTGTTTTTGGATGTTTTTGACTTGGAAATAGACAAACTTCCTTGGATCTGAGTTTTTTCAGTGTATAACTCCTTTGCAGCCCAGCGGTTGAAGCAGGAGTGCTCAGAGAGAAAATACCACATTCAAGGCATTTGTATGTGAAGTTCTTGTCAAATGCAAACTGCTCAACTGATAACACAATGAATCCTTCAAAAAGTTAATGGATATGGCTTCAGATCAGTACCAAAATCTCTTCTGTTTTATTTTAGAAAGTACAGTTTGTCCAGTTCTTCTCTGACGCCCACGTGGATCCCCTACTCGTCAACTCTGGCTGCTGTTGAAACTCTGCAGTTTGACTTGAAGATAATGACGAGTGGGTCTGAATTATTAATAAGTAATATATTTAACAGTCCCTGCTTTGCTTTGACGTGTTTTATCTCCACACAGACGACTGGCAGTACGAGAGGAGCTCCAACGTGTTCTACCTCGGGGACCCCATCGGTGTGGAGGCCTCGGTCAGAGTGGGGCATCACATGGGGCTCCGGGTGTTTGTGAGCAGCTGTGTGGCAACGCTGCAGCCCGACATCTACTCTGTGCCCAGATACGTCTTCATAGAAAACGGGTAAGAGAGGCTGACACAGAAGAAGATAGAAGTGTATTTGAGACAGGGATGTCTAGAGTTCAAATTGATTTTCTTATATGATAAAGACCTACAATTCAGGTCCTGGACCATAGAGTGAAACTGTTTGGAGGTCTAAAAAAGTGCAGGGACTGGCACCATCAACAAACAAAATGCAGTTGTCCGAATCAGATTTCAGTTTTTGGGGTATAAAACCTAAAAAATTAAGTTCATTTTTCTCTGAGGTTCAGTTTAGGATGCTGGATATTTCTGTATTGGCTTGTACACTCACCAGCCACTTTATTAGGTACACCTTGCGAGTACCAGACTGGACCCCATTTTGCCTCCAGAGCTGCATCGTTCTTCATGGTGCTGGAATCATTCTCTAGATACTTTGGTCCATATTGGCATGATAGCAGCACTAAGTTGCACATCTGGAGTTCAATGAACTGTCATGTTCAAGAAACCAGTCTGAGATGATCTGAACTTTGAGACATGAGGGTTACCCTGCTGAAAGTCTCCATCAGAAGATGGAGACTGTGGTCATGAAGGGATGGACATGCTCAGCAACAATACCACGGTAGACACTGGGGTTTAAATGGTGCTCTGGTGGTACTAAAGGGGCCCAAGGTGTGCCAAGAAATGTCCCCCACACCATCAGCAGCAGCCAGGAAACATTTCTGTAGCCTCATTTTCTTGATCTAAGCTGACATGAGAGACCCCTGGTGTGGTCCCCTGCTTCAAAATAGACGTGTATTAAGAAATGGTCTTCTGCTTACCTCGGTTGTAACCTGTGGTTATTTGAGTAGCTGTTGCCTTTCTATTATCTAGAACATCTCTGGCATCAACAAGGCACATTTGCACAGAGAACTGCCACTCACTGGATATTTTCTCTTTTTTGGACCATTCTCTCTAAATGTTAGACAGTTGTGGATGAAAATCCCAGTAGACCAGCCCATCTGACACCAACAACTTCGCCATGTTACATCACTTAAAGCACTTTTCTTCTTCATTCTGACGCTCATTGGAGTTCAACTTTCTACATGCCTTAATGCATTGAGTTGCTGGCATGTTATTGGGCTGATTAGTTATTTGCATTAATGCACAGGTGAACAGGAGAACCTAAAGTGGCAGGAGAGTGTAGATTGTGTGGAACTACAACACTGGATTAGGATTAGGATTCAAATTTATTGTCATTACACATGCAGTAGTAACGAAAAGTTGTTTGGCATCCAATCCAGAAGTGCAATTTTATATACAGTTATATACATAAGGTGCATGATCATATATCTATATGTATTTACGGGAAGAAAAATAAAACAAGAGATTACTGCTATGTTTTGAAATATACTGTCAATATCCAGATATACTAGGCATTGCGAACAGATATGGAGTTCTATTAATTACTGAACAGATTTACATATATGATGTGGATAAGTATGAATATAGATTAATATACAGATGTACATGTGTTGTATAGATGAATATGAATAAACAGAATGTACAGATACAACACAGAAGTATATACACATTAGTGGATGTGTATGTGTAAAGGTAAGGTCAGGAGGAGGAGTTCAGATTGACAGTTGCTGTGGGGGTCAGAGTTTAGAAGAGAGACAGCTCTGGGGGAAAAAAAGCTGTTCTTAGTCTGCTGGTTTTGGACTTGAGGCGCCTGAAGCGCCTGCCTGAGGGCAAAAGGGTAAACAGTCCATGAGCCGGGTGTGAGGAATCCTTAAGGATGCTGTGAGCTCAATGCAAGCAACGCTTTCTCTCAACATCCTTAACAGGTGGTGGTGGTGGTGGTGGTGGTGGAGTCTTTATGATCCTCTGGGCGGTTTTCACCTCCTGCTGTGGAGCTTTGCGGTCTGTCACTGTACAGTTCCCATACCGTGATCCACTTTGTGAGCTTGTTGAGAACATTTAATGAGTAAAACCACAACATTATCACACAATAACTAAAAGTTTAGATTAATGTCAATACAAATAGATGGTAAGAATGTTTGACAGTGAAAATATGTAATCAAGGGTCAAAGTAATCATTCTAATAGAGGATCAGTACTAGACTGAGGAATAGAGCTCCATACTAAGACCACAGAAGTTCAAAAATGGTCTTCAACATTTTTTTTGCCAACCTGTTTGTGCTCTTTCACTGTCTAAATATAGTGAAATCATTCGGGTAAAACTGTCTCTTCCTGTTCCTCTGCCCAGGTGCTTGGTCGACTCTCAGCTTCCAGGCTCAAAGTCTCACTTCTTACCTCGAGTTCAGGACGACAAACTCCACCTGGTCATCGACGCCTTCAGGTTCCATAACGAGGACAGAGGAGAGGTGAGATCTGACTTCACACTGAGGACGTACTCACTAACATTCTTCACAACCTGATTTTTCCTTCCCTCCAGCTCTACATCACCTGTCACCTGAACGCTGTGCCTGTGAATGACATTGAGGCGCCAAATAAAGCGTGCACGTTAATCAGTGGAAGGTGAGTTTGATCCAGTTATGACGGATGCTTCATGAACAGAGTGAGTCCTGAAACGTCAAACTATCCTGTTCAGGTGGAGGTCTGCTGATGGTAATGACTACTTATGTGGACAATGTCAAAACCATAATGAAGTGGGACAGACGTGGAGCAGTCCAGCAAAGTTTGGTCCTCGAGGGTTTGAAAAACCTGAATCCTTCTGGAGCATCGGTCAGACGCCAAGTAAAGGTGAGATACTACCAGTGGTGGACAAAGTACTCAACTCTATTGAGTGAAAGTATAGATACTCCTGGTTAAATATCACTCCAATACAAGTGAAAGCTGTTCAGTCAAAATCTTAAGTTAAAGTTCTGGAGTACCTGTTTTTGAAAATGCTTAAGTATTAAAAGTACATTTTCACATTATATCAATGCGTTATTGTATTGTTGCCATAATGACTTTACAGAACCTAAAGACTGAAACAACCTTCTGAATGCACTGACCTGCTTACAGAACCTGTAGAATAAAAAGCTTGTGAAATATGCCAAGAAGCCTATAGAAATGCCTGTTGAAGCACGATTGAATCGACAAAAGGACAACCATTGCTGTTTGAATTTATTTTACTTAACACCCCCAAAACAGCATGACAGTGCTCTGACACAGGCTCTGGCTCTGTGAATAAATACTTCACCTCGACGAGCTTTCTCAGGTTGAACGGTGAGTTTTTGCAGGTGGTGATGAAGTTTGTGCGCGGCAAACATTTAAAACGATTTCAACAATCTCAAACATGGACTTCAGACATGGCCATGGGTGCACTGGTGTGAAATCATCGTCTGTATCTGTCTTAGACGAACTGTTATCTGAGCAGCGTTGCTCAACCTTTACCTGCCCAATCTGAGGTACAGTTATGGCATCACCACTTGGACAAATCACACGCAGGTCACATTTTAGAAGAGAAAAGAAATTTCATCTGCTGACTTCAAAGCTAAACTTAAAAGTAACGATTAACGAGACCTTTCATAGAAATGTAGTGGAGTTAAAAGTCATACCCAAAAATTAATACTCAAGTAAAGTACAGATACTCAATAAATGTACTTAAGTGCAGCACTCAAGTAAATCTACTTTGTTACTGTACACCCATGGTTACTGCAAACCCAGAGATGAACAACCAGGACATCTGGAGGCTTCACGTTTTTACAGCCTTAAACTTATGAATAATCCCTGTTGTCTGTGTTAGGGTGGGAACATGAGGCTAAAGTGGGCCCCATGTTGGTGCTGCCTGGTACACAGAGAAGTGGACCTCTACCTGAAGAAGAGGTCCCTCCTGTTCTCTTTAAGATCAGCAGACCGGCTCTGTACGGCAGCCGTTGGAGGAGCGGGCTGAAGGACGCAAAACATGGTAAGAGTCTTCACTGGAAATCACAAGAACTGAATCAGGGACGGGCAACTTTGTTGTTGATTTGTTTTTCAAATTAAAAGAATATGCTTTGTTCCAGCAGCCTTCTGGATCACTAAAACATCTATTTTTTCACAAATACTTTTGGTAATGTACAAAATTTTGACAGAGACTGGCAGATCTCAAAATGACAGTGAATACAGACCGAAGGATATAGTGCATTTTTGTGGTTTTTTTTTTTTTTTTTTTTTTTGGGCACCACTCACACATTTATCTGTGTTGCACATTCAATGAATGCACGATCCTTGCAAGTTGTACCTTGTTGTAAAGGTGACTAATCTGGCTACTAATACAATATCAATTGTGTTGGGAGGAATAATTAACTGGAATGATGTTTCCAAGCTTTTTTTTTAAGGAGTATATTCTAAAAATAAACTAATGCTCATATTGAGAGCAACTCCACAAATTACAGACCATAGCTATGGAGCATTATCACACCAAAACTCTATAAAGCAGCGGTCAGTGGTCTGTTTTCTACCTTTTTTTGTTGCCCCCAAAAAGATTTTCTGCAACCACACTGTCAACAAGATGAATTTGAAAATAAAGTTGGAATGATGAACTGAATTTTGAAACACTGAATACGTTGCCAACATTAGTTTTTAGGAACTTCTTGGTTGAGCCGCTTGTAGTTCTGGGGCACAATGAACCCCCTTTTCAGGACTCTAATGATGGATTTATATGGACAAGGAGGAGGCATGATTGAAGTGTAGTCCTGCTCCTGAAACTTTGCTATTAGCATCACAAATTCTATATATATGATCCACATATAGCTGAATTAGTCAGTTTTTTCTCATTCTGTGTCTTTGTGTTTGCAGATCCATGTGCTGAGCAGTTATCAGATATATCTGTTTTATTATTCTAGATGCAGAGAAGGGTTTACTTCCTGAAGAGTCCACAGATGACGAAGACTACGAGACGTCTGACTATGAGCAGACTAAAGACCTCAAAAGTGGAGCAGGACCTAAAGGTAAAACTGAGCAGAAACTAAATGAAATGTTGCTCTCACTGGGGCTCTTTAATTCTTCTCCTTACGCTTCAGATGGTGATGAAGATGGTGATGAAGACGTTGCCCCGGCAGTGAAGCTGGACCCTGATCTCAGTCTGAAGTCTGCAGAGATGAACACCAACAGCACGGCAGCTCCTGTGACTCCTACAGCTCTGATGACCACAAAGATGATGACACAGTTCAACACATCGATGACACAATCTGAACTTTCACACACAAATGACCCAAAGAGATAATAAAGGATTTAAAGTGTCTGACTGTGTTGGACTTCAGTGTGTTACTCTTGGTCATCTTTGTTTTATCAGGCTGACACCTTTAGTTTTGCCACCATAAGAAGGTTGATTCCAGAAAATTTACCATAAAATCTTGAGTAAAGCTTTATTTGCTTTAACTGTTAGTTTTACAGCCAGGGTCATGCTTGGTTTCTGTTTTCTTTTTATTATAAATGCTTTTTTTTTTTCCTGAAGTTAGAACAAGAGACAGCTGAGCCACGGTGATAATCTAAAACAATCTTTTATACAAGCTGTCCAAATGTAAAGCAGCTTTAAGACTTGGAAAATATTCACTCACCGGCCACATTATTATGGACACATGTTCAACTGCTTGTTACTGTAAATGGCTAATCAGCCAATCACATGGCAGCAACTCGATGCATGTAGTCATGGTCAAGATGACCTGCTGAAATTCAAACCAAGCATCAAAATGGAGAAGGTGATTTCAGTGACTTTGTCTAATTTATCAGACTGCTGATCGACTGAGATTTTCACAATGATTTCTAGGGTTTACAAAGAATGGTCTGAAAAAGAGAATGTCCAGTGTGCTGCAGAAGTGAGAGAAAATGTCTTAATGCCAGAGGAGAATGATGGCAACAGTAACTCACTCATAGCAGGTGATCATTTCTGGGCATATGATGACCACACCAGGTGCCTCTCCTGTCAGATAAGAACAGGAAACTGAGGTGAAGATTAGGCAAAATAAGATGATAGATTAGAAAAATGTTGCCAGGTCTGAGTCTTGATATCTGCAGCACCGTTCAGATGTTGGGGCCTAAATTTGGCATAAACATGAAAGCATGGATCCATCCTAATATCAATGGTTCAATCTTCTAGTGGTGGTTTGAAGTTTTAGACCCTTTTGTACCAACTGAGCTTGTGCCTCCCTGAGTGTTGTTGCTGACCATGTCCGCCCCTTTATGACCACAGTATACCATCTTCTGAAAGTTCAGATCATCTCAAACTATTTTCTTGAACATGACTGAGTTCACTGCACTCCAGTGGCCTCCAAAGCCACCAAATCTCAATCTAATAGAGCATCTTTGGGATGTCTGTAATGGGAGATTCTCATCAAGGTTGTGCAGCCAAATCTGCAGCAGCTGTGTGGTGCTATCATGGAGATATGGACCTTAATCTCTGAGGAATGTTGAAACAATGACATTAACCCTTTAACTACCAGCTCAACTGTTTGGCAGACGTCATCACTAAGTTCAGGGATATTTAATGTTTTAAAAACAGAACAAATCAAATGATTGTTTAATTCCATTAACATTTCAGGGAACAGAGAAAACTACAAACCAAAAGCCAGATAATTTCTTGGTTTGGGATTTAAAGGCTTAAAAAGCTAAGGATTGATTACATGATGACATAAAAATGCACAAATATTTGGGACACAATCAATTAGAAAAGGCAGAAATGTTTGTAATAAAATAACAATCAAACAACTTAAAATAAATGAAACTGAGTTTGACAAACACACAAAAAAATAATTTTAATGAATAGCAGATTCTGTTATTCAGGGTCTTGACCAATCACCTCCATGAAGCTTCATCAGCTGATGTGTAATCACCTCCAGCTGTTCTCCATGTGTCTGATTGGTTTGCTGCATGGTTGAGGTTCTCCTGTTTCTGGATCTTCAGCCTCTTGAACTAAAACACAGTTCAGATTTTCATCTCAGTGTTTGGATCCAGCTGAAGGTTTGATCCTGTTGATGTAAGAACAGATCAAAATGTGGACCGTGGACCTGCTCCTGCTGGTCCTGAATTTATTTGTTGCAGACGGGATCAGACTCCTGAAGGAAGGGCCCATGATTGACTCGGAGGGCAGAGAGTATAAGACTTTGAGGGTCGATGAAGAAAGAGGAGCAGAGGTGGAGGATGAGCCGACAGTCCGAGTAGTTTGCACAGAATCATTGATGATCGTGTTGGTGAAGCCTGATGTGTATAAAACTGGACATCGTGTCTCTGCGGGGGAGCTGTTCTTAGGTGAAGTTGATCACTCACAGAGCACTCAGTGCAGATTTGGAGCTGCTGAAGACTCTGAGTTCATCATTAAGGCTGGACTACAGGACTGTGGATCCACACTGACGGTAGGTAGATAAAATGATGTTAATTCTGACTCTTTAAGTGATAATTTGATTTAAAACGGCCATTTTAGCTCATAGGCAGCGTCTATTTTGTGTAATTAATGTCATTTTGGGGTTTTAAATGGAGATGAAGGTACTGATTGTTGCTAATGTCTGATTTGATGATATTTCTGAGCTCGTTAACACATGTGCCCATATTTTTCAGTCTCAATTAGGGATACATGATACTGGATTTTCGATGACATCTGACATGCCGATATTTTTTAAATTAATTATCACCAATACTGATATTTCTGGTCAAGAGCAAAAGCTCTGTACTTAGGAAAAAACAGACTCGTTTCTTTCAGTGTTACAGAATATTTTTGCAAAGAACAGATGTGAAACAAGAAAAACAGTATTTAACTCTTGCAAAAATTAAACCCTTGATTTTTAAATGTACCCATGCTGAGAAGGTGCATCAATATTGTACATTAGTGTAATTTGTCGATATGTGAGGCTATATATTGGGTGGAAATATCTGCAAAAATTTCAGTATCGGCTGATTCCGATATCGGACTGATAATATCGAGCATGCCTAGTCTCAAATCAACTGAATTGGACTTTTCCTTTAATATTTTGCATTTTATTTGTGGTACAAACAGACATGAAACAAGAAAACAACAATTTATTCTCTAAAATGACCCTGATAATGTTTTTAATGTAGACATACAGTGGAAATGGGTAAAAAATTATGGTACAGTCAGATATTCCTCTGATATTCAAGCCAATACATATGAAATTGTATCATCTGTAAAATTGGCAGAAATGATCATATCTGCAGACACCGATATAAAACTTTTAAGATAGCCCGAGTCTCTAAGTTCAGCCAAATAAAACAAGATTTGACTTGTGTTTGTTAGGGCCAATATAATCCTCAATCTAAGTCAATAATTTCAGTGGTGCTAGGATGTGCATGTTTGGTCTTGAGATCCTGAAAGATTGACTTTATTCTGTCTCTTTTACTTAATAAAATGAAAAGACTTCATGTGTTAAACTATCAGTCATGTGATGAAAATGAGACTTCCTGAGGTGGTTATATATGGAAGCCCTAAAGAACATTTTATCTCTGAAGGTCGTGACATTTTATCTTGTATTCCCAAATAAGTTTTCATGTGAGAGCTGCCTTTTTAATCTTAAAATAACAAGAAAAATTTAAGATAACAATAACACAAGTGTATATATATTTTTTTATTTTACTGAAAAGTTCAGTAAAATGGTTGCATATTCACAGTAGTTTTCTAAGTCCTACAAAGCTAAATTCTGTTTTATTTATAAATGAATAACAGAACTTGAGCATCACGAACATATTTGTGTGATAAAAATTCAACAGAAATGATCCTGATTTCTGCTTAAATGTTTAATTTGTTGTTCTACATTGTGTGCCAGAAATTTTAACTCAGAAATTGTATAGCAGCCATCTGGCATCACGGCAGCGCTGCACAGAGGATTACGTGACATGAGTCGGTTAGTTCTGGATAAACTTTATTTTTCCGAAAAGTTAATGCACTTAAAAAAATGTCTAGGTAGCATACTCTTAAACTGTGTTATTAGAGTTCTTGTAGGCGGAGAAAATACCCTTTGTATTTGGTACAATACTTCCCTGTTTGCGGCTGGTTCTGCATCACAAACTTTTACAAGTTGTGTCTTACTGAGAGAGAGGAGAGAACTTTCTACTGCGTCTAATGTACTTAGTGGCCACATGGAGCTCATACAACCCCACTTCAAAAAACTGAACTATCCCTTTAAAGGTGCAGTGCTGCTGGGAGCCCTGTCCGCCTTTTTGATGCCTATTGTCAAGTACCTGACTCAACCCAGCTGTAAAAATACTGAACCATCCCTTCAGTGAATGAGACTTATCGTGCTTTTGCACAAACTGAAGGAGCAGCAGTTTTTAACACTTTGTCTCTGGAGGTTTCTGCTTGTTTTGTATATGTCTGATCTTCATCCACAGATCACCGAGGACTCTGTGATTTACTCCAACAAGCTGATCATCTCCCCCGCTGTTAGATACTACAGCATCACCAGGACCATCCCTGCTGTCATCCCTGTTTCCTGCCACTATAAAAGGTTCATGGTTATCTTTAATGAAGAACACTCAGACTGATCCACTGACATGTTTGTCTCTTTAACAGGAACCATGTCGTGAGCAGTCAGGCTCATCAGCCTCCTCCAGCACAGAAGTCTGATTTCTCTCTCACACTCATGAACGGTACATGTGGAAATATTTTTGTAAAGTCAATAAAATACAAACTGTTTATTATCAACGTTTAGAAAAATAAATGGGAGCAGTTTTGGTTATGGAGCTTATTGAAAATTAATAAACCATGGGGACGACAGACTGCAGACTGTCATGGGTGTAATTCTATAATATCTCCAGCAGAGGGTGCTCATGTTACCGAGATCACAGCAAGAAGGTTGCTAGTTCAATTCTTGTGTCAGTCATGGCCCTTCTGGAGTTTGCATTTTCTCCCAGTGCATGTTCTCTCCTGGTACTCAGGCTTCCTCCCACAGACCAAAACATGCTCATGAGGTTGATTGGTGACTCCAATTTGTCCTTAGGTGTGAGTGTGTGTGTGAATGGTTGTTTGTCTCTCTATGTGGCCCTGCAATTGGCTGGCGAGTAGGTAGTATAAGATAACATGTCACCAAATTTACCTGCTTAACAAACTACAAATAAATACAAAAATGTAAAAAAAACAATATAAATACCCTCACCACAAAATAAAAATCCTGTAAATAATTGAATAAATAATATAAGTAATAAATTATAAATACAATCTGAATCAAAATGCCCTTTGTCATCATACAAAATGTAAGAGATTGGAGAGCTTCTCTTCAGTGCAAGAGATAGTTACATAAAAAACGAACAGAAGTAAAGTATAAAATTGTTGTAAAAAGTATAGGTACAAAATATATACAAGGTAAAATCCTACAGGACAATGCAATTGGAAAAACTCTCTATAAAAATAAATAAGATAGAAAGGGGAAATATTAAGAATAAAAATAATATTTCTATCTATTTATGGAAATGTATTGCATAGGGTATAGAAATGTTTTGCACAGGATAGTTGTATATTTACTGAATACTTGTAGTGCACATGGTGATGAACACTTACAGATGATTCACATTTGATTGTACTGCACAGGATGAATAAAGATTGAGTTTATTTGTTTATTTTATTTATTTGTTATTATCATTTGTAGTTATATTAATTGGGCATTGCTTTACATTTGAATCAATGTGAGCATTTCCATTTTAAGAGTTAATAGTAATAACTAGTTTTAATATAATAATATTGAAGGTGAATTTTTTCCAGACTTTGTGGCGCCCCCTGGAGGACACGGTGCCCTTACAGACACTCGCGCTGCTTCTCGCATGTCAAAGGGACAGTTCAGTTTTTTTGAAGTGGGGTTGTATGAGCTCCTTATGGCCACTAAGTACATTAGATGCAGTAGAAAGTTCTCTCCTCTCCCTCAGTAAGCCACAGTCTGTAAAAGTTTGTGACGCAGAACCAGCGGCAAACAGGGAAGTATTGTACCAAATATAAAGGGTATTTTCTCCACCTACAAGAACTCCCATCAAAAAATAATACCACAGTTTGAGTATGTACTTAGACATTCTTTTGAGTGCATTAACTTTTCAGAAAAATAAAGTTTATCTGGAACTAACTGACTCACGTCACATATTCCTCTGCGCAGCGCTGATAAACTTTTTTTAAACTTTTTTTTTTTGTACTTTGTAGCCATACGGAGCTTATACAACCCCACTTCAAAAAAACTGAACTATCCCTTTAAGGCTTGTTTTTTACACTCAGATGATTGGACACAGGAGACACCCTCCAGGGTCTTCTACCTCGGGGACGTGGTCCACCTGCAGGCGGCCTACAGCGGTCCTGATTCTGCTCAGAGACGCCTGCTGGTCGACAGCTGTGTGGCCACTTTGTCCCCTGATGTCACATCCGTCCCCAGATATTACCTCATAGAAAACCACGGGTAAGAGCAGCTCAGCAGAGACATAACACTGATGTTTCTTCAGTAATAAAGCTGAGCCTCTGTTTCGCTCCTGTGGTTTTCAGGTGTCTCACTGACGCCACGGACGGACGATCAGACACGAGATTCAGACCCAGAGCACGAGCCGACTCTCTGCAGCTGCTCATGGACGTGTTCCTGTTTCACCAGGACTCAAGGAACACAGTGAGGAGCTTTACGTTCACCCAGGATGCTTTTGAGTTTGGAAAGATTTGTTGATGGTAAGTTTGTCTCCTGTTCCTCAGATATTTCTGACCTGTGACCTGAGAGCGACCCTTGACCTCTGGAGGAGCAGCAGCACTAATAAAGTCTGTGACTACAAGAACTCAAGGTGACTCATTCATTGACTTTTATAAACAAATTTAACTCATAATTTTCACATTTGTGTTGTGATTGCTACTTTCAGCCTCGATTTTGACTTGTTATTTTAGCCTTAGCATGTCTGTGAACAAGATGAGAAATGTGGATACAGGAATTTTTCTGAGGATTTGTTAACATTTTGAGAGCCGACAGTTTCCCACATTTTTGTAAATAATATCAAAAATGCCTTGGAGAAGGTTTATATTATATAATATTGCAGTGCAGCTGGATCCTCCTGATTCAATGTCTGACCAAGGTTTGTGCTCTCGGGGCACTTCTACTTTCATGATTGTACCTGATTATTTGAGTAATATCGTAATCTTTGGAAGGTTTTCCTTTTTTTTTAATCAATCTTGTCTTTGGCTTTTTTAATAATTACTACTCTTTTGTCAACTTAGTCAGCGGTACATGATTACTCTGGTTCACTGAAGTACGACAAAAAATCTTATATGGTGATAAAACGATTTAAAAAATTACTGCAAAAATGAGAAACATGGAGATGAGAATACTCAAAAACAATTTTAGACTTTATTGTAATTTATAAAGATTTTCTTTTTTGTTTTTGATCAACTTTAACTCCGAGAGGACACATTTAAATCCAAAACCACCATAAACTGCTGTCTCTAATCTGTGCTGAAGGTTAAGTTTGATTTTGTGCACTTTTCTCTTCAGGTGGAAGAATATTGACGGTCGTGATGACGTGTGTCGCTGTTGTGACAGTTCCTGTCACACAAGTTTCCCAAAATGGAGTGATGGGACAAATCTGAGGCTCTCCATGTCTAAAGGTAAACTGCACATCCAAACAAAAGTCACTGTTATTGTTTCTTTATTTTTATCAAGAGTCTGACAAACTAAATTAATTTCATTGATGTTTCAGATATCACGGGCTGTGTTACTCTTGGTCCTCTGATGATTTTCCCAAAGAAATAGCCGAAGAAATTAATCCAGATAATATTAAATGTAATAGTTGCTTTGCTTAAAGACAATAAAATAAAGCATCCTGAGAAAAGAGCATTAGTTGACTGTTAGCATTTTTCCACTGTGACTTCTTGCCAGTGCCACGTTGGGTAATGACAAACTGTTTGGTTCTGAGAGGGCAAAAGCTTCTTTCTTGAAAAGATCATTTCAATTAAAAAAAGAAGTTGCTAGATTGTAATATTTGTACATACAAGTACAATCTCTGGTAGGGTATTTTAAAACAGAGAATGGAAAAAGGAGATTTTCGTACTTTCGGCCAAAGGCAAAAAGCTTTTACAGTTGATGAAATAAATCACAATATTGTGATATTTTATCATTTCATAATTTATTTTTCAATTTTTGTCGTGTATTTTAGTGAAATCTCTGGTCACTAGTTGGCTGAAACATTCAGCTGTTTGACTCTCCCTCGCTCTGTAACATTTATTACTGATATTTCTGTCACTAGGACACACAGTAAAGTTCAGAAATGTTGCAGCGACCATGCTTCATGTAGATCACAATGATTAGAGACTGTATTTTTTTTGTCTATACAGTATTGTGAGTTCTTAAAGCTACTTGAAAATGAAAGTGTGATGTATTGCCCTGTTTAGTATAACATTGTATCGTGACAGATAATATCATCCAGATTCTTGGCAATGCACACCCCTACTAAACTGTGACATTTTTTAACAGAGGGATAAATACAAACTACAATAAATTTCACATCTCCAATGAACGATAAAATAAAAGTTAAATAATGAGTAAAAATAATTTCAAAATCATTCTGAAATGACAAATACACTGTGACAGATTAAGGACCTGCAGCTGCTAAATGTTCCCCAGACTTTTCCTGTTTTGGCCAGAAAAATAAACTTTAAAGCATCTTTTATGCCTGAAGTTATGTAGAAAATATTAAATTCAACACACTCACAATGTTCTTATTTTAAGGAGCCTCAGTTATTATTCCCACAAACGGAGAACATTTCCTTAATTTCAAAAATGGCAATAACACATTTTAAGAGTTAAATATGCTGATTTATTTAACAGAAAACAGACATTCCGACTCTGGTGTAGGTCTGACAAGGACATCATGTTTTAATGGACAGATTTTAATGGTTATGCTCAAGATTTGACTCCAAAGCATAAAAAAAAAAATTCTCAAACCTTCAGATTTCTTCCAGTGTCACAATGTTCCCCACAAAATTATTCATTGGCTCAAAGCTGATACATCTGTCATTCATCTCATCTCCTTATTTATGCTGATAGGCAAGTTTACAGACAACTTCCAAGAAATATTCTGTCTTCAAATGTTTTATTTCATTCACATAAGAGAGAAAACACTGGAGCAGCATTTTTAACAGCCAGTACTCACCAGTGAAGACTCTGTTTCTCTTGAGTTTAACATTGAACCAAGGGCATAAACTCTGCAATTGTTTTTAACAAAGGTGTCCCAATTGATCGAGAGCTGATCAATTTAAGGAGAAATTTAAGAAAAATGCAATCGGCTGATTGAAATGAATACCTGCGGTGATTGATACTATTAATTTAACTCTCTCTCCCACTTGTCTGCTGCTCTGTTGCCTTATTAAACAAACCCCCAAAACTTTGTTTTTAGTCCTTTTAGTTAGAAATATGAATCCAGTGTTGAAGTCTGAGTTAAACTCATGCTGAGACCAACAGAATAAAAGCTAATCAGCTAAGCTAAATAAGCTCCACAAGGTATGCTTGTTGTGTTTCGAGATGCAAACGTAAGTACATATTATGCTCAAATGTCACTTTGAAAAATAAGTTAGATTTTGGATTGAGCTTTGAATAAATTATCAGTTACATGATGTTTTTATATTATTTCCTTTAAACCTTTTTAGTTATTGGAATATCTGCACTGTTTAGCCTGTTGAATAGAATTAATCATTTTAATTTATATAAATAATAAAATAAATGATTCATCAAACTGTGTAATTCAGTTGTACTTACTGTAGGATACTTGGTGTACTGCTTCTTTAGATCTTTTATTTTGTACTTCTGTATTAAGCAAAAACTCAACCAGCTGTTATAACAAAACATGATTGTGTTGGTAAATCTCACTAAGTGGTGATAAGTGAACGAATCGTCTACGAAAAGCTTGACGGGAGCATCCCCTGGTGCCAGCACTATTGAGATGCGAAGTATGCAGAGCTTAAGTGAATAAATCAAATACGAATCAACTATGATTCATGATGATTGCAGTGAATTATTAGGCTGTCACTGTTGAAAGCACTTCAGGAAATTACACGCTTATGCCCCTTTTTGTGAAACAAAATACAGGACAGAAATAAATCTATTTGCACTTAAAGATTAAACTCACCTGTTCTGAGATTCTGTCAGTGAGAAGTGAAACTCAAATGAGGAAGTGAAACTCAAATGAAGGAGTGAAGACGGCTGATAAAACAGTCAAATCGAAACACTTTTTTACAAACAAGCAAAAAAAAACAAGTTCATCAAAAATTCCAAACTGAAACATTAACAACATATTTGTCAGTAGGTTTTGGATTTTGTTGGGGTCAAATATGATCAACTGTTGACCGTCCATCAGTTTTACACTTTTAAATGTGTAAATGAATAATTTCATTTAATATCTCCATGAAGTTATTAAATGAAATGGGAGCTCCTTGATGTTCATCACCTAATAAGGAAGGAAAGAGGTTAAACAGAAATGAGCAGTTCAACTTTCAGATGAGTTAACAAAAGGGCTGAATGATATCGTTTTATCATAGAAAATGTGATGTTCATATTCAAAATAGCCGCATTATTGGCCTGCTGGAAAACATAATACTGCACTTGACGCTATTCACATTTGAATCAGGAAGGACAGTTGGATATGAAGCAGAAATGGCACAAAAGGGCCCAGCACTAAAAAATATAGCTGTGTGATTGATGTATTCATTGATTTAAAAAGACTGGATTATATATTTGAGTGTCCAAATCCTTGATGAAATTTTATTGCATAATTCTTTTTTTTCAAATATCATCCAGCCCTCTTGCTTTCAAGCCTGAAAAACAAAAAAAAAACCTAAAAGCAACAACACAAACAAGGGCCATCACCAAACTTGCTGCAAGTTTGGGGACATTTAGATCCAACAGCGAGCTCGCTGTGAGGGCCCCTGGCAATGAATGAGAGACAGAAAATGGTGAGACTTGCCTCAGGCTGAACAGGGCTACACTGAGACTCGGCCTCAGCCAGTCACCAGGGCATCGCTACAGGGAGAGAGAGATCTGAGTTTTAGCACTACAGCCATCAGCGAGCCAGCAGCTCTGACATAAACTCAGTGTCACAGGCTGGTCTACCTGTGCTGTTACTGAGCATCAATGCACTGACAAACATTTACCAAGAGCTTAATTATAGAGCTTAACACATAAAACAGGGCACAGAAGTTATTATTGTTCATCTTTAAGACAAAACACATGTAGTTTAACACCATCGTACAAACCTGCTAACATCTGTTTCTCACAAAGAAGAGTCTGATACTTTTATTGTTTTATTACAACACAGATTACAACAGTACATTTAACATTTCACTTTGAGCTCAACCTAATTTAGAAAAAAGCCCAGTTCAGACCAAAAGTTTGCAACAAGATGTGCTGAAGTTGAGCCACAACTTCAGTGGTTGAAAAGTGAAGCCAACATAGCAAAAACTGCAGCTCCATCAACGTCAACGTGAGGCTGTCTGCTAACCTTGCAGTGCAGCTGGATCAACCTGATTCAATCTGTGATCAGGCTCATCCATCTTACCAAGCTCCAATGTACAACAACTGTGTTCGGCCCAAAGCGGACCAATCAGAGTCCTTTAGAGCAGAACGAGGTGGAAGCTGCGAGCGAGACGACAGCGGGAAGTGACTGCTCGTACAGAGATTAGCATTGATGCTAACCGCTTCAGTAGCAGTTTCTTTATTAAACGAAGAACGAAAAACAACACTGGATGCATTTCTAAATAGAAAGGATATCTTTGATCCACTTCAAACATGTTTTGGCCATAGTTTGGTCCTAAAGTTGAACCAAACATTATCTAATTGGCCCATAATGAATGTGACTGACAGAACAATCGTCCAATCACCTGCTGGACAAACTTTTGAAAGGTTCTGCCCTCACCAAACACTTTCTGTGGGCTGTTTCTCAGATGGACTAGTGAGATATGTTGAACAGCCAATCAGATGTGTCAGGCTAGCTGTCTGCAAAAGCACCAAACACACCATGTTCAAATGTCAATTTAAGTCAGACACAAACATGTCAGTCAGATTTAAAAAAAAAACTATTTTAGTAGGTATAGTTTATGTCTTTATGGACATGTGGATTTTATTTTATTTCCATGTTTTGTTTCAATAACAACTTCAATTTCCTCTTGGACTTTTTATGCCTGTTCTGTTGCTGTGTTTAGCTTACAGCAAATGATTTGAGAAAGGAACAAGTTACCTGCCACAGTTTCAACTCTGCTTTTGTCAAAAATGTACAAACACACAAAAAAAACCAAAAGATCCAAACTCTCGTGGGTGCTTTAATGCAGTATCTAATGCCAGTTTATGCCATGACCTTGGGGTTATGGATATCCCATCTTTATTTGTTTTCTCCTGATTATTCTTGGAGCAAAGTATCTGTTAAGAGGAACTGGTGTCTCCGCTGATAGTCAAAGCAAACACTGGCTACAGTGACTGTATTTCAAAATAGGAAAAGTGTGCCCCAAACTGTTAAAACAATTCTGCGAGTTATACCATTTTGCAAGCTTTGGAAGATCAGGTCAACTTTCGTCCACTTTTTTTTTTTTATAGTAGAATAGAATTAATAGTTTGGATTATCAAAAAAGGATGCATCTTTAGTTCTTAAACCAGCTCTTGACGACTTAACCAACTCAATTACAAGCAACACCATCAGCCGGTTTGATTAAAGCTGCAAAGACTCAGTTCACAAAGCTTCAAATTTCCCCTAAAGTTGGTTGAATCACAAATTTTGGTCTAAACTGGGCTTAGACAGGTCATTACATATCAAATCTGGAAACATAAAACAGGACAGAGAATGAGCAGGAGTATGAAGCCCTCACCAAACAAAGTTGGGGACATGAAGTCCAACAGCACTGTGTGCTGTGAAGGCCTCACTGTTAGACTAAGAACAGAGAAGTATTTACAGAAAACTTGCCTTGATAAATGGTGGGTACTGCCCATGTTACTCCAGCGCCTTCACAACACTACGAACCAAATCTACTACACTTCTACACACCTGAATGAAACATGAGAAAGAAGCCACAGAACAGAGAGGGTTTGAAAACAGTTTACAGTCGTGGTTGCATACAGTTTAAATATAATTCCTGTGCACTCTGTGAGGCTTTAAACTCTTTTTGTTTGCTGTGTATTCAGTGTCTCTTCCTCACAGCTCAGCAGCTAACAGTCATTTGGTACTACAACACCAATACTGGTTTGTCTATGAGCAGCTGAGGACATTAGAAAAGGGTTGAGTGTCCAAACCTATTGAGGAGAGGAGGGTGGGCTTCAGAAACGTCCTCCAGGAGACATGACGGGGGGCCTCATGCCAAGGGGGGGCTGTGGAGGGGCTCCCTGAAACCCCGGGGGACCCACAGGGGGAGTCTGTGAGAATGGAGGCATCCCCCCTGGTATGTAGCCGGGCATCCCCTGAGGTGGACCACCAAACTGACCTGTGGAGAGACAGGATTGTTCCCTTTGGATCAAAAGTCAGTCACAGCCGTACAGCTTCCACTAAGCTTGTCGATACTTTCCCAAAATGCTCTGCAAGTACCTCAAGGCATGTGGAAAGAATATGGGCCTTTTTCAAACCAGCCCCTACACCCTCCCCCTCTGTGACGGAGTGCACCCCAACAGAAGTCACACTCGCAGCTGAATGAAGTTTACTTCATCAAGGTGTAGGGTATAAATACAGCGGCAAGCTTTGGGATAAACTTCCCTCTCTCAGGCTGAAACAGGAAGTGTATGTTGCCATGGTTTCGCAGCGGCATCTTGCGGGAGCGGCAGTTCTTGCCTTGATCCACCAGCGACTGAAAAATGAGCGGATCAGATCCTCCAGAAAGCGTAGACATTTAAGGCATCTTTAACTTTTGATTATGCAGCAGCGAAAGGTGAGCCTCTGCTCTTTGTGGCTAACGCATTCTTTAAAAATCATTCTGGATACTGATTTTATTCATCTTTATTAAATCATATGAGATTGAACCAATAAATCGTCCTTTAATGCATAATTTAATGTAAAGTCCATTTATAGTAATTTAGTCATCATGTCATAGAACAGGTTGTCCTAAATAAATGCAAAAACCAAGAAAATAGAACTTACATTTGTATGTTGATTCCTCCATGACTGAAACCGGACTCAATTAGCGCTGCACGTGTTCAACGAGTCGGCATCAGTGCAGACGTGCTTGTGGAGGGTTTTATAGCCCACTACCCCTACCCGCGAATCAGTTTGGGACGGACTTATTATGGTGGCCCCTCCGTGAGAACGGGCCACCGTGTTATGAAGGGATAGAGGGTAGGGAAAGTGTGCAGTGGCCAGTTTGAAAAAGTTCCTAGATTTTTCCCTGAAATTAGGAATGTCCAATATTGCAGGTGGTGGCAGATGACAGCTCTGAAAGCTAAATATTGGTATTGGCAGTTATTGATATTTCTGCAGATAATTGCCATTGCCATAGTGGCTGTCATATTGGTAGAATGTAAAATGGTAATGGTAATAATAATGGTTTACCTCCTCATCACTGAAGGTCCACTTTTACAAATCTAAAAAAGAATTTATGAATGAATAAAATTTTGTTTTTCCTTCTTCACATCTGTTTCTAACACAGACTGTCACTATGAAAGGAACATGTCAATTTTAGTGAAGTGGAAGCTCTGTGCCCTTGACAAAAAATATACTGTATATCGATATCAACATCGGTATGCACGTTAATGAACTCAGAACTATCGGCATATCAGATATCGTCAAAAATCCAACATTGTAAAGTGGCAGCATTTGAGAAAATATCATACAGTTTGACGAATAAAGTAGAGAAGTATAATGATAAATGGGGAAAATTTCTGCAATTTCACTAACTACACAGGATGTGACAGGCTCAGGTCCAGTGTCTTTTTTTCTTCTTTCTAATGTTATTGTTATTGTAATTATTATCTTCCTACTTCTCCATCATCAGTTCTTATCCTATTCATCTGTGTCAACCTATGTTTCAACGAATCATCTGTACTTTTTATGATTTTTTTGATGTAGGTGGGATGATGAGGTGATGGCACTTTACAAGTGAGCTCATAGACATTATAATATGAAAACTATTTCAGTGTTTAAGGACTTTGATTCCTCATGTGACAGTGGTACAGGGGAAATTGGACAAACCTTTATACGAAGTTTTTACTTCAGTCACACCAACACTGCCTTGGGCCCCTTGTTTTGTTTTGTAGTACTTGTGTTTCTGTTGGGTCATCGTGCCCACTGCTCTTTGTTAACGGTTGGAGTGGTTATTTTTGTTTCGTAAAAAAAAATTGGGATAAAAACTTAAGTCATAAAAAAATCCAATATTGTGCATCCCTACCTTAAATTCATTCATGTAATCATAATAGTGATTTATTGATTAATTAACAAACCTTCTATAGTGTTTTTTTTTCTATAAAAGAGTCCTCCATTAATTAAAAATAGTCAGCAGCAGAGCCAGAGTATCTGACAATGCAACTCTATATATCACCTTTGTTATTGTTTGTATTGACAACTTCCTGGCAGTAGAATTTTTAGTATGTGCATTTAACATGCATCAAAAGCTAAAAATCAGAAGAGTTGTATGAACAGTTTAATATTTTAAAAGTACCTGGTAATGGCTGCCTCATGCCGGCCTGCTGAGAAGCCATTATGCCTCCAACAGGACCGACTGCTGCGGAGGCCGTCTGGCCTTGGCGAGGAATACAGCGCTGATATCTGGGTAACTGAGCTCGCAGCTCTTCCTGTGAGGCACAAATCAAATCAGAAATATAAACTGAGAGTACAGTAATACTCTGTACAAGCATAAACACAAAGAATTCATCCTTTAAAAACTTTAGAGCGATGGTCGAGGTTGCTCCACTCACCAGTGAAATATCCTCATCAGGGTGGATCAACTTACTGGTTGCACTGGAGGTGGTTAGAGTGGCGGGCTTACTGGTCACAGTGGACGGGGGTTTGGAGAGCGTGCTGCTGCCAGCGTTGGGACTGGATACGGCTACGGGGGGCTGAGTGTAGGCGGGAAACGTGGGCTTTGAGGGGTCGGAGGATGTTGACGGGGAAGGATGAGGGGACCCTGATACTGTCGGCTGATTCTGAGGGGAGACAGAAGAACAGATCTGAGAGGGGGGTGAAAAGTATGTCAACTCAGGGGGAGTGGGCACTTGTTGTCATAGCTGCCTCCGCCAAGGAGGTTGTGTTTTTGCCAGCATATGTTTGTTTGTTTGTTTGTTAGCAAGATCACATAAAAACTACTGGACAGATTTTGCTGTAATTTCAGAATTTTAGATGTTGTCAATGGCCCAACTTATAAATGATTAGATTTTGGTAATAACTGTCTAACTAATAACTATATCAACATGATTATGAGTACTAGGTGTGGGTTTTCAGGGTCAAGGAATGATGGTAACTTTATCATGGAACTAATGCTTATAGATGTAATAGCAATATGTGAGCTACCTTGGTGGAGGTATGCGCTCTCTAGTGTTAGGTTAATATCTCCTATGTCTGTATTTGGTTAATTTTCACACAGGACTACAACAGACTCATTGTCTTTGGATGCCTTATTGTCTCTTTATCCTCAGAGTTAGACAACACAGGTTGATTTACATGCATTAAGATTAATTTATGATACTGACATTCTCTCATCCTTTCAGCCCCTTTAAAGATTGAACCAAAGTCCTACGAACTCTTAATTACTCAGCACTGCTGATAAAGGTAATCACTTTAGCAGGAGTGGTGGTGACTCAAAGTGCACTTGGGAACATGTCAGCATTTTAAATAATCTCAATCATCTTTTTTTTTCCAAATTTGGATGATTTAAAGCTCATCGTGAAAATAATATTTAACAGGCTTTAGACTTAGACTACTATAGTGGGCAGAAATGATGTCTTTTATAACAGGTTTGTCATGCTTTAACTTTGATATCTGAAATCTGCAAAATGTCAGTACTGATGCAGAATCTACAAAGGGTTTTTTGTAATTTCTTGTATGTGTTAATACGGCTGTTGTTGCTCACAAAAGTGAGCAAACTCCTTAAGTATTTCTGAAAATGAAGCTTTTAATGCTGAGGTCAGAATACACAATTTATGCACAAATATAGGCCAACACAACAGCTGCCAGGTTTTGTGTTTATGTACTGTGCCATAATGAGGACAATAAGACATTCATCTGGGACTCCTCACAACAGAAAGTCCAGTATGTTTGATTTTTGCAACGTCAGAGACACTGGCCCACAGAAGAAAGGCATAAAGACCACTGAGAGTGAGAATTATAAGACAAAGGGAAAACTATTAAGCATTGGAAACAGTATCCCTTCCTTTATGGTTGGTTGTAGAAGGACTACAATGACAGACCGAAAAAAAAGAAATGTTGGAGGGAAATAGTGCATCAAGCTGGCATACCCATCATCACAACATTTGGAGAGACCATCAGAATTATAGCCCTGGGAATACAGTATGTTTGTTTGCTGTCCTCAGTGTCAGCCTGCCTTCTTCTAATGCTGTAATGGCGTTATGTGCATTTGGTCTCAACAGGTCTCTGCAAGTCTCTGAAGTCTCATGCTTCTGTGGTGCTTGTCGGTCAGCTAACAGCATGACTTTATGTCTCTGTGTCGCCTAATCTGACACAGTGACCAGACAAAGAAATTGTGTAGTCTGTTTAGTAAGTATTTAAGCCTCATAGACAACAAACAAACACATTGTGTTGCATTTCCTTAAAACAGCTCTGATACAAGAAGCCACCTTTACAAACCAGCATCAGTTTATTTTGGAGAGCCAGAGTTTTTATAATGATGCAGGTGTGTAAAATAAGCATCAGCAAATACAAAATGCAAATGCGTGTAGCAAGAAAAAAAGCTTTTCAGAAATATTGTATTTTGTTAGATTTTACCTTTTTTTTTTGCTAAAACAGCAAAGCAAATGAAACAGAACTAGCCCTAAACATAAAGTACTGCAAACTCCACACAGTTGTGTTCATGCTGAAAGTAAAGCAGCAGGTAGAGAGTGCGGGCAGACAGCTGCGTACTTGTGGTGTGACAGAGATAAGAGCTTTAGAAGAAGACTGAGAGTCTGCAGATGTAGAGGTACTTGCAGCGAGACTGCCCATCTGCAGCACAGGAAGAGAGTGACAATAGGAAAATAAACTAATTCAGCACTTCAGATAAAATTCATGTGTAGGTACGACCACCTTTAACTGATTTAAGAAGTAAACACAGCTCATCGAAGATCCCCTCTGAAAATAAAAAGGATTGTATGACCTCATCTGAGCCCTGGTGTAAATTAGAAATGGTAAATAAAGAGTTAACCTGTCCAGAAATCGGGAAAAGAGGCTTCATGACGTCAGGCTGGGCTGAGGGGGCGGAGGCAGCAGGAACTGCAGGCCGAGTCAGCAGATTTGCAGCAGGAGGAACCTGAGCCATGTGAGTGATACCTGGACGGTGGGCAACAGGAGGAGGCATACCTTCAACGAAAAAAATCAATCACGTGTTTATACAACCAAGGAATCCACACACCTTAAAGATATTGATTTTATAAGTAATTTACGAGAAGGAAATGATACTGATAGAACCAGACCTGGTGGCACACCTGGTATCATGGGGGGTATCCCTGGACCTGGAGGCATCATCCCACCCATTGGTATCATCCTAAATAAACAAGGAAAGAATTACAAAGCTTAAAATACAAGGCAGGGATTCATGAAATTGATAATCAATAATCAAAGTCCTAACTTTACCCTGGAGGCATTCCTGGCAGAACAGGGGGCATTCCAGGCATCATGGGCGGCACACCAGGCATCATCGGGGGAATTCCTGAGACAAGAAGTTTCATTTGGTTAAATGACACATAAACTTGAACTAAATAAATAACAGTGGAAATCCTTATGCCAGGCTGCTCCAACATTAGAGTACAAAACTAGAAGTGCTCAGAAAGCACAAACCTCTGCAAAGGCATTTGGGACATCGTTCACTGAGTCATTGGTGAAAATGTTGAAAGCCATTCTTTATAATGATTATAACTGACATCTTGTACTTTGTAACTGTATTTTACATAATTAAAAATAATTCCAGTCACTTTTTCTTCTCCATGTTTGCATTTGAAACATCTTTTATTAGTGAGATGAAAACCTGATGTTTCAAACACCATCTTCAGACCTGGAAACTGATTTTAAAAACTCTGGCAGTATAGTGAGTGAATATTGGGAAATTAGGATAATCATTTGTTTCCATGCCAAGAATTTAAAGAAGGGTACTGATGTGATATGTTTTTGTAACTTCTGGTTCTACGGGGGAATGGCCTACTCTTTTGAATAAACCGCTTCAGAAGCATTTCATGGTAAAATTTGAGTTACTGTCACAAAATCTTTGGTTGATTAGAACATGATATCACAAATCAGGGTTACAGAGACGGCATTTTTTCAAATATTTGCTTTGACTGGGTTCAAAAACTACTATCTGACACTGATAATATCCCACTTACACTAATCAGCTGATTGCTGGTAGCCTACACCAACATTTTTTTGTACTTTTGGTGTTTAAGTCCAAAGAGGCCAACAATTTCTCACCTGATGGACCATAGAAACAGTTCAGAGTTTACCACAAGTTACTTCCTCTGACCAAAAAATATAAACAGAACATTTTTGGTCTGAATCAGCAGCTGGATATAAAAGCCTTAAATCAAACTAACGCACAGACAGACATCAACCCCTCTGAAAATTCTTACCTGAGAAGCTGCCCGGTGGTATCCCTGGTGCTCCTGCTCCAGGGAGCATGCCGGGCTGGGTCAGTGGGGGGATGAGGCCAGGCTGAGGCTGGACCGCGGTGGGCTGTTGGAAGGATGGGCCTGGTTCATCATCGTCATCGTTTTCATCAGAGTCATCTGGGTTTTTCTTCTTTTGAGTGTCTGACAATAAAGATAGTATGTTAAATACGTAGAATTTAAACAATAAATACAATCAGAAATGTTACCTTTTCAGATATTAGCAAAATAATCCAGTATTGAGCATCTGTGTTCTTTTATCAGCAGTTTAAATGTCACCTTCAATGATCACAATATAAAGTAATACAAGCATATAAATTGAGTATTTTTTATAACTTGGGGGTTCCTGAGATTATCAGACTTAAGATTCAAAACTACTGGATGATGGTTTTTAATTTATATTTCTGTCATGTGGATTACCCAAAACAAAAACTTTGAAAAACTGCATTTCTTTGGGAAAAACTCCCTGTAATTTTTCATATCACAATAAATGTGAGACAAGATGTTTTTTTTAAATATAGGTCAACCCTCTCTCATGATATTTCATAAGAAGCTTGGGGAGGTACTAAAAAATAAAATTCACAAAAATGTATAAAAGAAGTTTTAAATCAAAGGAAGATGACGTTTTTTAACAGAACACCTCAATCTGAAATGTTGGAAACGTTTAGAAAGAAATTGCAAGAACCAAACTTTAATTTTTGATAATGATGAACTGATTGTGAAATTCAGGGCTGATGCTGAAACTGATGTTTGACACGATCATTTTAGCTGTTACTTTTTTCTTATTACCTCTTTCTCCCAAAGTGCCAACTATTTCTGTCATATTTGATCATAAAAACAGATCTGTTTGTCCAAGAGCTCATTTTTACTGCCAAATAAAAATAAATGTATCTGAATCAGCAGTTTGGTGTTTGAGATGCTGGCATTAAATTAGTATGACACAACAGATAAATATCTGAAAGTGAGATCTGTTCAGCTTTCTTTCATTTACTGCTGGCTGATGTTTGTAAAACAGGCTGAAACCAGCTGATACAAATGTTGAACCAATGCTGATGTGTATCCTTAACCTTTGATCTACCTATGCATTAAAGAGTTGAATGGAAACAAAAAATGTCAAACTCAGCATGTTAGATCTACATTTGGACCATTGGTTTTCTCCATTTAAAGAGTGTAAACTCTGTAACACTTTCTGAACTGAAATAAAACTGATCACAGGTATTGAATCTCTTAAAAACATAGTAGATCAAGTGCTGGCTAAAAACAAAACAGAGGTATAATCATTTTCATTTTGTTTTTTATGTTGCTAATTAATAAAGATTAATGAAATGTATGTATTGTTATGTTTTGATACATTTATTCTAGTGCTGACATGTTGCACTTGATTTTGTCTTCCTCCATCTTTATTGCTCTAAGGTGTCTGTTTTTTCACATATGTTTTAACTTGTAGCTCATTTAATCTTCATAATGATTGCGCAAAGAGCCTTTAAGTTCAATGAGGGCATGTGGTGCATGTTGTAAAATCAGTGCTTAATCGTGTTTTATAATCATGGTCTGAATATCTACCTAAATGATCAAATTTTATCTAATTACTGATGTATGACGAAACTACATTCAGAAGTACAACTTAGGACAACAGCTTGAAAATAGTAGTGGCTATAAACTCTACCTGGAGCCCATCAGCATCATGTCTTGTACTGACACTTTGTTAAACTGCATTTTCCCTATCAATTAAAAGATAAATGCATCTTTTAACTTATTAGTACCCTGGCTCTTCTGCTCTAAAACTCTCCTCCTCTCCTCCATGTCCTTCTCTGGAATCCCCTCCATGCCATAAATCTCCAGCTCTATGTCTGTCCGTCCAGGTATGGCATTGGGAACTCCATCGATGGTCTCCTTGTGTACCTGAGACAGAAACATAAAATCAGGTCATTTTACAGGGCAGATGGATGCCTCTGTCTTATTTCACGGGTGTTTGCTTCATCGTGTCCTCACCTGCATACAGTGGATGGCCAGTCCGGGGCCAGTGTACAGCTTTTTGTGGCAGATGTGACACTTGAAGTGTTTGGCCTTCTGATGCTGAATGAGGATCTTCTCATCGTCGAAGTCTCTGTTACAATACCTGAGAGAACTGCTCAGGAAGCTCCTGATAACCGTTATTAACAGGAAAGTCCTCTGCATTTAAAGAACTGGGTCAAATAAACACACACTCAAGAGCATTCCCTAAACACTGGAGCGAATATTTTCTCACACTTATGCTCTAATTTGTTACTTTAATTTTATGAGAAACGCTATTAGCAAGTTTAAACTCTTTACAGGTGAGAACATATTGATTACCTTCGACCAGCGATTACTGCTTTGTGACCGTTAGCTCGATAAATACGCTTCTAACCACGGACATACAGTAAATACACAGTCAAATTAAATATACATAATTATGAAAAGGATACCAGCACCAAGGTTTCATCTGCTTTTTCTTCTTTCTCCCCATGTTTACTCTATTTCCTGCAGCTTATCCAAGGAAATAACGTGAACGTATTGACAAGTGTACTGCTTTAAATCACCACCGTATTAGCTGGTGACCTTCAGCCGTCTGTCGTTGTCGTACTTACGACAAAAATCGGAAACGTCGTCACCAAAGCCACTTTCCTTTTATAGAACTTTATATGAGACAGATTGGATAAACATGTCAGACACTGTGATAATAAAGTGGCAGCTGATGCTTAAGTCTTCGTTTTACGTGGATCTGGTAACTACGACAACCGCATTTAGTTCAGAAGCATCAATTAACACGGTCACCAGTTAAGCGCTTACATCGACAGAACACTGGAAGAGAAATCCAAGATGGCGCTGGAGCTCCAGCACTAAAAGCCTCATAGCGCACTCTTGTGGTTCAAAACATTTTTTTTTTCTTCGTTTTCATTTTAAAATGATCCACACAAATAATAAATTATAGTTGTTTTTTTTTTTACTTATTTATGTAATTTATTACACATATCTCCTTTGATATTTCCACGTTTTGAATAAATCATTAAATAATGCCACATTATTGAGATTAAATGGGGTTTGGGATTAAATGATTACGACTGCCACCTTGGTCTGAAAAAATTAGGTATGGACTTCATTGAATTTTTGCCGATATCCAATATCTAAAATCTTCTTAGATTTAATTCTGTGCTTACAAATGTCATGTAGAAATTTAACGTTAATATGTAATACAGAAAATAAAATGTCAACGTCACTGACTCATTAAGTAATACAAGGTATTTCTCTTGGTACTGAAAACACTGGTGCAAACATGTCTATCCGTCTCAATGTAGTGTTTTATTTTATTTTGATGATTTGGATTTTTGGGTCTAAAATAAAGTTTATCTATCATTGTGTAAGTTATCTTTAGGTTTTTGTGTTTTGTTTGCCTGTTTGTTTGTGTGTTTTTATTTACACCCTAAGTTTTATTGTCCTTTTCCAGCAATTTGCTTAACGTTTGTTGTTTTAAAGTGTTCTCTAGAAAATAAATTTGACTGGATTGAAGCTGTAAAGATCATTTTAATCTTAATCTCGGTTCATCATTAAAAATTTCCAGCCCCGGAACTGACTTTGAAATCGATACAGTAGTCGGACATTTTTGTGTAAGTACACGGAGGTGCTTTGAGCATGCGCACTAGGCACACTAAAGTAAACATCTGCCTGCTGCAGTATCTGCAAACTGTGTACCTCTCCAGTTTAAGTATCAGCAGCAGATTAAACCTAAAGTGAAAATCTGTAATCATATTGAAGTCAAACGGGATTAAAGTCGTCGTTCCTCCGTTTTTAGCCGCTTTAGCTGCAGCGCTGGGACCATGTTCACCTCCCAGACCTCCTCCTTCCAGGACTCCATCGACGTGGAGGAGAGAGATGACTTTGACAGCGAGGACATCGCAGGATACAGCCAGAAGATCCAGCTGAACTGCTACTACACCATCTACCTGTATCAAGGAACAAGGTAATGAAAGATGAATGTAGCTGCTGAAGAGCTAAAGCTGATGTAGACAAAGAAACACAGCAGGTTATGTATGAAAATATGTTGATATTAGAAGATAAATGCAGCATGTGAGGCTGTCATTGAAGCTGAATGTTGAAATCAAAAATATTAGTATCTGTTTGGGTCAACAAGTTTGAGTCTTGTGCACCAGTTATCAAATAACTTCTGTTTTCAATCACCAAAGGGTATAGGAAAACAGAGAGTGAATGGTGTGACAAAGTCTCAGGTGTAAAAGCATCATTAGGGGTGGATATGATCCAGAATTTTGTGATATGATACTTACCGTGATTCAAGTTGACGATGCGATATTTCATAATGTGGTGCAATAATATAAGCAGGTTGATGGATCACAATAACAATGTATTAAGTAGTTAATTATGCAAAGAAGAAATACAGCCTAAAATCAAGTGTTATTATAGGGCTGAATGATTCGGGAATAAAAATCAATTATGATTATTTTGACCCATATTGTGATTTTAGTAATATCTGTAGTAAAAAAGACCATGACAATTTTTAGTCCAAAATATTTTAGATGTAAAATACTTTATTTTTTGTCTGGTATAGACAGTACAGAAGAAAAACAATATACAGGTAACACCATGTGGAGGGCACAAACACTCAGGAAAATAAATAAAAGACAGCAAACCAAACAATTCAGAATGATAATAATAATTCAATAGATAATTAAAATGGGAAAGAAGATGACAAAAAATAACAGTAAAGCAAACATCAAAAAGTAGGCCAGGGCATGTATGCTAAAGGAAATTAGTCACATTAATGTGTTTTTTAATAACGAGGAATAGGAATTGCAAACCAGTTCAAGTTGAGAATTGACATTAACTCCCTTATGGAATTTACATCATTAGTGTTTTTGCTTATCAGTTCCCTCTGCTTTGTTCTGCTCTTTGTAAATCTAAGACTCAAGAGAGGCAGTCAGCAGAGAAGACAACAAAAAAAAAAATCAGAAATCAGGAGGCAGAGGTGTCAAAATTGTGTTTTAATTTTCAATTTTAAAAAATGCTTTCCACACAGTTTTCCGTAAGTGAGAACACCAAAAACTTGTAGAAGGATAGATCCATGCAGGGTGGCGTTGTATATAAGGAGAGTCATGTGTTTGACACTGTTGCCAATGAAAACCTGTGTATACCAACTTTTGCCCACACAGAATATCAGCAGGAATTGATAAGGGAATCGTTGAAGAATCAGATCGATAAACAGAATGAATAATGGCATTGGTATCAATAAAATCTTATGAATGCTCATCTCTAATTTTGACACACACTTAGCCTAAAAGAAATATTGCACCATCTTCAGTCCTGCCGTACTGTGACCTTATTGACATTATTTTCTAATCTCCAGTCATTTGTATAAAGTATGATAATGCTACTTTCTGTTGAATCAATATTGTTTTGTTTTTTACTGGAGTCAGATCAAGGCTGTCATTCTGGTATTATTAACAGAAAAAGGTATCAAGATGTTTATTTTGTTGACTGTCCTGCATCTAAAAAATGTCCAGATTTGATTTTTGTCCCTGTTTTCCAGCCCTACTTTGTACCTCTGTTTTAATTATCTCTTTGTCTCTTATTCTCACAGCTCTTGTGAGTTGGTGTCATCCCTTTCTCCTGAAAATGCTCTCAGTGACACTAATTCTTTAAAAACAGATTTACATCCCCTTTGAAAGCTAACAGGTGATGAGTGAACTGTCAATTGTTGTAGATCTGAGGCTTCTGGGGAAAATGGGGCGTGGAACCAGAGACGAGCAGACTCCACAACCAGTCAGGATGACTTTAGGTAACACGGGGTCGCCCGCCTGCCTCCCTCTTGCTCTCAGTGGTCGTCTCTCTTCTGCTTTCACTGTTGTCTGTTGGTGTATCCACGGCTGCAACGGGACATCCAATCAACATGGAATCAATGCTGTTCTCATCGTGATTTTGTTCTGATTGGTCATTTCTGCTGATTACTGCTGAGTTACATAGACTTGTGCTCTCTGCTGATCTGAATGGTCTCTTCTTCTGTGTTTAAAGTTAGTGAGATTATTGTAAAAGTTTGAGTTAAGTAATAAAAACTAAAGGGTAAAATACATTCAGTGTCAGGGAACATATCAGTCCCTCCAGGAAGGTGCAGTGACACGATTCTGTCTTCAGATGCAAATTTGAAAAGCACATTTGTTTTTCATTTTGTTGATGGATATTATTTTTACATAAAGGGATTATAGGTTCATTTTTTAAAAGATGTATTTGATCCTACCAGACATTTAAAGAAATGATGCTTGGTTTTGGCTTTTAGCTGATAGAGCTGGCTGGTCCATTAGGCAAATGCTGAGGGCCCTGTGGCCTCCAGGGGGCGCCACAAAATCAGTAAATAAAAAATCACTTTCGATATAATTATATTAAAACTAGTTATTACTATAAACTCTTAAAATGGAAAAGCTCACACTGATTCAAATGTAAAGCAATGCCCAACTAATATTGCTACAAATGATAATACCAAATCAATTATTATTTATTCATTTATTTACAGGGTTTTTAGGTTGTGATAAGGGTATTTTTATTGTATTTCAAATTCTTTTGTATTTATTTGTAATATGTTAAGCATGTAAACTGGGTGACATGTTATCTTATAAGTTAAAGACAGTGGTAAAAACAGAACTATTTTATATCTTTTGTAATAATCTGTTACGTGCGGATGGAGGGGGCCGCCATATAAAATCTCACCTAGGGCGCCACATTGGGTAGAGCCGGCTCTGTCCGATATGCTGATATTTCCAAGATGTTGACACCATTAGATACACATTTTCACTGTGGAAAAACTTAGAAAACTTAAGCTACAGTAGATCTTTTGGGTCCTCCTAAAATCCACATCTTAATGCTGAACCCTAAAAGGTGAAGCATTATGATCCATCTGAATGTTCTGCTGATATATTTGCAGAAATCTTCTTATCTGTTGCCAATGATTTTAAACTTTTGAAGCTTTTATCTGTTTTATTACACAACGCAGTGTTCTTGGTTGATGAAATTTACAATGTGTGTGCACATTAACCTTAATAACCTTATCAATACGAAACATCATTCACCCTAAAAGCTGAAGCTAATTAAGCCTCAAAACTTTGCAACTTTTACAGTAGTATTACATAGAAACACTCTCCAAAACCAAGCATTTAAGACAAAAACAATCAAAAAAACAAAAGCAGCCTTCCTTTTCCCCGGGGCACTGATGTGTTTTTGTGAAGGAGCTGCAGCTATGTGACTCAGTCGTGTGTCGTGTTGGTTGTGGCTTTCAGTCATCAGCTTTCTCCATCCATTCCTCATCAACTTCAGTGGCTTCCCATCTTCCTCTACATCCTCAGCAGCTGCGTGAATCCAAACTAACTTTGCACCTCCACCCGCAGCCTCACACTCATCGACAGCAGCCTGCCGTCAGAGGCCGAGCCCGAGCTACGGACCTACATCTCCAGGAGGCTGAGCAAAGGGGCTCTGCTGGGAGGCATGGGCAACATCGCCACCGTGGAGCTCAGGTAGTAATTTATCCAATCTATTTCAACTTTTGTGCCTTAGTGATGAGCTGCATAATAAAAAAGAGGGACAGAAAATCAAAAAAACATCTTTGACTGATGGAGATTGTTTGGTTCTACCAGTGGAAGAATGATTGTGAATAAAGAAGTAGGAAATGAAGAAAGCTGATTACCACACGTGAATTAATTATTACGTTTATCTCCGGGGTATCCCGGAGCATGCGTTGGCTGTTACTGCTGCCTCCTGCTGATACCATTAGATACACATTTTTCCTGTAAAGAACTCAGCAAACTTAAACTAAAATTTATCTTGTGGTTGCTTTTAAAATCCACAAATCAATGCTGAACCCTAAAAGGTGAAGCATTATGATCTATCTGAACTTTCTGCTGATTTGTGCAGCTGATGTTTGCAGAAGTCTTCATATCTGCTGCTAATTATATTTAACTTTTAAAGCTTTTATCTGTGTTATTACAGAACACAGTGGTGTTGGTCAATGACACTGATGATGTCCGTCCACTTTAACCTTAATAACCTATATATATGAAACATAATTAACCCTAAAAACAGTTACTACTGATTTAACAAATGCACTCGCGTTTTTATTGAAAATAAAGCCTCAAAACTGTGCCAGCTTTTGTGCCTTAGTGAGCTACATAAAGACAAAGAGGGACAAAAAATCAAAAAATATCTTTGACTGATGGAGATTGTTTGGTTCTACCATTTAAATTACGATTGTAACTGTGAATAAAGAAGTAGAAAATGAGAGAAAGTTGATTTCTGCACATGTTTTCATTATTATTTTTGTGTTTCAGTATCCCGGAGCAGGCGGTCGGCTGTTACTGCTGCCTCCTGGAGCAGGAAAGATCTCCTGATCAGCCTGACGCAGATGGAAACGGATACGTCATCTGCTTCATGGGCGGCTCTGAAAAGGGACTGAATTTATATCCTTTATGCAGTTTTCTGAAACTGTTGTTATGGATTATCACTAAACTCTTTCTATAACAGTGTTCTCCAGTTATTACTGCATTTCTTCTAATGTATGAAGAGAAACAGGTCATGGTTCTCCCTCCTTAACCTTCCACACATTTAGATTAGAGCTCGACAAATATGTCCAAGGTCTTCACAGCAGCCTGCAGACTCCAGAGGTACGACAGCTTTTAAATTATATTCTGAAATATATATTTGTAAACACATTATTAATGAAAGTTAATTTGTGGATGTGTTTGTGTTTTTATGCTCTAGTTGCAGAACCTCGAGACAGAGGTACGTCCCTATCTGAGCCGCTGGTACGAGGAGTCTGTGATGCACATCCATCGGGTGGTGCAGCTTGTCCAGAGCAACATCAGCTTCCTACTGCATGCCGTGAGTCATGACATCAGTTCACACATAGCAGTGTGAATCATGACGTCAGTTCACACGTCGCATATGTCTTATCTGAAATAAGTGGTCACCACAAAGACTTTTTGTAGATTCTTAAAATATCAAGAGCAAACAGTCACCCACAAAAAACATTTTCATCCCTGTGATGTATGGATAAATACATGTCAAGACAATTATTATCAATACAGAAACAAGTAAGAGATGTTATTTTTATATCACATCAAGTTCTGATTGTCCCACAAGCTGGCATCTTAAACCATCATGCATTGTGGATCAAAGATTTATCGAGTAAAAAGTGAGATTCAGAAAAGCCTCTGCAGTGGTTTGCGCTGTCTGAGCACTTCTTTTTTTCAGAGTTTTTGCTTGCATGCTACTCTCTGCTTGTTTGTGCTGATAAAGTATTTTTAATCAAATGTTTTAACCAAACTGTATTTCTTCTGACAGGCTCTGAGTCACTCACACGTAGAGGTCACCAATTCAGATGAGAGGACAAAGGCTGATGTGTCCAGGTGAGTCAATACTGTCAAGAGTGCAAAGTCTCAGTTCAGCTAAAATGGGCCTGTACCTTTCTTTACAGTTTACAACAATTGTGTTAGAAAGAGATGTGAATCAGGAAAACATTTTATTCTCCTGTAAATGATACTGTTGATTTCTAAATGTAGACATTCAGTGATAGTAAGGTAAAGCATTACTGCACATTCATACGTTCTGCTGATAATAAATATATGTATATATGTGGCCTATATGTATTGACAGTATATTGGCTGTAAATATAGGCAGATGTGAGATTATCAACCTTTTACCTGCTGATACTGATGTTGTACTGATGATATCATGCATCCCTACTATAAAGTCCTCCCTATTTTGTGAAGTTTCGATATGTTTTAACTTTATCTGTAACTCTTAATATATTTTATCTTTATTGTGTTGCAGGTTTATTAAAGCAGCCAGTTTGCAGGGTTTGTCCCAGCAGGACACGACCGCAGCGTCTCTGTGTAAGGCCATCTCAGAGGACACACAGTCCGACCTGATCATCGACTGCTCCACCAGCCCGCCAACCCTCTCTAACACTGGCACGTCGAACCCTTTACGTTTTAATCCTAAAAGTGTTATTACTGCACAAAGACTTAGACTGAAATCAATCTTTTCTTTCTTTAGTCAGTAACCGATTCTGTGACGACTGGATCCAGGCGTTTCTAAACGCAGCAGAGCGAAACAACCCTTTCTTGCTGAGACAGATCCTGGAGAACTTCAAACTAAAGGTAAATGAAATTACATTGATGTATTTTAAAGCTCTACATATTTCCCAGCCTTAATTTAAACTACAAAATCAGTACACTTTGTCACAGACTAATCAAACAAACACATGAACATTTACATTCATTGAGTCATCAGTCTAATAAAACGTGAACAATGGCTGTAGTTCCTCTTTGTAGATGAAGTGTAGCTCATCTTTGATCATGATCTCTTCCCTTTTTCATCATGTTTCTTCCTCTCTTCACTAACCGCCACTCTCCCCATCCGCAGGCGATCCAGGACATGAACAGCCTGAAGCGTTATGTGCGGCAGGCAGAGATGAGTCACTACGCCCTGTTTCGCTGCTGCCAGTTCCTGCAGGGCTGCGGGAACGGGGACGTGCTGCTGCAGAACGCCAGGGCCGAGCACAGCGACCTGCCCGAGGCCTGCAGCATCATCAGTGTCCTGGAGGAGTTCCTCAGGGAACAGTCCTCAGCCCAGGCATGATCATGTAACAACAGATAAACCCCCGACATTGTGAAGCATGGTGAGATGATCTGTTCTCTTCGCAGAAAAGCAGATAAATCGTCTGATTCATAGCACTGCATCGTATGGCACATTCAATATAAGTTTGCAAGATTAGTTTTCTAATTGACTCATTTCTGCACTGCAGGCTCAGACTTTAGATATACTATAAGCTGATCTTACATACACATTCCTGAATATTTCTAGAAATTTTCACTCATGGCTGCCCCTGAAATTCTCCTGAGTTTGATGCTCCTGCCCTTTAGAGCTGTAGATCTAACTTAACATTAATAGAATTAAAGAGGCAAACGTTCCTATAGCAGTGGATGCTGTTTCTTTGTCCACAGTTTTATGCTTTTACATGATTTTCTTTTGTTCAGCTGGTTAAATCTACCATTAAGTGACAACAAAAAGGGAAGGATGTGATGTAAAACATACAAAATGGTGGACAGAGCAACAGCAGAAGATGCTAAAAAATCTGTTGTTCATTATATCGTCGATTGAAATTTTAACAAGCACTTCTCGTTTCACTTGCACATTGAAGTCTACCATAACAATGGTGCTTAAATATTGAGATAGATTAAAATTAAATATGCATAAATGTACAAGGGTTATATACAAACAGAAAAGTGAGTAGAAGGATTACAATGAGTGGGATCAAATAATTACAATTAAGTGACAAAGAGAGAAAAAGAAACAAAATGTAGTCATCTGGGAGATCCAGAATATTCTAGTATACACACAAAAGCAGGAGAGATCATTGAAATAATAGAATATATAATAAAGCAGTTTTATTAATCACATGAACAGAAACGGCAAACTGTGTAGTTTCCGTCATCACTCACTCCTGCACATAGGCAGTCTGTCGTCCTTAAAGGGATAGTTCAAGTTTTTTGAAGAGGTGTTTCACTTGGAAGTTGGTTTGGTAGCCTGGGAGCTGCAGACTGACTTCCTGGGTCACCACCGAGTACGGCAGTTAGTAACGCAGCTGAAAGGGGTTGGCGTCCCTTTCCTCCGGAGCCTCAGGGCGTAGAGTTTTTCACCCTTAAACTTCATCACACATAAACATCTACAGACGAAGTCGGGTTCACGTTGCTGGTGGTGTGGACAAGTTGTCAGGAGTGAGGAATGGCCAAGTGCCGACTCGGCACGTGCTCCCAAATCTGAGCTGACCTGCTTCTCGAGGCCCATGGCACTGATTGATATACAGTAATCACCAATAAAGTAGGGCTGCTCGATTATGGCAGAAATCATAATCTTTATTGTTCTAGTAGATACTAAGATCCTGATTATGAAACACAAATACTCACTGGTTTTAAAACACATGCTTTTATTGAACATTTATGCTTTACAATATTAATCTTAACATTAAAGAATGAGCAATACAGATATATACATGTTAAAATACAGATGCCTCAAAATAATGCTGATAATAATAATAATGGAAAGTGGAAAAGAAGAGTTGAACATTTCAAGTAGCACATTCATCATTTAATATTGTTGATTTAATTTTCATAATTGTGGAGGACAGTAATTGTAATAAAGATTAAAATTCTCTACAACAAAGCAACTGGCCGTCATCCCCTCCTGAGTGAAGATGGCAGTGTTTGGATGCTAGCAGTTGATGGTGAAACCCAAAGCCTCGTAATGGCCCCACTTTGAGGGTAAAACTACACAAAAACACTACGTTGGCTCGGCTAGACGCTGCAGTAAGGTTGTTTACAGCGTTTCGCTTTTCCTCGACTGTGATTGGAACTACTTCGTGATGCGACTTCTTCTCATCAGCTGAGCGTTTGAACACAATCAGACTTCTCAAAAGTCTTGGTTCTGCATCTGTATCAAGTAAATCACCATCAGTGTCCTCATCCATGTCATACTATACCCAGAAACAAGTCGAGCCTGCAGTGCAGAAGTTAAAAATGAGACGTAGGGTCGTTTCTGTGGAGACGACACATTGTCTCCTAAAGTTGCAGCACTTCCAGAGTGACAGAGTTTCAACTCATCTCATCCTGAATCTTTCGAACTCGTGAAAACAGATGCTTCACAGTCAGTACAGTCAACAGATCTGATGTTTGTACTGTAAAACACTCAGCTCATGTGTCTTATTTTGCCTGATATTAATATTGAAATATGAGTTGCCTATCTTCATAATATCACTAAGCATTACTAAAGAGGCTTCCTATCAGAGATTCAAAAACAATAACAGGCTACGATCTCAGAGAGGAGCTCAAATGTAGTTGTCGGTGTCACTTTCCTCTGATTGTTTCCCCTTCGTACTTTAATTGTTCTGAGTGTGAGAATTAATGCAATGAACCAAAAATAACTACCTTTTCTGCTAACTGACAATGAAACACAGAGCTGATCCAAACTAAAGCTACCACTCATATGATGTATAATATTCCTTATTTTAATCGTTTGGTTCTTTCCTTTGTGAGGGAACATACTGAGAATGCACAAATCACTTTTATGCATCGCTTGTTACATATGCCTTGCTTCTGTCTATATGTCAACCCAAAACCTGCACTACTGGATAATTTTTCTATACGGTAAATCATTTCTTGGAACATGCTGGTGTGGATATAGTGTTATTCTAGATGTGAATTTTGTTCAGCAGCTTCAGATTTATTCAGAAGAAATTTGTGGTCATTTCACTACATTTGTTCATCATCTTCTTACTGTAAAACCTTCAGTGATGTTAAAAAATTTGCAGACAATGACCCTGCACAAGTTTTTCCTTCTGTGACATATTTATTATGATGTTTGAAATTAAGGAAGTCATTCCAGATAAATCCAGGGCATTTTTACTGGCTTATACATGAGTAACTAAAATATGAATCTTATAATCTTAATTAGAGGTGTTCTGAGAGCACAAACCTCCGCCAAGTCATTTCCACCATCAAAGAGTTCTTTCAAAAATGTGGTAAACTGCCCCATTTCCCACTGTACCAGATCCTTAAAAAACCTGAATCCTCTTCCAGATTTGGATATACACCAAATTCGAATCACTTCTGTCTTCTGCCATGGCCAACATTCCCTGAAAATGTCATTACAATCGGATGAGAACTTATTGAGTTATCAGCTAAAATGTGGAAAACTGCCCTATTTTGCAATATTAACAAGTCGTTTAAAAAAATCCTGAAGAATCCTGATCAAGATCTCTTTCACAAGAGTGACCTGGCCAAGAGATCAGCAGCACACGTCATGAAAAAACATACTGAAAAGTGACAATATACCATAAGTTAGAATGCAATGGTAACAAAGCGTTTTAAAAATTCCTGAATCTGTATTGCAATTCAGATCACCATCAAAATAATTTCAGTTTGTTCTTGTTCCATGACCAACATTCATCGCAAATGTCAGCCAAATAATTTAACAACTTGTTGAGTTATTAGCAAAAATATGGAAAACATCCCTTTCTTGGAAAAATTCATGGATGAACATCTGAATTCAGATCTCCACCAAATTATAATCACTTTTCTTTTGTGCGAAAACCAACATTCCCTAAAATCTCAGCCTGATCAGTTGAGAACTTGTTGAGTTATTGAAAAAAATATGGGAAACGTCCCTTTCTTGCAATGTTAACATATTGGTTAAAAATTGCCGAATCTATAGCTGAATTCGGATCTCCACCAATTTGAAATCGCTTCTTTCTTGTGCTATGACCCACATTCCCTTAAAAAGTCATTACAATCCGTTGAGAACTTATTGAGTTATCAGCCGAAATGTGGAAAACTGCACTATCTCCTTTAAAAAATTCATGGATTGAGAAGTTGTTGAGTTTTTAGCAAAGGTATGGAAGAAGCCCTTTCTTGGAGTGTTAACAAATCATTATAAAATATCCTGAATCTACATCCCAATTCAGATCACCACCAAAATATTATCACTTTTTGTCTTGTGGCATGACTAACATTCCCTGTAAATTTCATCAGAATCTTTTCTTAACTTTTTGAGTAATCCCTTTTGCAAACTATCCAAAAATATATCTTCGTTGGCGGAGGTCAGTAAAATGGTTTTGGGTTTATAAGATTCAATTTGTGTTCTGTCCAAACTGATGACTAAATGTGATTCAGAGGACTTCTCTTTGGTAATGTGATCATTAGAATGATTAATGAAGTGCTGATTAAGAATCGAAATGTTCTCAAGCAATTTTAACCACTAATTTAACAAAAATAACTGTGTTTAATTTCATCTGACAGCATTAACTGGAATGAGGGTCTGTAAATGTATATATAGAGTAAAACTGTTGTATATAGTGTTGTTTTTCCTATTTATTTGGCTTGATGTGTTTATTGCAAAAACTTGAATTGGGATGTCAATAAAATTGTGGTTTTCTGTGCATCATAACTTATATAGAACTATATAAATAAAAGCAAGTCTAAATGTAGAGAAGAATGAGCCTCACAGAAAAAAACGCTCATATATTAGGCTTATTTCCTACATTTTTAACTTGTAAAATATCCCAGTCCAGTGCTCCAATCATTCCCATCACATCAGTCCAAAGTTTGTCAAACAGCAATATAAATGTCGGTGTTGTGCTCCGAAGCTGTGAAGCATGTGACATGTAAGAAGTCCTGAAACTGAATCATGAAGTGACTGAGCCCGTCTGTACCATATTAATATTCTGTCGTCTTTTCTGTACAGAGCTCTTCTTGTAAACGTCTGTGTGGTTCTCAGTCTGTATAAAGAAGATTAAATAAATACCACAGTCCAACCATCTGCTGTGGTCGTGCATTTTGTCAGACATTCACAGCTCAACCAAAAGTGACAGATATTTTGTGCATCTCGTATTTCTGGGCTGAGTGCTTTGCTTGTGTGTTCATACATGCAAGATGGATGTAAAATCCATGTTTTCAGGACAAGCTGCTAAAAACAGAAATGAGGCGGACGATTTCATATCCTCCAGTAAGTGGCATCCCCAAGCTGTTCATCTGGAACCAAAAGCATAAATATTAAGTTAGATCAGAGTTATAATCAGTCATACTCCATTTACAGATGTGTCCTGAAAGATGAAAACCTGATGTTTGCTCATATGAGTGATGGGTAATACCAAAATACTTCATATCCATACTGATACTGTGTGCTGTAAATTTCCATGAAAACAGTAATAATTACCTCCTTTTGATCCTTGTGCACATAACTGGGCCACTTTTAAGCATTTTTGTTCTCAGTCAAATTTTGAAAAAACCAACATGCTAACAACTGACTTTTTTTCATTTTTCAAGGTGACAAAAAATATGCCAAAAAGTGACTTTTGGGGCTTTTGTCAGACACAAAAGCTTGTTGGTGCATGATTTTTGATCCTTTTGCACATTACTGGGCCACACACATTTTTGTTCTTGGACAAATTTTGGAAAAATCAACATGCTAACATAAGACTTTTTTCAGTTTTTGAGGGCCAAAAAGCCAAAAATGATTTCTTTTGGCATTTCTCAGGCATGGAACCTTGTTGGTGAATGATTTTCGATCCTTTTGCAAAGAAGTGGACCACTTTTTAGCATTTTTGCTAGTGCAGACAGTTTGGTCATATTTGGTCTACAAATGGACTTTTAAGCATTTTTCCCTCAGATCAGGCTTTAAAAATCAACATGCTAACATATGACTTTACAGCCAATTCGGACTCTGAAAAAAAATATGGTCAAACATGACTTCTTGGGTTTAAAACAGGACAAAAAACATGCTGGTGCAGACAGTTTTTTCATATTTGGCTCACAAATGGACTTACAAGTATTTTTCCCTCAGCTCAGGCTTTGAAAAAATCGACATGCTGACATATGACTTTTTGGCCAATTTGGACTCTGAAAAAGAAGATATGCTCAAACATGACTCTTTGGGTGCTTAAAAGGTTGAAAAACATGCTGGTGCATAAGGTTTGTTCATATTTGGCTCACAAATGGACTTATAAGCATGTTTCTCTCAGCTCAGGCTTTAAAAACATCGACATATGACTTTTTGGCCATTTCCGATTCCAAAAAAATATGCTCAAACATGACTTCTTGGCTGTAAAACAGGACGAAAAACATGTTGGTGCATAAGATTTGTTCATATTTGGCTTTTAGCATTTTTACCTCAGCTGAGACTTTAAGAAAGTCGACATGCTAACATATGACTTTTTTGCCAATTCGGACTCCGCAAAAAAAATATGCTGAAAAATGACTTTTTGGGTGTAATACGGGCCGGAAAACATGTCAGTGTAGACGGTTTGTTCATATTTGGCTCACAAATGGACTTATAAGCTTTTTTCTCTCAGCTCGGGATTTGAAAAAACACTAAGGCTAACATATGACTTTTTTTCCATTTTGGACTCCGAACAAAAATATGCTCAAACATGACTTTTTGGGTGTAAAACATGCCGAAAAACATGCTAGTGCAGACGGTTTAGTCATATTTAGCTTCAAAATGGACTTATTAGCCTTTTTCTCTCAGCTCGGGATTTGAAAAAACACTAAGGCTAACATATGACTTTTTTTCCATTTTGGACTCCGAACAAAAATATGCTCAAACATGACTTTTTGGGTGTAATACATGCCGAAAAACATGGTAGTGCAGACGGTTTGGTCATTATTGCTTCAAAATGGACTTATTAGCCTTTTTCTCTCAGCTCAGGATTTGAAAAAATACGAAGGCTAACATATGACTTTTTTCCATTTCAGACTTTGAAAAAAATATGCTCAAACATGACTTTTTGGGTGTAAAACATGCCGGAAAACATGTCAGTGCAGACGGTTTGGTCATATTTGGCTTGAAAATGGACTTATTAGCCGTTTCCTCTCAGCTCAGGATATGAAAAAACACTAAGGCTAACATATGACTTTTTTCCATTTCAGACTCCCCAAAAAAATATGCTCAAACATGACTTTTTGAGTGTAAAACAGACTGAAAAACATGCCAGTGCAGACGGTTTGGTCATATTTGGCTTAAAAATGGACATGTTGGCTTTTTCCTCTCAGCTCAGGATATGACAAAACACTAAGGCTAACATATGACTTTTTTCCATTTCAGACTCCGAAAAAAAATATGCCAAAACATGACGTCTTGGCTGTAAATCAGGCCGACAAACATGTTGGTGCAGATTGTTTAGTCATATTTGGTTCAAAAATGGACTTTTAAGCATTTTTCCCTCAGCTGAGGCTTTAAGAAAATCGACATGCTAATATATGACCTTTTGGCCAATTCGGACTCCTCAAAAAAATATGCTCAAACATGAATTTTTTGGTGTAACACGGGCCGGAAAACATTCTAGTGCAGACGGTTTCGGTCATATTTGGCTCACAAATGGACTTATTAGCCTTTTCCTCTCAACTCAGGAGTTGAAAAAACACTAAGGCTAACATATGACTTTTTTTCCATTTTAGACACAAAAAAAAAATATGCTCAAACATGACTTTTTGGGTGTAAAACAGGCTGAAAAACATGCTAGTGCAGACGGTTTTGGTCATATTTGGCTTAAAAATGGACTTTTAAGCATTTTTCCCCTCAGCTGAGGCTTTAAGAAACTCGACATGCTAACATATGACCTTTTGGCCAATTCGGACTCTGCAAAAAAAATATGCTCAAACGTGACTTTTTGGGTGTAATACGGGCCGGAAAACATGTCAGTGTAGACGGTTTGTTCATATTTGGCTCACAAATGGACTTATAAGCTTTTTTCTCTCAGCTCGGGATTTGAAAAAACACTAAGGCTAACATATGACTTTTTTTCCATTTTGGACTCCGAACAAAAATATGCTCAAACATGACTTATTGGGTGTAAAACATGCCGAAAAACATGCTAGTGCAGACGGTTTAGTCATATTTAGCTTCAAAATGGACTTATTAGCCTTTTTCTCTCAGCTCGGGATTTGAAAAAACACTAAGGCTAACATATGACTTTTTTTCCATTTTAGACGCAAAAAAAAATATGCTCAAACATGACTTTTTGGGTGTAAAACAGGCTGAAAAACATGCTAGTGCAGACGGTTTGGTCATATTTGGCTTAAAAATGGACTTTTAAGCATTTTTACCTCAACTGAGACTTTAAGAAAATCGACATGCTAACATATGACTTTTTTGCCAATTCGGACTCCGCAAAAAAAATATGCTCAAACATGACTTTTTGGGTGTAATACGGGCCGGAAAACATGTCAGCATAGACGGTTTGTTCATATTTGGCTCACAAATGGACTTATAAGCTTTTTTCTCTCAGCTCGGGATTTGAAAAAACACTAAGGCTAACATATGACTTTTTTTCCATTTTGGACTCCGAACAGAAATATGCTCAAACATGACTTATTGGGTGTAAAACATGCCGAAAAACATGCTAGTGCAGACGGTATTGTCATATTTGGCTTAAAAATGGGCTTATTAGCCTTTTTCTCTCAGCTCAGGATTTGAAAAAACACTAATGCTAACATATGACTTTTTTTCCACTTTGGACTCCAAAAAAAGATATGCTCAAACATGACTTTTTGGGTGTAACACGGGCCAGAAAACATGCTAGTGTAGACAGTTTGGTCATATTTGGCTTAAAAATGGACTTATTAGCTTTTTTCCCTCAGCTCAGGAGTTGAAAAAACACTAAGGCTAACATATGACTTTTTTTCCATTTTGGACTCCGAAAAAAAATATGCTCAAACATGACTTTTTTGGTGTAACACGGGCCGGAAAACATTCTAGTGCAGACGGTTTCGGTCATATTTGGCTCACAAATGGACTTATTAGCCTTTTCCTCTCAACTCAGGAGTTGAAAAAACACTAAGGCTAACATATGACTTTTTTTCCATTTTAGACGCAAAAAAAAAATATGCTCAAACATGACTTTTTGGGTGTAAAACAGGGTGAAAAACATGCGAGTGCAGACGGTTTGGTCATATTTGGCATAAAAATGGACTTTTTACCTTTTTTCTCTCAGCTCAGGATTTGAAAGAACACTAAGGCTAACATATGACTTTTTTTCAATTTCAGACCCCAAAAAAAATATGCTCAAACATGACTTTTTGGGTGTAAAACAGGCCGGAAAACATGCTAGTGCAGACGGTTTGGTCATATTTGGCTTAAAAATGGACTTATTAGCCTTTTCCTCTCAGCTCAGGATATGAAAAAACACTAAGGTTAACATATGACTTTTTTCCATTTCAGACTTTGAAAAAAAATATGCTCAAACATGACTTTTTGGGTGTAAAACAGGCCGGAAAACATGCTAGTGCAGACGGTTTGGTCATATTTGGCTTAAAAATGGACTTATTAGCCTTTTTCTCTCAACTCAGCAGTTGAAAAAAAACTAAGGCTAACATATGACTTTTTTTCAATTTCAGACTCCGAAAAAAATATGCTCAAACATGACTTTTTGGGTGTAAAACAGTCCGGAAAACATGCGAGTGCAGACGGTTTGGTCATATTTGGCATAAAAATGGACTTTTTACCTTTTTTCTCTCAGCTCAGGATTTGAAAGAACACTAAGGCTAACATATGACTTTTTTACCATTTTGGACTCCCAAAAAGATATGCTCAAACATGACTTTTTGGGTGTAAAACAGGCCGGAAAACATGCTAGTGCAGACGGTTTGGTCATATTTGGTTCAAAAATTGACTTATTAGCCTTTTCCTTTCAGCTCAGGAGTTGAAAAAACACTAAGGCTAACATATGACTTTTTTCCATTTCTGACTCCTCAAAAAAATATGCTCAAACATGACTTTTTGGGTGTAAAACAGGCCTGAAAAACATGCTAGTGCAGACGGTTTGGTCATATTTGGCTTAAAAATGGACTTATTAGCCGTTTCCTCTCAGCTCAGGATATGAAAAAACACTAAGGCTAACATATGACTTTTTTCCATTTCAGACTCCCCAAAAAAATATGCTCAAACATGACTTTTTGAGTGTAAAACAGACTGAAAAACATGCTAGTGCAGATGGTTTGGTCATATTTGGCTTAAAAATGGACTTAATAGCCTTTTCCTCTCAGCTCAGGATATGAAAAAACACTAAGGCTAACATATGACTTTTTTCCATTTCAGACTTTGAAAAAAAATATGCTCAAACATGACTTTTTGGGTGTAACACAGGCCGGAAAACATGCTAGTGCAGACGGTTTGGTCATATTTGGCTTAAAAATGGACTTATTAGCCTTTTTCTCTCAGCTCAGGATATGAAAAAACACTAAGGCTAACATATGACTTTTTTCCATTTCTGGACTCCAAAAAGAAATATGCTCAAACATGACTTTTTGGGTGTAAAACGGGCCAGAAAACATGCTAGTGCAGACAGTTTGGTCATATTTGGCTTAAAAATGGACATATTAGCCTTCTCCTCTCAACTCAGGAGTTGAAAAAAGACTAAGGCTAACGTATGACTTTTTTTCCATTTCGGACTCTGACAAAAAATATGCTCAAACTTGACTTTTTGGGTGTAAAACAGGCTGAAAAACATGCTAGTGCAGACGGTTTGGTCATATTTGGCTTAAAAATGCACTTATTAGCTTTTTTCTCTCAGCTCAGGATTTGAAAAAACACTAAGGCTAACATATGACTTTTTTCAATTTCAGACTCTGAACAAAAATATGCTCAAACATGACTTTTTGGGTGTAAAACAGACTGAAAAACATGCTAGTGCAGACGGTTTGGTCATATTTGGCTTAAAAATGGACTTATTAGCCTTTTCCTCTCAGCTCAGGATATGAAAAAACACTAAGGCTAACATATGACTTTTTTCCATTCAGACTTTGAAAAAAAATATGCTCAAACATGACTTTTTGAGTGTAAAACAGGCCGAAGAACATGCCAGGTCAGACGGTTTGGTCATATTTGGCTTAAAAATGGACTTATAAGCCTTTTTCTCTCAGCTCCGGAGTTGAAAAAACACTAAGGCTAACATATGACTTTTTTCCATTTTGGACTCCTCAAAAAAATATGCCCAAACATGACTTTTTGGGTGTAACACGGGCCAGAAAACATGCTAGTCCAGACAGTTTGGTCATATTTGGCTTAAAAATGGACTTATTAGCCTTTTCCTCTCAGCTCAGGATATGAAAAAACACTAAGGCTAACATATGACTTTTTTCCATTTCAGACTTTGAAAAAAAATATACTCAAACATGACTTCTTGGGTGTAAAACAGGCTAAAAAACATGCTGGGGCATAAGGTTTGTTCATATTTGGCTTAAAAATGGACTTATTAGCTTTTTTCTCCCAGCACAGGAGTTGAAAAAACACTAAGGCTTACAAATGACTTTTTTTTCAATTTCATACTCCGAACAAAAATATGCTCAAACATGACTTTTTGGGTGTAAAACGGGCCGGAAAACATGTCAGTGCAGACTGGTTGTTCATATCTGGCTCACAAATGGACTTATAAGCCTTTTTCTCTCAACTCAGGAATTGAAAAAACACTAAGGCTAACATATGACTTTTTTTCCATTTCGGACTCTCAAAAAAAATATGCTCAAATATGACTTTTTGGGTGTAAAACAGGCTGAAAAACATGCTAGTGCATAAGGTTTGTTCATATTTGGCTTAAAAATGGACTTATTAGCTTTTTTCTCTCAACTCAGGTTTTGAAAAAACACTAAGGCTAACATATGATTTTTTTTCAATTCTGGACTCCAAAAAAAAAATATGCTCAAACATGACTTTTTGGGTGTAAAACAGGCTGAAAAACATGCTGGTGCATAAGGTTTGTTCATATTTGGCTTAAAAATGGACTTATAAGCTTTTTTCCCTCAGCTCAGGATATGAAAAAACTCTAAGGCTAACACATGACTTTTTTCCATTCTGGACTCCAAAAAAAATATGCTCAAACATGACTTTTTGGGTGTAACACGGGCCAGAAAACATGCTAGTGCAGACGGTTTGGTCATATTTGGCTCACAAATGGACTTATTAGCCTTTTCCTCTCAATTCAGGAGTTGAAAAAACACTAAGGCTAACATATGACTTTTTTTCCATTTTGGACTCTGTTACGGCTGTGGCCACATCCTGCCCCTGTCTGTGTAAACTGACCAATTGTGAGTGTGATGTAAGAATGTGTGAGTGCAGCTGAATGATTGGTGCGTCCCCTATAGGTGTGCCGGGCGAGAGAAAACAGCTGATTCGTGAAGAGCAGCAGGAGCCCTGGCCAATCGGGGAGATGTGGGCAGTATAAAGACCTGGACTGCCTTCGTTCGAGAGATCATTCATCCTCGGTCAATTGCTGTGAAGCCGTGTCTCCACTGGTGCTCCGTCTCTGTGAGGCACTTGCTGCCACTTGGGCCAGGATTAGACTTGGGAATCACACATTCACACTCAGGAAGTTGTTTTGTTAGTCTCACTAGGTTTGGGGTGCTGTTCGTTTGTAATTTGGTTTGGTTAGACATGGGAAGCAGGGTTTATTTTCTTTGTTTTGTAAGAAGCAGCGGAAGCTCTAAGTTTAGATAAGACTGTTTTGGTTATCCTTGGTTGTTGATTTGAACAGCACCCTCCGGCCCTTTTCTGTTGTCTCACCTTGCTTTACTAATGTTCAATCTCAATTCTTGTAATAAATAACCTCTTATACCACTGACAGTCTGGTTTTATGTTGCTACCCTTTCCCCTTGACGAGCCAGGTCTTAACAGACTCCAAAAAAAAAATATGCTCAAACATGACTTTTTGGGTGTAAAACAGGCTGAAAAACATGCTAGTGCAGACGGTTTGGTCATATTTGGCTTAAAAATGGACTTATTAGCCTTTTCCTCTCAGCTCAGCTCAGGATATGAAAAAACACTAAGGCTAACATATGACTTTTTTCCATTTCAGACTTTGAAAACAAATATGCTCAAACATGACTTTTTGGGTGTAAAACAGGCTGAAAAACATGCTAGTGCAGACGGTTTGGTCATATTTGGCTTAAAAATGGACTTATTAGCTTTTTTCTCTCAGCTCAGGAGTTGAAAAAACACTAAGGCTAACATGTGACTTTTTTTCCATTTTGGACTCCTGAAAAAAAATATGCTCAAACATGACTTTTTGGGTGTAACACAGGCCGGAAAACATGCCAGTGGAGACGGTTTGGTCATATTTGGCTCACAAATGGACTTATTAGCCTTTTCCTCTCAGCTCAGGAGTTGAAAAAACACTAAGGCTAACATATGACTTTTTTTCAATTTCAGACTCCGAAAAAAATATGCTCAAACATGACTTTTTGGGTGTAAAACAGGCCGAAAAAGATGCTAGTGCAGACGGTTTGGTCATATTTGGCTTAAAAATGGACATGTTGGCTTTTTTCTCTCAGCTCAGGATTTGAAAAAACACTAAGGCTAACATATGACTTTTTTTCAATTTCAGACTCCGAAAACAAATATGCTCAAACATGACTATTTCGGTGTAAAACGGGCGGAAAAACATGCCAGTGCAGACGGTTTGGTCATATTTGGCTTAAAAATGGACTTATCAGCATTTTTTTCTCAGCTCAGGATACGAAAAAACAATAGGGCTAACATATGACTTTTTTCCATTTCACACTCTGAAAAAAAATATGCTCAAACATGACTTTTTGGGTGTAAAACAGGCCGAAAAACATGCTAGTGCAGACGGTTTGGTCATATTTGGCTTAAAAATGGACTTATTAACCTTTTCCTCTCAGCCCAGGATATGAAAAAACACTAAGGCTAACATATGACTTTTTTCCATTTTGGACTCTGAAAAAAAATATGCTCAAACATGACTTTTTGGGTGTAAAACAGGCTGAAAAACATGCTAGTGCAGATGGTTTGGTCATATTTTGCTTAAAAATGGACGTATTAGCTTTTTCCTCTCTACTCAGGAGTTGAAAAAACACTAAGGCTAACATATGACTTTTTTCCATTTTGGACTCTGAAAAAAAATATGCTCAAACATGACTTTTTGGGTCTAAAACAGGCCCTAAAAATATGCAAGTGCAGACAGTTTGGTCATATTTGGCTTAAAAATGGACGTATTAGCTTTTTTTTCTCAGCTCAGGATATGAAAGAACACTAACGCTAACATATGACTTTTTTTCCATTTTGGACTCCCAAAAAAAATATGCTCAAACATGACTTTTTGGGTGTAAAACAGGCCGAAAAACATGCTAGTGCAGACGGTTTGACATATTTGGCTTAAAAATAGACTTATTAGCTTTTTTCTCTCAGTTAAGGAGTCGAAAAAAACACTAAGGCTAACATATGACTTTTTTCCATTTCTGACTTTGAAAAAAAATATGCTCAAACATGACTTTTTGGGTGTAAAACAGGCTGAAAAACATGCTAGTGCAGACGGTTTGGCCATATTTGGCTTAAAAATGGACTTATTAGCTTTTTTCTCTCAGCTCAGGAGTTGAAAAAACACTAAGGCTAACATATGACTTTTTTCCATTTTGGACTCCTCAAAAAAATATGCTCAAACATGACTTTTTGGGTGTAAAACAGGCTGAAAAACATGCTAGTGCAGACGGTTTGGTCATATTTGGCTTAAAAATGGACTTATTAGCTTTTTTCTCTCAGCTCCGGAGTTGAAAAAACACTAAGGCTAACATATGACTTTTTTCCATTTTGGACTCCTCAAAAAAATATGCTCAAACATGACTTTTTGGGTGTAACACGGGCCAGAAAACATGCTAGTGCAGACGGTTTGGTCATATTTGGCTTAAAAATGGACTTATTAGCCGTTTCCTCTCAGCCCAGGATATGAAAAAACACTAAGGCTAACATATGACTTTTTTCCATTTTGGACTCTGAAAAAAAATATGCTCAAACATGACTTTTTGGGTCTAAAACAGGCCAAAAAATATGCAAGTGCAGACGGTTTGGTCATATTTGGCTTAAAAATGGACGTATTAGCCTTTTTTCTCTCAGCTCAGGATATGAAAAGAACACTAACGCTAACATATGACTTTTTTTCCATTTTGGACTCCAAAAAAAATATGCTCAAACATGACTTTTTGGGTGCTAAAACAGGCCGAAAAACATGCCTAGTGCAGACGGTTTGACATATTTGGCTTAAAAATAGGACTTATTAGCTTTTTTCTCTCAGCTCAGGAGTCGAAAAACACTAAGGCTAACATATGACTTTTTTCCATTTCTGACTTTGAAAAAAAATATGCTCAAACATGACTTTTTGGGTGTAAAACAGGCTGAAAAACATGCTAGTGCAGACGGTTTGGCCATATTTGGCTTAAAAATGGACTTATTAGCTTTTTTCTCTCAGCTCAGGAGTTGAAAAAACACTAAGGCTAACATATGACTTTTTTCCATTTTGGACTCTGAAAAAAAATATGCTCAAACATGACTTTTTGGGTGTAAAACAGGCTGAAAAACATGCTAGTGCAGATGGTTTGGTCATATTTGGCTTAAAAATGGACTTATTAGCTTTTTTCTCTCAGCTCCGGAGTTGAAAAAACACTAAGGCTAACATATGACTTTTTTCCATTTTGGACTCCTCAAAAAAATATGCTCAAACATGACTTTTTGGGTGTAACACGGGCCAGAAAACATGCTAGTCCAGACGGTTTGGTCATATTTGGCTTAAAAATGGACTTATCAGCATTTTTTTCTCAGCTCAGGATACGAAAAACCAATAGGGCTAACATATGACTTTTTTCCATTTCACACTCTGAAAAAAAATATGCTCAAACATGACTTTTTGGGTGTAAAACAGGCCGAAAAACATGCTAGTGCAGACGGTTTGGTCATATTTGGCTTAAAAATGGACTTATTAACCTTTTCCTCTCAGCCCAGGATATGAAAAAACACTAAGGCTAACATATGACTTTTTTCCATTTTGGACTCTAAAAAAAAATATGCTCAAACATGACTTTTTGGGTGTAAAACAGGCCGGAAAAACATGCTAGTGCAGATGGTTTGGTCATATTTTGCTTAAAAATGGACTTATTAGCTTTTTCCTCTCTACTCAGGAGTTGAAAAAACACTAAGGCTAACATATGACTTTTTTCCATTTTGGACTCTGAAAAAAAATATGCTCAAACATGACTTTTTGGGTCTAAAACAGGCCAAAAAACATGCAAGTGCAGACAGTTTGGTCATATTTGGCTTAAAAATGGACGTATTAGCTTTTTTTTCTCAGCTCAGGATATGAAAGAACACTAAGGCTAACATATGACTTTTTTTCCATTTTGGACTCCCAAAAAAAATATGCTCAAACATGACTTTTTGGGTGTAAAACAGGCCAAAAAACATTCTAGTGCAGACGGTTTGACATATTTGGCTTAAAAATAGACTTGTTAGCCTTTTCCTCTCAACTCAGGAGTTGAAAAAACACGAAGGCTAACAAATGACTTTTTTTCCGTTTTGGACTCCTCAAAAAAACTTGCTCAACATGAGTTTTTGGGTGTAAAACGGGCCGAAAAACATGCTAGTGCAGACGGTTTGGTCATATTTGGCTTAAAAATGGACTGATTAACCTTTTTCTCTCAGCTCAGGATCTGAAAAATCACTAAGGCTAACATGTGACTTTTTTCCATTTCAGACTCCTCAAAAAAACTATGCTCAACATGACTTTTTGGGTGTAAAACTAGCCGAAAAAAAATGCTAGTGCAGACGGTTTGGTCATATTTGGCTTAAAAATGGACTTATTAGCTTTTTTCTCTCAGCTCAGGAGTTGAAAAAACACTAAGGCTAACATATGACTGTTTTTCCATTTTGGACTCCGAACAAAAATATGCTCAAACATGACTCTTTGGGTGCTTAAAAGGTTGAAAAATATGCTGGTGCATAATGTTTGTTCATATTTGGCTCACAAATGGACCTATAAGCATTTTTCTCTCAGCTCAGGCTTTAAAGAAATCGACATATGACTTTTTGGCCTATTCGGACTCCGACAAAAAATATGCTCAAACATGACTTCCTGAGTGTAAAACAGGCTGAAAAACATGCTGGAGCAGACGGTTTGTTGATTTTTGGCTTAAAAATGGACTTAAAAGCATTTTTCCCTCAGCTGAGGCACAAAAAAATCGACATGCTAACATATGACTTTTTGGCCAATTTGGACTCCGACAAAAAATATGCTTAATCATGACTCTTTGGGTGTAAAACAGACAGAAAAACATGCTGTTGCACACAGTTTTTTCATATTTGGCTCAAAAATGGACTTATAAGCATTTTTCTCTCAGCTCAGGCTTTAAAAAAAATCGACATGCTAACATTTGACTTTTTGGCCAATTTGGACTCCGAAAAAAAATACGGTCAAACATGACTTCCTGGGTGTAAAACAGGCAAAGATACATGCTGGTGCAGACGGTTTTTTCATATTTGGCTCACAAATGGACTTCACGCATTTTTACCTCAGCTCAGGCTTTAAAAAATGCACATGCTAACAAATGACTTTTTGGCCAATTCGGACTCCGGAAAAAATATGGTCAAACATGACTTCTTGGATTTAAAACAGGCTGAAAAACATGCTGGTGCAGAAGATTTCTTCATATTTAGCTTAAAAATTGAGTTACAAGCATTTTTCCCTCAGCTAAGGCTTTAAAAAAATCGACATGCTGACGTATGACTTTTTGGCCAATTTGGACTCCGAAACAAAATGTGCTCAAACATGACTTCCTGGGTGTAAAACAGGCTGAAAAACATGCTGGTGCACACAGTTTGTTCATATTTGGCTTAAAAATGGACTTATAAGCATTTTTCCCTCAGCTCAGGCTTTAAGAAAATCAACATGCTAACATAAGACTTTTTGGCCAATTCGGACTCGGACAAAAATTTGCTCAAACATGACTTTTTGGGTGTAAAACAGGCCGAAAAACATGCTGGTGCAGAAGATTTGTTCATATTTGACTCATTAATGGACTTATAAGCATTTTTCCCTCAGCTCAGGCTTTGAAAACTTCGACATGCTAACATATGACTTTTTTTTAGTTTATAAGCCCACAAAAAATATGCCTGAAAGTGACTTTTGGGGCATTTCTTCGGCATGGAACCATTTTGGTGCATGACTTTTCATTTTTTTGCACACAATGGGGCCACTTTTCAGCATTTTTGGTCTCTGTCACAAGTTGAAAAAATTTATTTGCCAACATATGACTTTTTCTCAGTTTTTGAGGCGACACATAATATGCCAAAAAGTGACCTTTTGGGCATTTCTCAGGCAGGGAAACATGTTGCAGACTTTACGAACGTTGATGTCAGTTTGCAAATAAACTGCAGTTCCCAAATTCAAGTAAAGGGGGCAAAACCCTCAGAGCAGCTGGAGAGAAATGGATAGGATTTCCCATGATGAACTTCAGTGGTTTTTTGTGATGTCAATCTGGATTGAATCCAGGTGAAATATTACCCTAATGATAGAGACATGGACTCCACATTATCCGATAACATTGGCAGCAAATCCGTTTAGAAATGGCAGAAATATGATTTTTTTTTTAATTCCGTCCAATGTTAAATTATGGGATTTATTGAAATTTGGGTAATCTTTGCATCCAGACAAATATCTGGATTGCCACCAAAATTTAATGGCTTCCACCTTGGACCAAATCACACCTCTGGTTAAAATTTTCATGTCAATCCATCCAATAGTTTATCCGTAAAGTTGCTAAAAAAGAAATAAACAAATATGCCGGCAAAAACATAACCACCTTGGTGGAGGTAATAAGCAGAGTTACCTGAGGAGTGTTCAGACATCTTCCTCAACAAAGAGCTTGGCACATCATAGACGCTTTCTTTGGGCTCTGAAAGGGGACGAAAATATAATTTTCATGAAAAATGAACAATTAATAAAATCTAAGTACTGTTACAGTAAAAACAAAAACTGCTTCTTATCTCACCTGTATGTTCATCAGTCCTCCTGTTAGAGGTGGGGACATCGTACACGCCCTCGTCAGTCTCTGCTGTATTATTAATCATACAAATATCTGAAGGGACAAAACAGAACAAATATTTATTTAGTCTTGATTTAATGTATCTGAAACATTCTAAAGCAGAACAAATATTCAACACAGATATGAAGCATTAATAAACGAAGTGCAACCAAATAAAGTAAAAAGGTGAGTACAAAAACATATTCCCTTTAAAACTTCTTTATCGTCGTTACTGAATCTTGTGTCTTTAATTCTTCCGTCTGCCTTCTCGTAAACTGAACTCCTCCGCAGTGACACAGTTTGGTCCCAACAGCTTTTTATAAACATGCACTCAAAGACTTTCACGACACCGCTGAAAATTCAGGTCACTGTTTCACAACCTTTGGTATAAATTTTTCATCATATTGCCTGTAATATGACATTAAAGTGAAAATAAACTTAGATCATACGTTTTCTAATCGGTAAAACATCATAGAGTCCTTCTGGCCTGTCCCCTGGTGTCCTTAAATCTTCAGAGCTCTGAGGTCTGTCCACGCTCTCACCTGAAACAGAGCAGGAAACTCCATCAGAGCCTCATATGGAGTAAGACTCGTTCACAGTCTCCTGCCTCTAAATGTCAAACTCTGTGTCTTTGAAACACTTCCTGAAGTTCAGACAAACAAACACATAAAACTAAAGGATGTTGGACTTCTTCAGGTTTGGAGAGTTTTTCTGAAAGTTGGTGCTTCATCTGTGAGTTTGAGGAACTTTGAGTGTCGGATCAGAAAGACTAACTTACGTCACTGAGAGCTAACATGAAGACTTCTGTCATCTGTGAGCACAAAACATTAATGTCACTGGATTTAGAAAAAATAAAATAAAAAAATAAAGGGGAAGGTCAAAGAATTTATCTATCTATTTGATAAATAATATGATTTTTTAAATGTTTATCACTCTTTTATTTTTATTTATTTGTAACTGTTTTTATTAATTTATTTTTATTATTTGTTATTTATTAAAATATCAAACTATTATTACTGTTTTTTATTTAATTTTTGATTATTCTTTGCTTTTCATTATTTTCTATTTTTTATCTTCCTTTTATTATTATTTGTATTTTTGTGGATTGTTTTTAAAATGTATTTATTTATCCATTTATTTCTTAATTACTTATTTATTATTGCTTTAATTATCCATCTATTGATTTATCATATATTATGTATATATTTATTTATTTTTGTTTTTTTTATTCTATTAAGTTATTACTCTTTGTTTTTCAGCATCTTTATTTAATTGTATAATTGTCTAAATCTTTCTCATTTGTATTAATTTGTTCATTTATTCACCTCAACTTTGTATTTCTTATATTTTTATGACTTTTTTTTCTATACAATTTTCTAAACATTTTCTACTTATTTGTTTTTTAGATATGTTTCTTTAATTTTTATTATTTGTTTATTTATGTATCATATTATTTTTTCTTAAAATTATTTTTTATCTATTTATTTATATTTTAAATTATTTATTACTTAGATTTATTGTGTTATCTATTAATTAGTCTTTTTTAATTTTACACACTTTTTTTTATTTTGTTTGATTTTTATATTCTGCAATTCAGTAGATGTGTTTATATGTTTTGGTTAAAGAATTTATGTTTTAATTTATTTAATTAATGTACATGTAAGATACATTTTCAGTCAGATTATTAACACACTGTACACAGGTGAGAGTGTTTCTGTAACTTCATGTGTTATAGTCGTTCACTGATCTTCTCTGAGTTTTCTTCAAAATTTAAATAAATATATTTGGAAAAATAGGTGTACCTGTCTGATTCCTGGAGTTGAGGATCTGCTGTAAGTTTTGGTATGTTGGCTCTTCGTAGTCCGCCTCCTTGTTGTCCACTTCCTCGTAGTCCACCTCCTCGCAGTCCGCCTCCTTGTTGTCCACTTCCTCGTAGTCCACCTCCTCGCAGTCAGCCTCCTTGTAGTCCACTTCCTTGTAGTCCACCTCCTTGCAGTCGGCCTTCTTGTTGTCCACCTTCTCGTAGTCCACCTCCTCCTCCTCTGAATCTTCGTCCTCCTGCTCTTCGTCCTCCTGCTCCTCAGAACTGCAGACTGTGGAGTCCTTGCCCGTGACCTCTGGGTGGAGGTGACCTGACGGAGCAGAGAGTGGCCGAGGAGGCAGAGACTCCACCTCGCTGTCAGACCGAGTGCAGACGGGGACCATGCTTTTGTTCCTCTCCCGCTCAAACACTTCCAGACTGAAGAGACATGATCACGAAGGAGACAAGAACATCAGTTAGATCTCCTAAAGGGTCAAAGTCCAGCAGATGGTCTGGGAGGGGGTCTGTTAGAGGTCCAAGTCCTCCTTTGACTCACTGTGTGCTCCTGTAGTCCACGAACCTCGACGTGGAGAGGTGCATGGCCTTCCAGAGCTGATTGACCCACTGCTGTCTGAGAGCTGCCGTCTCTGCTGCCTGAACATAAACACACAAAAACACACTTAAATACACAAAAACACACAAAAGTTAACTATCAGGCAAATATAGACAACTATCAGGGGCCTCGTGCTCCAGGGGCCTCAAAATAAATTCACAAAGCAAAGCACAAGAGCTTAAACACAAAGGAAAAACAACCGAAAAATGTCAATTAAAATCAAAGAAAATTTAAGACTTACACAAAAGGCAAAATGAAATTGAGAGAGTTCCACAAAACATGAAGGAAAACTCAACCCCCAAAAGGAATATGTCATAAGAACCCAGACAATACAAGAACCCTGCTACATAAAGTGAGATCATGAGGACCAAAATAAAAGCTAAAAACGAAACAAATAAAAAGACAATAATACAGTAATAGAATAGAGATAATAAAAAAGAGATCGAACGATTAAACAATAAGCTTAAAAGTTTTCTATAAAAAGATAAAGAGAATAACATGAGGTGAAGCAAAAATAAAGCAATCTAAATTAAAAGTAAATAAAGGCACCAATCTGTTAACATAGCATAGAAGAAGTCAATAAAAGACAAAGGAGCTAAAATGATAAGAGCAATACTAACATATAAAAGGCTAAAAAAGGCTGAAACACAGAGAAAGAAAGAAGATTAAAGGCTATATCCATCCATTTACTCGTCCGTCCATACAAACATACATCCTTTCAACAGTTTTTCCGTCCATCAATCTAACCATTCTTCCACCACTTCACCATCTATCTGCCCGTCCGTCCTATTGTTCATCCATCAATCTATCAAACCATTTAGTCATCCATTCATCCAACATACCATCCTCTCTTTCACACATTCATCCATCCATCTCTCAGAAAAATAAAGTTTACCTGGAACTCATGGTAGTGCTGCGCGGAGAAATACATGACGCGAGTCGGTTAGTTCCACATAAATTTTATTTTTCTGAAAAGTTAATGCACTCAAAAAAATTTCTAGGTAGCGTACTCTTCTTTTTTGATGGGAGTTCTTGTAGGCGGAGAAAATACCCTTTGTATTTGGTACAATACTTCCCTGTTTGCAGCTGGTTCTGCGTCACAAACTTTTACAAATTGTGGTTCACTGAGGGAGAGGAGGGAACTTTTTACTTCATCTAATGTACTTAGTGGCCATACGGAGCTCATACAACCCCACTTCAAAAAAACTGAACTATCCCTTTAAGCTAGAAAGTTCTCAGCTGACCTCGTGCGCACACAATGGCTAGGAGGTGCAGAAACCAAACCTGCTAAAACCACAGCCTGCAGAATAAAAACTGTGAAACAACCGCATAGTCTCACCAGCATCTTCCTCTTCCCGTTGGTCATCATGATCTCAAACATGAAGCGTTTGCTGTCCTCCCTGTGGACCTCCCGAACAGACTGAACCTAAACAAACAGGTGGGTTATAAACCTGGACGCAGACATTTAATGATCACTTAAACAATTAAATGTTGAAGAAGAGAAAAGAGAGAAGGCCTTACTGTGTAAATGTAGTAATAACCTCTGAGGTGTGACTGTGAAGAGAACAATATAGACACAACAACTTTAACAGTTCAGTCAGGTTCATGACAGGGAACACTGCATTTTGGATCGACTACCCTTCTAAGAATCTACTGACAAATGACCATTTCAGAGAAGAAGAAGAAAATAAGAGGGTAAAAGAAAACATGTAGAAATGTCCACTTAGATTTTAAGATGGACTGATTCAATTTTTGAGGATGTACAGTCGAGGTCAAAGCCCTGAATGTTCATCAATGTTTCCTCAAATAACACTTACAGAGATTAAAGAGCCCATATTCTGCTTTTTCTTTAGCTTAATATGCCCTTTTGTATGTTTTACATCTCTCTCTCTCTGCGTGATTCTCTGAACAAGCCCAGAAGCCCACAGCATCAGGACTTCTCCTTCTGCCCCTGGTTACAGCGCCAGTAGCTGCTTAGAATAGACCTACCAGTGCGACATCCTACCTTAGTTTCATCAGCAGTTTAATCCCATTGGCTCAGGGTAGAAACCCCAGAACAGAGCATACATGTAAGATTGAATGCAGAGTTTTTGACAACATGCAGAGCAGCGCTGAACTGGCCAATCACCACAGAGTTGACCTGCAAACTAATGAGAGCAGACCTGGCTCATGTGGGGAAGGGGGCCTTAAAGGGGCAGGAGCTCTAACAGGGTGTACCGGACAGACTGACAGAACAGCCGGATCAGGAGTTCTCAGCATATGAAAGCTTAACTGATTGTGAACATGTTCTCTCAGTCCTTAAAAATGAAGAAATGATCCACAATTTAGACAAATTTTGCACTCTTTAATTAAAAGAATCTGGCTTAAGAGTGATCATATTAGATTTGAGAGGTCATAGGTCAAAGCAAAAGGTAACCTTCAGGGTTGTAAATAGTGAGACAATGCAGAAACGCCATAAACTGCAGTTCCTCAAGTGTCCACTTGAGGCTGTCTGCAGGAAACCTAGAGGCAGTATGAATGGACTGTTTTCATCACCTGAAGTAGAAGTGATCAGAGAGCACAAATGACAATTTTGACGTCAGACAAGTTTTAATTCCAGAAGTACGTCGTCTTTCGCTGTGTTTTTAGCCGTGAACATTTAACAGGTTCAAAGCAAAACGTAGTGAGGCAGAACCTTGAGTATTAGCCAGACTTGACATTGGTGTGTGCCAGTATTGAACTTCTCTCTACCAAATAATTTAAAGGATTAGTTTACTTAATTCCAGATCTTATTGCTTAAACTATATATATATATATATATATATATATATATATATATATATATATATATATGAGAATATATCTTATTTGTATTTGTTTGTGTCTTGTTAAACAAATGTTATCAAGTGGAACATCTGAACCGTGTTTGTTTGTTTTTTGAGTTTAACTTAATTTGACAAATTGAACTGGGGAGCCTTGGATTTTGCACTTGTGTGAGATTTTTAAGAGGAACAAAAATGTGTAAAACTGCCCTACCATGCAATGTTACAAAATCTAAAGTTTTGGAAATCATGGACATAACTGGTGTTCCCATGATTTACAACTTAAGCCCAATTGACAGTGCCATTTCAAGGCGTAATATTTTCCCCTTTGTGGCATTTTGTCTCCACTGTGAGCATCTTGAAGGCGGAATGAAGGGAACAAGGTGATCCCCTCTCTGTTCCGGCTCCAGAGGTAGTAACAGAGACATCATATTGGAGAGAGGGAGTTCAGTGGGAGACAGGAGCGCTGCGAGTGAGAGTCTCTGCCTTTATGTTTATGTAGGGGCACACGCCATGTCCCATGCATCAAAGTCATATCGCAGCGTGAAATGACACAGATATGATGGCCTCGCAGAGTGAATGTGAATGTCTAGGTGTAAATATAGCGGATCCTTGTTGCAATGCTTTTACGTGAAGACCCTGTGACTTCTGCTTTACTTTCAAGCAAACTCTCAGAGTCACTCTCACTCAGCACGTCAAGCTTTACAGCTTCATCCTCCTGAGTATCAATTATCAATTTCCTGAGGTCAATTTTCAGTAGGATATGGGGCACCAGATTCTGAGACATCTAAAAAAATGTCTTTGTAAAAAGTTACTAAAGGTGCTTATAGAAACATTTTATTGCCTGTCACTGACTCACATTGTATTTTTATAAATGTCATCTTAGCTATTTTCATTTCTTTGGGTTAGGGTTAGGCCTTGTTTATTTGTGTTTTTCATTGTAATGATATAACTTCCATAGACATGATTCATCTTACGGTGTGGATGTTATTGTAATTATTGGTATGTTCTGATTTTGAACAGTTTGTGATTCACTTTGAGACATTAATGTCTTTGAATTTTACACAAATGTCGGCTAAATTAACAGGTAAACTGTTTAGACTTTGGAGGGTCAAACGTCCTTGGGTCACATGATCATCCTTTGCTTGTTTACATGCTATCTCAAGAGCTTCTTGAAGGATTTCTATCAAACTTTGCTCAGATTTCCTCACTTGCTTATTAATATACTGATCATGTTTTGTAAGTAAAAAGTTAAAGACTGAGGCACAATCATCTCACACCTGTTAGACTTCTTTGAATCAAACTACCACAAAAACCACAGCAGCCCCTCTTGGCTCTTCACTGTGCTCTCACTTTCTGGCACCTATGTGTCTATTAAATGCAAAACACTTTAACAGGCTGGGAGTTAGCTTAAGGTCCCCAGCTGTATTAAGAAATACATGAACAACTTGCAGAGTCATTTTTCTCTCAGGTATAAAGGCGTGTGATTTGAGCGTGGGAGTAATGATTGTTCTCCTTTGTGGCTGGCAGACGGCGTCCCTTTGTTTTGGTTTCTACCTCCAGGCGGTCGTGTTTGTGGCAGCGTTTGTTGGTCTGCTTGTTTGTTAGATTGTGAACAGGATAACTCAAAAAGCTATGAACATGTTTTAATTATATTTTCAGGGGATGTTGATCATGGCACAAGGAAGAGTCGTATGGTTTTGGTGATCTGAATCCAGATGTAGATCCATGATTTTTAAAGGATTTTGTTAACATCATGAGATAGAGTAATTTTCCACATTTTTGACAATAACTGAATGAGTTTTAAACGTTATTCGTAGACATTTTTAAGAAACACTGGTCATGGTACAAGGAAGAAATGATTCGAATTTGGTGATCCAAATCCTTATGCGGATCCAGGACTTTTTTTTAAGGATTTGCTGACAGTGTGAGATAGGGCAGTTTTTCACATTTTTGAGAATAACTCACCCAGCAATGGTGGACATGCCTTGGCAAAGATTTTTGTTCTTGAAGCATTTCTTGTTCAAAATAACCTTAACAAACAAACATTCACATTTGTCCTCTGTTTTGGTAATAACATCAGAGGTTATTCTTGGTCTGTAAAAAGTGGTATTGATGCATGTCTACTCTACTTTAAATCAATCAAAACTTAATTAAAACCAAGATTAGGGGTGCATGACATTGGATTTTTGACCATCGCCAATATGCCGATATTTCCAAGTGCTTTATTACCCATACCAATAGTTATGTTAAGAGCATAAAGTCTTTACTCGAGAAAAATTGACACTAGTTACTTTAAGAGTGATGGTTTTCTGTGTAGGTAGAAGATGTAAAACATGAAAACAACCATCTCCCTCCTGAAAACATGAACTCTTGATTTTTAAATGTACCCATGCGGTGATGATGAGGTGAAGAAATATGGTCCATACATGTATTTTAACGATTTAACTAATGATAAATGGGATATACATGTATGGTCGATATATTGGCTGTGAATATAGGCAAAAATTTCGATATCTGCCAATAACTATATTTAACTTTTTAGGCCAATATCTGTTGATACCAATACTGTACCAATAATACATGCACCCCTAACCCCTAGTGTTCACACAAAAACTACCAAAATAACTAAAACATATCTGCTTTAAATAAAAAAAAAAGTCAAAACTAGATAAAAGAATAAAACCACAATAATCTGATTGAACAAATATACTGAACACAGTGTGTTGGGAGCTGATATTTCCCCCTATATGTCATAAAAGTTTACTCACAGCGCTGCAGTTCTCCTTTGTGTAGAAGAACAGAGTCGTGTTGTGAAGCCTGAACCAGTAAGTGGCCCATCTTAACTTCTAAATGGAGAGAAAAGTAGATATATGTCAGAAATACAGAGACACTTTTATTGATGAAAGAACATGAACTGGTCTGTTTCTTACCATTGTGTCTTTTCTTTTCTGCAGGAAGCCCTCAAACAGTAACTTGGTCCCGTCCACAGACATGTCAGACCCTCGATGGTATTTTCACGCTGTGGCTGCTGCTCTAATAAAGACTCTACCTGAGTGAGTCAGTGTTTGACTTCCTCCTCGTGAAAGCTTAGAGCAGCATTGTTCACCAATGCACCTCTGACTCACTTCTCTATTCTGCTTCACATAAGTCCTCTTAGTTAACATAAACATTCAAGCCAGCGCTCTCTTTTCTCCTAAAAAAAATACTCCTACACACCGTCTAAATTGTGCAAGTTTGATGCGTTTTCCAAATTCTGTGGTTGTCAAAAAAATCAACTTAACTTCTATGTGCTTGAAAACTCCAGTCTTTAACTATGATGTTATTAATGAATCCAGACGGGGAAGTGAAAATAATATTGCATGACTATTTCTTTTGTGGTTGTTTATTGAACATTTGTAGAGTGACCTGTATGTTTAAGTCAAACATTCACATACTATTAATGTTTTGTAATTTAACTTTTGATATAGAGGGCTGTTGTTTTGTTTCTAAGTGGTCTCATTCACCAATCATGACACCTTCTGCCTTTAGGGTTGACTCAAAAATCTCCTTTTTGATCAATCTGTCAGGGCTGGCTCAAGCTTGGACCAGCTCGGATATAAAACTGGAGGTCCATTATAAAAAAGTCTGCTTTGGATGTAACTCTGCAGACAACATCACTATTTTAACAAACTGACAATTATTTATGTGAACAAATTAAAGGGAGAGGAAATATTATCAGTAGAATATGTGATTTTCTGTTTATGTCAAGTTGTACATTTCTAATGAAAGACTGATATTACCTGTAGAGCTGGGCGATATGGGCTAAAAATAAAATCCCCGACTTTTTCCACAACACTCGATTTACTATTTTAATTGTTTTTTTCCCCAAAAAATAAAAACCTCCAAGTGACACACAAGTTACACAAGTCAAGTTTTGCCTTTATGTTGTCAAAATATATTACAAAACTAAACAGAATTACCCTTATACAGTTAAAGTGCATGTCATAAAATGCTTATTATGTAGTCGGTAGGCCTGTCTACATAAACACTGAAAGCTAAGCTATTTTCACAGTAAATTAACATGGAACTAAACAGTTTTTAATCTCATTTATAAAACAAATACAAGCCTAAACATGCACTTGTTAAAAACCCAACATCCTGAAAACTGTACATTTTCAGTATGTATATATTTCAAAGACTGCAACAACTTACAATTGGAGTAAGTCATGAAAAAAATCTCTATTTTTCATTTTTAAATCTTCTGCAGAAAAAAATAATAATTAATGGAGTTAATCAATATATTGCCCAGCCCTAATTACTTGTTAAACTAGAAGTGCTCAGAAAGCAAAACCTCTGCCAAGCCATTTCCAACATCGTCAGGCAAATTATTGTCAAAAATGCAGAAACTGTCCTTTCTCACACTGTGTCACAGAAAAAATTCCTGGATCCGCTTCTGGATTTGAATCACCACTGAATCTTATCACTTCCTTCTTGTGCCATAACCAACCTGTACCAAAAACTGTTGTGAGAATCTGTTAAGAACTTTTGAGGTATTAGTGAAAATACTGAAACTGCCCTATCCCCAATTCTAAACAAATCCTTCAAAAAAATCTGGATCCACATCTGGATTCGGATCTCCATAAAAATCAAAACACTTCTTACTTGTGCCATGTCCTCAAAATCCATCGAGACATTTTGAGTTATCGTGTTTATAATCTGGCAAACAAACTAACAGACACTGGCAAAAACACAAACTCCTTGGCAAGAGATATCATGATTATCATGTTTTTATTACTTTTCTGGGACGTCAGCCACCAACTACTCACCCAGGCACTGCACAACATTGACTTAAATCACGATCAAACTGAAAAGATTTTGGGAGTCAAAGGTCAAAGTCCCTGTGACCTCAGATCTTTTTAGAAAGCATGTTCCTACACCTTTAAATATATACTTTTTTATCAATCATAAAACTACAAAAATCACCTCTGCTCCTCCTTATGATAGGGCAGCAACCCAAACCTGAAAATAAAATTGCCAAAACCTGTAGTACCCCGAGTGTCCACTTGAGGCTGGCTGCAGAAACCTGACACTTTGATGATTGTGTGCCAGTTTTTATGCCTAAATAAACATCTTTACAGTCTGATTTAAAGAATGGCTTCAGTCTTAATATATTAATCATCCGTGTGTTCTCAATGTGAAAAGGGTGTTTTTTTTTATATTGTACGCATTTTTATAAATTTATTGATTTCTGTTTTTGGAAATCAGGACATGGTTGACAAGACTGCACGTCCGCCTCTACACGGCCTCTTTGTCTCTGTCTCTCCATGGCAGTGTCCACTAGGCGCCTCCATCAATCAATCAATCAATCAATCAATCTTTTTTTTTTTTTTGAATAGGACCAATTCATAACAAGTGTTATCTCAAGACACTTTACAATAGAGCAGACTGAAGACAAGCTCTTCATTTTATGGATACACATATATGCATACATACATGTAAAATACACATATACATATATATATACAAATACATACATCCAACACCCAACATGAATCCATCATGTTGGCAAGAAAAAACCTGTTTAGCAGCAGGAAATCTTGAATGTGGATCCATTTCCATGTAGGACAGGTCTCTACCAAAGCTGTGTTGGGTGTGTGGGTGAAGGAAGGGAGGTGGGAGACAAGTGGATTAAAGTAAGAACTAAAGCTAGTGACAGATCCATGGACCAATCATGGACCTGTCTTCGTTATATTTGTCTCTGCTGAATATAAATTTATTAGAGGTTAGCCCCTTGAGATGCAGCATTTGGTTTTGAGAAGGGTCCTCATGTCTGTATGATCGTAGTGATAGCTTTTATGGAAGCCCAGACGATAAATCCGTCCCCACCACATTTGTCTTTGTTGAGTATAAATTCATTAAAGGTGAGCCTCTTGAGATGTGGCATCTCATTTTCAAGAGGGACTTCATGTCTATATGGTGCTAAAGATAGTCAATATAGATGTATAATCAACCACTCCACAATGTTTCAAAGACTCCTTGATCATCAAACATCTGACGTCACATGGCTCTACAGTCTCTGCCTTCGACCAATCTCTGCTCTTTCACAGTGAGACATTTGTAAACCTCAGAGGCATTGAACTGTCGGGCAGAAGTGTTTCAGAAATGAACCTCAAACACAAGAACATCAGTGGGTGTAAATGTCATTTATTACAGATTTTTAAAACCATTTTGTTTTCCTTGTTGCAGTTCAATCGCCGCTTCACCCACACACACACGGCCGTGCCAGATCGTACATTTTTACTGTAAATGCTGAAAAAAAAGAGAAAAATGAGAAGAAACACTTCTGTAGTTTTAAGGTGGGAGAGGTGCGCTGAATGCCTGTTAATAGCTTAATCTTCTACAGTGCCTCTAACATCATAAAAATATAATAATGAGGGATGAAGCTCTATTTGAAAACCAGAAAAATAAAAACAGTCATGATACATCTGCAGGACAAGCTTTGATAATACTAAATACAAAAATACATGGAAAAATGTAAATCCCTCCATCTGTTTCATGCAGTGCACTCAAAACAGAGCAGAAAAAACAAAGAAAAATGGTTAATAAATTAACACACAAATAAACAAGTGCATGACGTCCATGACCTTTCTAGTGTTAGATGTAGAAACCTCATGAAGGCGTTACTGTCTACGAGTCCAATCCTAAAACTTTGAGGAATAAGTACATAATATTTACTGCATATACAGGTCTATAAACAGAATCGAGTCCCTTTAAGGTGATTATGGCTGTTTCTCTGTGGTCTCCTTAAACTCATGATAATACTGACCTGAGAAAATAAAAAACAACAGGACTGGATCTGCTGAAAAAACCCAGCGACTTATAATGTCTGATCTGGACTAGACTAGATCACAGAATAACTCATGAAGAGGTGACGAGTGAAACTCTTCCCCAGAACATAAATCACCTGCAATTTCCACATTGACTGTCTGCAAAGTGTTCAGTCTGCGCTGGATCCTCTCTAATCGACCTTTGGATGCCCCTGAAAGCATTGAGATCTGTAACCAGCATGTCAGGTTTGCCAAAACTCTGCTCTGTTCGAGATACAAGCTTGTTTTTTTATTAGCCGACGCTGCACGCGCCAATCTGAGCAGAGCAGATCCACCAGTCAGGAAGTCAAACTCAGGCAGTATTGAGTAAGTTATGATACCGTGTTACATACTGAAATAAAAATAAACGTTTAAATCACCATAAAAATAAATCCTTGAACCAGTCGAAGGGGGCGTTCAAATACAGACGAAGCTAACAAAGCAGAGTCCATAAAACTGGTGTTTCCTGTGACTGCACGCCCAGCAGACGTTTTCTCTGCCTATGTGCGACGTGATTTTCCATCATACATGAAAGATGAAAAATGATCATATATTTCACTCAGGACGGGAAGTCACAGCGCTCATTTATGTCAATTTTTGCCAAAGCAGACAAATTATAGTGTCCTCCGTGAGCCAACTGTAGTTCTTTTAAGCATATCACAGATCCAGAGGGAGAAAGTCCTTTACATTAACTGCTCGAGTGAAAACCCACTTCAAGTGCTGTGTGTGTGGGAGCAAGGCTGACAGCTGGACAACAATTCAAACCTATTTTCTGTGTATTTCATTTGGTTGCATGTGTGTGGACGCAGATCCTCTCTACATGCGCTCTGCCCCTGAAGGTGATGCGTCGCAGCGAACTACGTGATCCAGTGAATGTGTGGACTCCACCAACACCCTACAACCTTATTTACAGCCCATAATCTGCATCTCTGCTGATTTTTGACTCACGATCTCACAACTAGCTGTGCACAAGCAGAAAGTTTGGCTCATGTAGAAAGTCAATACTGCGCTTTTCCAAGTTTTAAACACCCTTTAGTGTGTTTACCATGTCTCCTCCATATGATGGAGTGCTTCTATGATCAAGAAGCAAAGTGCGGCGTCAGGGCTTCTCCCTCCACCCCTGCGTACAGTGCCAGTAGCTGCCTGAAATGGCCCATTCCCTCTGCACCCCTACATAAACCCACCAGTGACACCCTGCCATCTTTTCATCATCAGTTTAAGCTCATGGCTCAAGCTGGCAAGTTCAGTGCAGAGCAGAGACAGTAGAAAGAAAGCAGAAATCCAGATTCGTTCACATGGTGAAGGGAGTGACAGAAGACTGCGAAGATTGAAAAGGGGAATGACTCAACCCTCCCATTTGCTCTGCTAAGGGGACATGAGGACTAAGTGGGGGACTCTGCTTTTTTGTGAAGGTGGACACATGCCATGTTGCACAAATGCAAGTAGTACCGCACTGTGAATTGACACAGATATCATGTTCTCACAGAATTAATGTGAATATCTCGAGTTCTTACGATGAAGTTTCTTTTAGCTGCTTTAGTCCACTTAAAAAACAGGGCAAAAGTGAGAATACAGGTGGATCAGGTATATGCAGAATGTAAAACTAGAAGATTTTTTGGACATCAGTGTTTGTGAACAAACTCTAGCAAATATCAAAAACCAAATTCATGAACTTGAGTTAAGGCAAAAAAAATGAGCTCCTTAAATGATCATGAGCCAAAGCTATTTCACTGAAAACAGCACCGGGCTTCTGAGCTCACACTTCATGTCAGCTTGTTTGCTGAATCTGCTAATGCACATGAGTGCACATCTGTGGTTAACTTTCAGCTGCGTTCAAGTTGCGTGCCAGTCTGTAGAAGAGAAACAAAAACTGCAGACGCTTCAAGAATTTACTGTTTCTCTTTTTTTTGTCCCTTGCAGCAAAAAGGGAAAGTAAAATAGGGCTGGTGTTTCAGTTCACTAATGGACTACATGACTTGCAAAATGGATGCATCATGTTACTTTTCATAACAGAATAATCTGAGTTCTCTAGAAGTTTACTTTGTAAAGCCTGATATATACTTCAGCATCAAAGCTTCTAGTCTTTATTTTAAGGCCGCACAGCCCTGAATAGATGCAGGAGCAACACTCACAGGGTGTTGTGCACCTCCTCAAAAATGCAGGTTTGCACTGAAACACCACAGACTGTAAGCCCTGTGATTGTTCTGCGGCACGGCTCTGGATGAGTCCCAGTCTCTGTGTGCGTCTCTGGGGTTATTTTGTGAACTATGATTTGACAAAAAGGCTGCAGGAGGCAGGGCAAACAAAATTTGACAGGCTCTATTACATCCTCTGTCTGTCTGAACTGATTCAGCAGCTGTTATCTTCTCTGAGGTTTCCTCTGTTTTTGTCTTTACAACAATTGCACTGTGGTCAACAGCTGCTCATTATTCAACAGCTCTGTGCTCTAGCATTATCTCTGCTTTCTTGTGCATACATCAGCAGAGAAAGTTTCAGGACCTGAAACAGACACACTGATGCACAAGTATAAACACCTTAATAAAGAAGTCTAAAACAGTAATAGTACTCTACCCCCAGAGCTGGACGTGAAGATGCACAGAGCATCTGGTCAAATATCAAAATAAAACGCCACAAACTCGACCTTCAAACTTATGGTGGAGAAAATATCTGCAGTAAAGGGGCGTTCATACAGACATGAAGCTAGAAAAGCCAGGTAAGAGCAGTAAAACCTAAGGATGGGAATCAGACCCATTCCAGTTGAGAATTGATAACTCCCTCAAAGAATCAATATTATTTGGGTTTTTGCTTAACAATTCATTCCACTTTTTCCTGCATGCCTTGCAAATTAAAGACATTACACTCTCATTAGAGGCAACCAGCAAAATAAAAACAAAGAAGTCAAAAATGTAATCATGCAGGGGGCAGAAGAGGTCAAATTTGTGGCTGAATTTTCAACTAAATTAAACTGACCGCTTTTAATTGGTGGCATTTAACTATGCAGCACCATGTTGAATATTACGAGTGTCGTGTTTGATGTTGTTGCCACTGAAGACCTTTTACAAACAGATAATCCACAGGAATCAATGAAAAATCTGATCCAGAAGCAGAATCATTAATGGCCTTAGTATCAGTATAATCTTATTAAAACCACTGTTTTCATAAAGAACAGCGTGCCTGCATTTTTCTCTGCTGCTGTCAAACAGTTTTCCAACATTTTTTGAGCACCATTAAAGTTGAAAAATGTTCAACTTTCTGCTAAAGATGCAGAGTTGTAGCTCTTGTAATGTCACTTTTAGCCAAAGCAGATGCAAATAAAGATAGAAAGAAGTGAGGAAACAGGGGTAGCAGAGTGCTGATGCCCTCGATGAGCCAACTGTAGCTTTGTTTGGGAGTATTATGAATCGTTCTGACGGAGAAGGGAGCAGGAAAGACTTCTTTAAACAGATGAGTTACCAAGTGAGCAAAGCTGAGAGCGCAGCATTTGTTCAAAGTTTCCACTAATTTCATTTGGCTGCGGTTCTGTGGACACAGACCCTGTATACATGCACCCCCTGTCTTTTTTCAGCTCGCACCTTTCTGTGCCCCTGCCTATGATGTTGTGTTATCACTATTTCAACATAAAGAGTCACAACAGATGTCAAATAAACTGGGAGTCAACCTGGGACATGCAAAGAAACCTGCTGTTATACATCTTCCAGCATGACTTTGTGATTTCGCACCTGTCGTCTGCACCTCACTCTGGTTCAGAGACGGACTCTATGAGCCGGGGAGTTCCCCTTGAGTTGGAGCAAAACCGCGGCGCAGACGGAAACTCTGGAGACGTCAGCTTTGTGGAAATTACAGGTTATGATGGCTGACTTGGACACTCGACCTCTAACAACTACAATGAATTCCTTTACAAAAAAACAAGCTGCAAATTCAGAGATAGGGTCGTCAAGATCCCAACATCTTTTGAAAGTTGAACAATATCGAGATCTTTTTGATATCATGGCTTAAAACGGGAAATTCTAGGCACCCAAATTCAGTCATTACAAATGCAGTTGTGCAAAAACAACAATGGGGATGGAAGGTTTTTATATTTTAACTTTAGCAGTCTGGGTTGTAGAACGACAGAAACTTCAGTATAGTAATCAAAAAAAAGTCAAATACTGATCATGTGTTTGATAGCATGGGAACAAGAACAGAAGCCTGAGGCACTTAAAATTAGATTATGTCTTGTTTTTAATTGGCAAAGACTCTAAGCTCACTCCTGCACACTCCCTAGCTTACAAGGTTGTGCCAGTGTTTGTGCAAATTAAAGTAATATGCAGGTGTTGGCTCGTGATTTAAGATGGATTTGTTCCACTCCTAGTCACCTGCCTTTTTTGAAGCCATGATACTTTTTCAATAGAATTGTTCACTAAAATATCTGTGAAAAGTACCAAAATATTCAATATTTATCCATTTTAAATTGTCATTCAGTCTGAATTTGCAGCAAGGTCTTCCAAATGTATTCTGGACCTTTGCATGTCCATGGTCTCAGTCAGCCACCACCAGAAACAAAAATAAATCACAGCCTTCACTTTAAATCATAAAAAATGAACGCAGGATTTTGCCCCTCTGTTGTTGCATCGTGGGATGGAGATGACGTGGAGGATACTGCCCCGGTGGGTCGATCAGTCTTTTTGTCTTTTTGAGTCTTTCAGGTAGAAGAGAGGGCAGCCACACAGAGGAGGAGGAGGGAGTCTCATGCTGTCTCTTCACCGCTGTTTGAGGAGCGCTCTGTACATGGCGAAGCCCAGCACGGCGCACACGGTGGCGCCGACGCTCGCTCTCAGCCAGAAGGTGGAGTTCTTCAGGTCGGCCTGGGCCATGTGCCTGAGAGGGGGAGAAGAGAGAGGAGGTGAGGGAAGAGAATAAACCGAGGAGAAAGAGGGAGGAGCTTTGAGAAGCACAGTGAAGCCACAGCAGGAGGAGAAGCCGAATGACAAAACAAAGGCATGTGTTCTCTCTAGGGCCGGGCAACATGGCGGATTTTTAAGATACATATGGTGAAAAACATCTCTGTTACAGAAATTTCAATATTACAGTTTAAGTTGTATCATCACGTTATAATTTCCTCTGACTGAATCTGGATTTATGGTAAAAAATGCAAATTAAAAACACAAAAGTGATTTGAGACACAAAAAAGGAGAAATAATCACAAAATACTAAATGAATGAAAGAACAAATAAAAACAAAACAACGGTAAACAAAAGTGAAAAAAATAAACAATGAAAATAAAAGAATACAAATAAAAGAAACAAAAACAATAAAATCATGTTTCATTTTTCTATATATTAATGAATTTGTTTGTTTTTTTATTGTTTTTTAATATGTTGTGTAGTTTCATTGTTGTATTTTATAATTTGACTTTGTTTTTTTGGATTTGTTGCTGCATTTTTCTAATTGTGTCATCTGAACTGTAAAGTTTTCTGATTTGTTATAGTTTTCAAAACGTAGTGATTTTTATTTGAATGTTGTGTTTGATTTGTTTTTTATGATTTGTTGAGGAATATTCCATTTTGTTGTGTTTTTATGTGTTACTGTGTTTTCTGATTTGTTTATTTTTCTGTATTATTTTTCAATCTGCTGTGAATTTTGAGGCATTTTTCATTTTTTGATGGGCTTTCTGATTTGTTGGATTGTTTTCTGTACTGTGGTTTTTCATCTGATGTGTATTTTCGAGGTGTTTTTTGTTGTGCTTTTTTATTTTTGTTGTGTTTTGGATTTGTTGTTACCTTTTCATGGCCAGTTTATTTGTTTTTCTTTGTTGTTGTGTTTTGCCCTGTAGGTTCACCATAAGCCATTGAAAAGTATAATGACAAATTAATTGATTAAAAAATAAAAACACATCTCGTCCTGAGTTGTCCACACTGTCTTCTGCATTTTGTTTAAAGATAGATACTGAATATCTCAAGTTTCTGTACTTTTGATACCACCAACTAACAAAATAAAGTATATTTTATCATTTTCAAACACCTGCCATTTAGAGGTTACAAATTTTAGACAAACTTGCTGGACATGAAAGTTTCCAATGTTTCTGCAAGTGAGACAGTGTGCTGATGTTTGTCTGCAATACTTGATTAAAAAGAACAAAAATATTGTCCATTATATTTTGGCTTTGACTTAGTCTGAAACAGGTTTTTAATATTGGTCAATTTTTCATTAGAATCACCTCAAAGTTTAGTTTTCCAGTATTCTGACATTTTTATGTCACATGAAAATATTGATTAAATTTGTGTTGTGCAATTGAACCCAAAAGTGTCTCAGTATCATTTTTGATCCACACTGCCCAGCCCGAGCTCTCAGCTGCAATCATCCTGAATCAGGACCCTGAATGACAAACTTAGCAGCTCAAAACAGGAACTCGTGCCTTCTTCTGACATTTGGAGACGTTTTTATTGGAGGAACAGCAGCAGAGGAAAGACGAAGCGACTGGACAGAAAGAAGCAGAAGATGGACGACAAGAAGCTGCTGATTTTCACCACGAGGTAGAAAAAAGAGGAGAGTGTGAGCAGTTCACTGTTTGAAGAATGTTACCTGACACAGAGCCAGCTGATCTGGCAAAAAGCAGAAACACTGAGGAACTACGAAGACTTGGACAAAAGCGAAGCACAGCAGAAAGCCATGAAAACAAAACAAAATGAGGGAATTCTTCACCCGTAAAACAAATCCTCTCCAGCAGCTCCTTTAAACCCCAACAGCCACAAGAAATAAGGACTTCGACAAGATCACAGAGTCTAAAACATTTCCTCTCCACGCAAGAAAACATAACGTCACCAGAGGGAGCAGTTAAACGTTTGAGAGCTTAAGAAGGTGACGGGCAGTAGATTTAACAAAAACATTAAATGATCTGTCTTGAAACTTCTTTGGTTTCAAGGCAGAAAATCTTACAGAATTCCTGTTCAGGGTTCAAATTTGGACCTTTTTAGGCCTGACCAGTAAAAATTAAAACCTTATTTTGCACCATGCAGCACTGGCACGCAGTCATTCCCAATTAAATCTACATTTTAATTTAAGTGAACTTAAAAGTGCTTTTAGTTTCACAGGATCTGGAGCTTCATCCCATCACTGAACATCGTCATGTATTCACCATTTTCATCCTCTCCACTCCCCCGATCTCAGACACACTTTTTCATTTTTATTTTACCTTTCTGGGGGATTTGGCGGCTCGGCAGAGGCCTCCATAAAGACGGACCCCTCCAGGTCTGAGACGGCTGAAACCTGCTGAGTCAGGCTGACACCCTCCTCTGACAGCAGGGAGCCCCCCACCGCCTCCACCCAGCCCACCAGCCTCCCACACGAACAAACACACACACATGGACACACAACAACACCAGGTCACACTGACTCCTGGGTGTGTGGACACTCAAATGAACAAAGATAAGAGGGAGAGCTGGGAGATCAGACTTAGTTCAGGCTTATGTTACAGCTAACAGATGTCTGGTTTCACCAAAAAGACTTGGACAATAAAACTAAATAAAAAATGAAAACAAAACAAATAAATTGACTGAAATATTTTAAATGAAAAAAATTCTTAAATGGTTTTTTTTTGCTGGAAGAATATCAATTTCATCAGCTACACGGCCAATATTTTTTAGTCTGATATAAGGATTTTAAGCTTTAAAACCAAATGTGAACAAAACTGATTGTGTCACAGAAAAAGTCATGAAACTATGCTATCATTTAGACTGAAAGTTTTTAGCCAAATGTGCTGTTTTTGGCCACTTTATATATTATTATCTTTCTTTTAAACTGAACAGGTTTTTCAATTGCTTCAATAAAACCAAGAGAAGAAAAACGTGGGTCTATTCTGGAGAGTAAATTGATTTTATCACCCAGCTCTACCCTGCTTCATAAACATAAACAAAAACCGTTAAAGCTCAAGCCCAACCAGAACTGCAGACCTGCAAAAACATCACCACACACTTTAAAATGGTGCAAACAAAAAGTCAAATAAACCAACTGTACACACCACATGACAGCCAGAGATGGCAGAACATTTTGAATAAATTAAAGTAGTGCTGGGCAACAGATCGGTTAAATCGATTCATCTGAATAATTTTCTGGAGAAGATTTAAAAATTAAAAATCGAGATTTTTTCTTGACTTACTCCAACTGTAAGTTGTTGGAATGTTTGAAAATTCAAATACTGAAAATTTACAGTTCTTATGACTAAAGACCCTGTCAGGTTCTGAACAAGCACGTTTGTTAGGCTAATATTTGTTTTTTAAATGAGATTAAATAGAGAGATCCATGTTAATATGCTGTAAAATGGCTCAGCTTTCAGTGTTTATGTTTCAGTGTTAAACTACATAAACGACATTTTATGACATGTGCTTTAACTTTAACATGGAAATTCTGTTTGGTTTTAGAATATATTTTGACAACATGAAGGCAAAACTTGATTGATTAATGTCATTTTTGTGTCACTTGGAGTTTTGTTTGTTTTTTCTTTTTTTGAAAGGGAAAAAAAATCAATTAAAATCGTGAATGCAAGTAACAAGATAAGCATACATGCAAACAGCTTCTGTAGCAGCTTTATCAGGTCTAGACGGTGTTTCTTTATTAAATGAAAAACAAATAACATGACAAACTTCTCTACAGAAAGTATATTTCCACTCCAATCTGACGTTTTGACAAGTTTGTTCTACAAAGTAGCTCACGCTTTGTAACATGCCCGACTCGCTGATGAAACAACAGTAGGATGTCACAGTGGTAGGTCTATCTGGTGGTGACATTAAATTTTTTCAAAGCTGTTTAAACACATGCAACCCTGATATTTCCAGGAAAATACCTACACCTATGCTTCCCTGACCTTCTTGTTCACACTTCCCCTCAGCAGGAAAATTAGCTGCAGTTTGCATGTCAATCGATGGAGGCATCAGGAAAGGAAAAACTGGGGGCAGCAGGTAAATTTCAGGGCGAATTAGGGCTGAAAGATTTATCGTTTTCGGATCAAAATCGCAATTTCAGACAAAGCAATCATGTGATCGCCAAAGCTGCAGTTTTTTTGTAGCACTCCTGACTGACCCAGGATCTGTTTGTCAACTATTTTACACAAACTATCCTACAAATTTACAGGCAATTTGCATTTACACAAGTGCTGGTAAGCAGGTCAACAACACAAAGCCTCTGTGAAGGAGTAGAAGTTGGAGTATCCTTTAAATAATGAAAACAGTTTATCATCAATATTAGATGATGAATAATGTGTTATGTGCTTTTGATCATTTATTTCCTTACTGTTATCTGACTGTAAACATAGTGAATATTGCACTAAAGCTTGATTTTAAGAAAATCATGAATCGAATTGAAATCTTAATATCTGCCAGTTCAATCACAATTAGACCTTTTCCTAAAATCATTCTGCCCTAGGGTGAATCCTGCTGTTTGTGTTCACACCAGTGTTATTTCACTGGTTTTACATTTAAGTGTTAAGTGCGAGTACTTTTTTAACTAATTGACCAGTCTTGAGTTAACCATGTGAAACATGTTTCTTTAAGATTTTTTCTCTTCTTTGACCAATTTCTTATTAAGAGATGGAGATATATTTTACTCCGATAAGAGGAAACTTTTGTAATTCAGTATTTTTTTTTATGATTAAAATGTGATGAATTATTAACTGTATTATTTTGTCTTAATTACACTGCAGCCTGGGTTGAGGCTGAGAGTCCTGAGTGTTGTGAAAATAAAAAAACAGTATCAGAGCCAGTCAATCGACCCACTTTCCAGCTGACACGGTGCCTTCAGTGCGAGGTGACGGACCCTTCAGCTGCCAGGGCTGAACTATTCAAGAGTCATGCTATTAATAGAGCCAGAAACTCCAAGAGATTAAACCATACACACGGAGGTGTTAGTAATGGATGCAACACATCAGAACAAAGCTCTGTCTCAGGTCATGAAGGCCCAACAGCTTTTTAAGTCAATCAAACTCAAATACAGACACACTGCTGCACAATCTGGACACCCACAACGACTCAAACCCTGAATCTGCTTTATTAAACGTTCCCGTCTTACTCCAAACACCAAGCTCTTTTTACTGCAAAGACCTCTAAAACTAAAGACTGTGGCATGCCTTCGGTAACTCAGAGAGGTAGATTACAGCTGAGACATGCAGCAGAAGAGCATGCAGGTTAGCAGAGGGTGAAAACATGCAGGAGGAAGAGGAAGAGGGGCAGCCAAAAACACGTGTCTGAACACCTGAGAGGTGGAAAGAAAAACACGGAGACAGAGGACAGGACGAACAGGACGGGGAAAAACAGGATGAAATGACATGTACAGTACAATCAGTTTCAACATCAGAGACAACATTTTCATTTTGAACATCGGGTGATTGCGTTGGTGAAGTCCTAACCTACAGGAGAGCACGTTCACATCTGTTCAAATAACTAAATGCATGTTTGAATCAGGCAGCTCATAAGATTTCAGCAATCTCATGATCTTTCAGGCCTGCTGGTATCAGAGGGACCCTCTGTTCTGAGCAAACCTGGATTCATGATGTCAAACTTTTACAACTAAACAGCTACAGCATCTCCTGTAGACGTAGACTTTGCAGTTAAGAATGGAAATGGGGACAAAGCAAGGCTGAAAGCATCGTTATAAATCATCAAGGGTGGTAAACTGATTAAGGCTGATGCAAACAGGGGTGTATAAAATAGAAACAAACAAACAGATTCATGCGATTTAACAGTAATCAGCACAAAACACGCAGACACTCATGAGGTTTTCAGTTTGATAAGGCACAAATCATAAAAAAACAAACTTTTTATTCATATGACACATTTGTTAGTAAAGATTTACTGTTTGCATATCCACCGCAGGACAAGAAGCCTGTTATTAACTTTGACAAAATATTCCTGAATAACAAACATCTTTTATTCTCAAAGAATTTCAGTTTCATCTGCATTGAAGCCTGTCTGATCAACATAGTTAAGGTGAAGTAACCACACAGCATCATCACACACTGTTACTGAAAATGTCCTTCATATTAACACACCAAAAGAAGTCATGAGGTACTTCACAAAGCATCTTATTCATCAACAGTCTTCTATTCAGTTTTCAGCGTGTTAGTGTCGAGTGAGGGTTTGCACAGCAAAAGCAGAAACAACATGCTTTTCCACACTTAGCCCGACACACGGTCACCTTCCTGGCAAACAGCCGGGGTGTTAGCTGGCACAGAAGGGTCACGCTGCGCCGTGTCAGACTGAACAGAGAGCGGGTGGGCGGGCTGGAGATGGAGCAGAGACCAACACAACTAACATGACTGATGGATTTTAGGTTTGAAACAAAGAATATTTTGATGTTTGTTGTTTTTTGGATGTTAAGAGCTTCTTTTAAAATTAAAAATGAGTCAATATTTGCAAAAAACATCAGTTTGAACATTAAATATCTTGTCTTTGTAGTGTTTTCAACTGAATAAAGGTTGAAAAGGATTGGCAAATCGTATTCTGTTTTCACAATTACACAACGTCCCAGCTTCAGTGGAATTGGGGTTTGTACTCCAAACTAACGCGTTAGCTGCTTGTTTGTGTACGTTAAACCATGGTGAAAGAAGACTAAGGATTCAAATCTTCTCAATAAAACACTGAACTGATCAGTATGACGTTCATTGTTAAACTGCATTTTTCACATATTAGCTCAAAAACTGCCTAATGCGTACTGAGAGACTGTCACCTTGTGTTCTGAAGCAGACCGGTCACAGGGTTTTCAGTCTCGTTTCATTTTAAGATGAAGTTACGTTTTTGGGGATGTGCACGTCAGGCTGTGTTGGTTCAGGTTTAGATCTGTGATAAAGTACAGCGAAGCTTTGACTTGGAAATACAAATCAGTCTATTAACAACAGAGAATATTGATCATAGCCTGATAAATGTCAGACGTTTGGTTACTGAAAGGAGCTTTTGAGTCCAATCCAGAGCTGCTGCCATGTTGAAAAAACTCTCTCAAACTAACTTAAGCCAGAGGTGTACCTGCAGTTTGTCCCTGCGTTTGCATCATGAGCGTTTTTGTTCATTTACTTGCCTGTATGTGAAGCGTGTTTCTAGAGGACACCACTAGAGGGCGCAAAAGACCTCAGACTGTATGCAACAACCTTTGTTAGAAGTAAACTGCAAACATGGTGGTAATTCTGAGAGTCAAAGTAACTTAATAAACACCAATAATCAATAAATATTTGTTGACAGCTGATGACCAGAGGTTAAATCTCACCATCAGCATTGTCCTAACTCTGTTTCTCTGATATTTTCCTTCGTGAACCATGGTAACTGGGTGTAATGAGTTGCCGTGTCAACTGATGACTGGTGGCCAACTGTGCTGAAAGATGTCGTATTCAAAGCACCAGAAAAAGCAGAGGGTGAACCCTTCAGTGCTTCACTCCTAATGCTGATATTTAAAGCTGATATGTTGGCCATACATATCCTATATATCGACAGTAAAATCGGCCAAATACACACATGTATCAAATTGCTTTACTTCATCATCTTTGCACAGACACATCTCAAAAGGAAGATGTTCATTTTTCAGGGTCAAATTTTGTTTTTCTTTTTTAACATCTGTTCCTCATAGAAAATGGACTTTCACATTGAAAGCAAGTCAATGTTCATAAAGTAAAGACTCTCTGCTCTTGATAGAAACATTGGAATCTACAATAATGCACTTGGAAATATCAGTATATTGGCAAAAATCCAATAACATGCAGCCTTGGTTTATATGTGCAAAAATACAGCCAAGGAAACCAAACTAACACAAACATATCTACGGACAAAGTTAACCATGGTGACAACTCCAAGTCATCAATGCACACAGTCACCAGTTAATTTAAAACACCAAACTTATCTCCTTGTTTCCAGACTTCTAAAGTAGAATTTATCATCATCCAGATGAACAGTCTTGTTTGTGTCTGTTCAGTCTCACACATTATTTAGATGTTAATGATCGTGGTCTTGATTTATCAGTTCGTCTTCTAAACTTCATGTTTCTGCAGTTGTATCAACCTGTCATCTCTCCTCTGCCTTACACTTGGTAAAACCAAGTAGTTTACAGCATGTACATCTCCGGCTTTACTGTCAACCTGATAACAAAGAAGTGGTGACAAGGCTGGTTTTTAACCTCCTCTCAAAAGGGAACACCACACAGGCTTGCAGTAACATCAGCCCAGCTCCCAGTTATGCAAAACTCAAATCCTAAAGACAACCAAAACAGACTATTTCTGGAAGATTAAGCGTCACATAGTGTCAAAGGACATTTGGACAGGAACCATTCAGACCAAAATCTGTGTCCTCTCTATAATCAGCCTTTAAACTTGTTAGTATCCTCTCTGAAAAGGATATTTTTGCATGGAGTATGTTAGTTCAGCCTCAAGTGGACGCTCTAGGAACTGCAGGTATTTCACATCCCCACATTGACTTTATTTTACAATCACAGAGGCTGCAGACTGGGTGAAAAGCATCACAACAACAGCACACAAAAAGAAGAATCGCCCTTTCAAAATGATTACCTAAACATCACAAACACAAGACACAATAACAATTTTACGACGAATTAGCCCTGACACTAGGGCTGGGCGATATGGCCTAAAAATAAAATCCCAGATTTTATTCCACAACACTCAATTTACAATTTTGATAGATTTTTTCCCTCTCTCTCGCTCTCAAAAAAAAAAAAAAAAAAAAAAAAAAAAAAAAAAAAAAAAAACTCTCTAGGTAACACGGAAGTTGCTAAAGCCAAGTTCTGCCTTAACGCTGTCAAAATGTATTATAAAACTAAACAGAATTACCCTCGTACACTTAAAGTGCATGTCATAAAATGCTGATTATGTAGTCGGCAGGCCTATCTACATAAACACTGAAAGCTGAGTTATTTTCACAGTAAATAACATGGAACTCTCTAAACAGTATTTAATCTCATTTATAAAACAAATAAAATCCTAAACATGCACTTGTGAAAAACCCAACATCAATTTTTATATTTTCAAACACTGCAATAACTTACAATTGGAGTAGGTCATGAAACAAATCCTGATTTTTGATTTTTAAATGTTCTGCAGAAAATAATTTGAATTAATCTATTTAATCGATATATTGCCCAGCCCTACCTGAAATTTTATCACACTTAATCTCCTGGTTCCCTGCAGTGGATATGCAGCATAAATCTGAAAAAAGGAGCAAACTGAAGGAGAGCAGAGGAGCAGTCACCACCCTCAGTGTTAGAGAGCTTTGGGTGAGGAAGGAGCGTCTCTGTGACCCCAAACTGAGGAGTGGGAGACACAGAGAGGAGGAGGGAGTCTACGTTAACACCAGGACTAATCTACGTATGAACCTGTTGAAAACGACCCTGCGGAGTTGAGCCTTAATATTTCTCAGCAGCTCCGACTTGAGGAGGTTCTGACACAGGCAATAGGTGCACCTGTTGCAGGCGCACATGCAGCGGAGACGGGCGTGGCTGCGGAGAGACACACAGAAATACCTGTGTTCACCATCAGGCAAAAGTCACTCACACAAACGAGGAAGGAGAGGAGGAGTTCAAGGCCAACCTGTAGACCTAGTTAAGGAGCTGAGTGAGCAGAAGACCTGGACTCATTAGTTATATGAAGCCACTTAAACAGCAGCTTTTTTAAGAAACCAGATGTGAGTGAATTTTCAGGAAGACTGAGGAGAAAAATCTACAAGTACAGGGCAAAGTCATGGAAACAACTTAGAAATATTCAGGGAATTCACAAAAACAACTTCTTATTTAAAATCTGTTTAGCTTTTAGGCTCTTGACATACCACACCACATCTTCATTACAGCACAACAAACTGATCTGCTCTTATTCCCTGACACAGCTTGGAAATGCACTTAATTTATAAACTGTACCTTGAATAAGTCAAATTACTTTCTGATCTCACTTCTGCAACATCCGTCCAGGTCAAAGGGGAGAGGCAAATACAACAGACAGCAGGGTTGGTTACAAACTAAGAAAAACGGACAATAGAGCGGTGCAGTACTCACGGGTACATGGCCATGGTGGTGAGCCGTGTGTACAGGTCTTTGCTGACGGCGTCAGCCGTGTTGCACGTGAACGGCTGGGGTGGGTGGAGCTTGTGTTTCCGGCAGAAGTCCTGCGGCGAGAGGCTGTAGTGCTGCCGGACTTCGTGCAGGTCTGACTTGGCGGCAATCACCACGCACGGCGTCTTGCTGTCGATGAAGTATTGCTGTGAGGAGATAATAATTCAGTGTTACTGTTGGGACAGAAGAAGGTGCACACCATATTTTTTTAATCTATTTCCAATAAATTTTTCGCTGGTTTTTGGTCTTTCATTTTTTTGGTACTTATTTAGATTGGGTTGGGTCATGTGTGTACCTGTATATATTGAAAATGGCAACTCACTGACCACTTTGTAAGTCTGAGAAAGAGCCGTTGGACTCGAAATGTCACTGATTTTCAAATAAAATTCTTGACAGGAGCTACTTTTGGTGTGTGGATCTGTTGTAATTTTTCCAGTGATTTTTTTGGATCCAGCACCCAACCATGGACGTGCGTGTCTACTTTATCTTTTTCTAGCTGATCTATTTATTAACAAGGCTACATTTATTAGGGCCAACGTGATGCTGGATTTTCAACTCAGGATTATTGTAGACAAAAACTATAACTTTTAAGACCTGCAGCCCCTTCTTACCCCCAAATATTATGCCCTTTATTTCACAAAGTTTTTTATCAGTCTCTGATTTCAGTGATAGTCTGCTGTATCTGTAACTTATCCAGCAGTTCATCTCCTGCGTTTTGTTAAGCTGTTAACAAAATCTGTTTCGGTTGTTCTCCTGCTTTGTCGTAGGGGACAAAGACAAACCCAGCAGAACAGGATACACCCTGGACCAATCGCCAGCCAATCGCAGGGCCAAAATGTACCCAGGTGACCTCAATCTTCCAAAGAAACACAGCTATTCATTTTCTCCTTTGTGTGAATTTGGCGAACAACAGCTTCACAGGTAGACTGCAGGTATTTCTGATAATTAATAAAGCAGCACAGAGCTGAGCTGGTCATGCAGGTTTTGACTGACAAGGTCAAATGTGTCAGATCTAAATCCCCATGGACTCCCCGTCCCCTCTCCAAGTTCCCTCAGAGTTACATCACATAAAGAGCTCACCAAAGGCAGAACTGCTGACAAGACACTCCAAACATTCTCCCCCTCTGTAAACATACCTTGTACACTTTGGCGCAGTACTCGAACGAGCGAGGATTGTTGACGTCGTACACCAGGCAGACCACATCACAGGCCAGGTCCGACTCCGACAGGAAGTCAAAATCTGGCATCACCTCGTGGAGCTTGTGAGGACAGGGGAGAGAGACAGAGCGTGCTGAAGGAGGGATTAACGTTTCTCAGAGGACAAATGCTGATTCAGTTTAATACTACAGATGTTATGTAACGGTGCCCCAGAGGCAGATGGAGAGTGTTTCTCACCAGCAGGTATTTCTCCTGACCGTAAACGTAGGTCGTGTTGATGGCGTAGAAGGATTTGTGATCCTCTCTTATCCGCCTCTGTCGCTGTGGAGGGAAAGAAAACAGGTCACTTACATTTTTCTATAATTATTCTCAAACCAAACACTGGAATTAACTCGACCACACAAAGATATTAATTCATTCATTCTGTTTAACTTGTATTTGGTTTACTCTTGAGTCTCTTCTGTTTCAGTTTGGGCTGCATTAAGTAGGAAAACATGAATTCACAAATGTCGAAAAGGATTTCCATTTTCAGATACTTTTATTTATTTTATAAATGATCAAATTCCATAAAGATCAACTCCTACTCAGCAACAAGGATTTTAATAAGTTGGCCAGCAATGCAAACACATTTTTGCACTGATTATTTATTCAAAATTTAGGCTCATTATTAATACATTTTGCTGTTGCTTATCTTGCAGTTTTTCCAGTTTGTGTTTGTCTTGGATATAAAATAAATTATACATATTTCCCAAGGACACTCCTCCCTCTGAAATAGACAGTGCCTTTCTATGCTGTGAAAATAGTCAGCTATTGAGTTCCTTCAGCTGAAATACTACCGTTTTTTCCAAATAAAACTCCAAAAAATAAATATATTAACATAGAAAATTTAAAAGGATTTGGCTCGCATCACAATTAACAAATGCTGTATGATAAGTCTGTGCATCTTCATTCTTTCCTCACAATTCAATTATTATTTAGTCAATGATTCAACAAAATTTGATATAATGCATCACCATGCAATGGGTAGCATCCTTGATTTTCCACTTTACTATACAAAATTCATTTTTTATCAGTAATTATAAAATGTCAGATAAATATGAACTCCTTTTCATTATACAGAAAGTACTTTTGAATCTGATATTTAAGCAAAGGAGTATTTTCACCGTAAACCTGAATGGAAGAAATTTCATCGGTCCAGCCTTCTGATACTTTTGTTTAGTTGTAGTTTACATGGAGCTTCTTCACGGAGGAAAATACTTCAATGTTGATTTTATGAATGTGTTAATATATTAAAATTGGGCACAGCAACTTCACATGCATTTATCGGTTATATATATGCTCCGTCTGTATTAGAGGTGGGAATTGATAAACAATTCCAGTTGAGAATTGATATCAACTCTCCCAAGGAAATATCCATCCTTATCAATTCCTTCTACTGACAGGAGTCATAAGTGGTAAGAATTGTGTCTTGATAACAAATGCTGCATGATAAGCCGCTTACTGCAGAACTTTCAGTGAGAGAAAACACAAGCACTGAACCAGGGGTGTCATGTGTTTGATACTGTTGTCACAGAAAACTTGCAGGTCGACTTTTCCCCAAACAGAAAATCAACAGGAATCGATGAGGGAAATGTTAAAGATCAGATGGATAGGCAGAATTTTCAATGGCATTTGTATCTACAAAATTTGATCAATTTCCATCCCTAGTCTGTATCAATGCATAGTCATCTGTCTGCATCACAGTACATCATACCTGCTGCACAGTTTGGTAAAATCCATTCTTCAGAGCATTTTTAAAGGCTTTGTGTTAAAATAGGTGAGTGTTTTTTGTGCTTTTTAAACGTCTTTATATTCTGACAAACAGTCCTCATTCACACTGCCGTTTCAAGCTGTGATACTGAAGTCCCTGTAACCTTTCACCTCCACTGTGAATGTTGAGGATACCATATTCATGGAAATACCCAGCCCTAGCAAGAGCCACACATCATAGAGAAGGAGACATGGGAAGACAGTGTGACTGTTGATTGTTTAGTTTGTGATGTAATAGATCGACAGAGAAAAGGGTCTAGTAATACTAGCTGTAAGGAAACATATATTCAACCACAGCAGAGTTGGACACACAGCTTTACTCTGAGCTTACACACCAGAAAAAGAACAGCTGTCTAAATAATTCACCTACCAGAGCTAAAACAGAGCTCGACTTTGCATATTAACACACTGACTGACAGAAGAACAGGTTTTCAGGAGTCTAATGCAGTCGTGGTTTCCACCCACCTGCAGGTTTTTGCCCAGAAAAGCTTGGAGGAACCCGCTCTTCCCGCTGCCTCGGGCCCCCAGGACGTTACAGCGGAAGACGCTTCGCTGTGTTTGTTTCTTCTGCAGATCGATGCGCTTGTTACGCGTCACTGAGAGAACAGTGGAGACATGTAACACAGTAAGACAACCACATTTAGACTGTTTATAATGTCAAACAAGGACATGAATCAAACCTTTTTATTTGAAGACTGAAAGCAAACAACCTAGGGAAGCTTTTTAGTTGGTTTATTCTGTTCACAGAAGAGCCAGTTAATTTCTAGGGATGTTTCTTCATTTAAAATCTGGCTGATTGTGATTTTAAGATGTGTTTAGTCGACTCCAACACTCAAAAATCAGCTGCTGTTTCTTGCGTGTGGTTCTGCTGCACCTCAGACAGATTTTAAGAGATTTACAGGCCTGAAATTGATAAAACATTAACAGAATTTGCTTATCAGACTTTCAAATTCAGATTTTTCCAGTTCTAGCCATTCAGCAAGCTAAGGCAAATGTGATTTTAGTCCCTTTGTCTCTGCTTGGATGGATGCATCTCTGGATGCAAGTATGTGAATATACAAATATATATATTTATTATTATTTGTATATATGTATATATGTGTATCTATAAAATGAAGAGTTTGGCTTCAGCCTGCTCTATTGTAAAGTGCCTTGAGATAACACTTGTTATGAACTGGTACTACACAAATAAAGATTGATTGATTAACTGTGGGCAACCTTCTCCACTTTTATGAACTAGAAAAGTTTGCTTACAGCCCTGCTCGGCTTGATTTGATCAGGTTTTCTTACCTGTAATGGCCGCTGCTTGGGACTCCTGCTCATAGATGATGGAGTAACCGAGGTATCCTAAATACTCCAAACTACGCTGTACATCTAGATATGTCGTTAACCTGCAGCAGGAAACAGAAAAACCATGATGAGAAAATTTTTAATACAATCTGAGAATCCTAATCTCATCGCTGCATCAGTGTGAGCTCATAAACTAAAGCAGGAGAGTGTGTGTGTCGGTGTGTATTAATAGAAATGTTCCACACTCACGTCCACTGTGAGAGGTATCCCTGGTACGTGATCCAGCCCTGGTCGTTGGTGCACACCGTGTTGTTGACATCCGGGCCCCAGGGCATGTAGGGAAACACTTTGAACAAGTCCTTCACCTCTTCAGGTGACAGGGCACAGTCTCTGTCCTAGACCATGTTAGGGAGGCAAACATGACGCACAGATTTAAGCATATGAACGAGATGGTGGACTGCTTCGAAACTAACACGAGAGAATATTTATTTAAGCAAATAAGAAAACATAGCTGACAGTATAGTGTGAAATGCAGAGTGACTTCTGAGCACTTACTTTGTCATGTTTGTCGAAGACACTCTGGAGGAAGAGGTAAGCGTTGTGGTTCAGCTCTGTGGTGCAGTCGGGAGGGATCTTTATCCTGAGATGGAGCAACGGACAGAAACAATAATTTAGAGAAAACATTTGCAGCAGCGACTGAGAAGTCAGATTTTATTTTACTGCACACATACAAGGAATTTGACTTGGTAAATTGGTGCAAAAACAATCAACATATAATTAGAATAAAAAATAAAAATAAGGGTCAGGAGGAATAAAATTAAGCAGAAAATAGTGCAAAACCGACTTGGGTATATATCAAAAATACACAAAATATACAATAGCCACAAAAAAAACAAAAACAAAAAAAACACAACCCAACAACATATAAAAAATGTGTGATGAAGGAGCTTTACAGTTCACTCTTAAAACTATCCAAATACCAGTTACAGTGATTTTTAACTACATCACTCTGAACAAAGTGAATTTAAACAAATCTGAAAGACATTTTAGTGACTTCAAATTAAAAATTAATTATTAATTAATTATTTTTGCTGATAAAATTTTAGTTACATAATTAGCAAGGATGCCATAAATATTTCACCCGGCATGAATTTTATTATCTTCTTGGATGATTGTTGTGATCAGTTTTTTTCATAACATCTTGTGATAAAGTGAATCAGACTTTGTTCACTACTTTTGACACATTTCCCAGACTAATCACAACATGGATTAACCAAAGGACAACATTATTTTTTTTCATAAACTGAGTAACCATCACGATAAGCTCCTATAGTTTCAAAATTTTCATGTATTTATGAATTTCTCCTGCACCAGACCTGGATGGCTTAATAAACAACAATAAAAACTGTTTCAATAGTTTTCTCACCGGTGCCTCTTTCCTGTTTCCTGATTTAACTTTAGGAAAAATGCTGATTTTTTAAAATTAGCACTTACATTGGGAACAGATACTCCTGTGTGAGCTCCAGGTCATCGTCGTACCCAAACCGCCTCAGAACGGTCCAGGTGGTCTCGTGTCGACCTCGTTGGATGAAGAGCGTGTGCAGGAACAGGAAGCCTGTGATAAAGAGCCAATCACAGGACAGAAACAGGTCAGTTGCTGCACTTAAATTATAAACTCAAGTAAAGACAGGAGCAAGAAGGGAACAGTGTCACGGACCTTTGAGTGTGAGTCCGTTGTCTTTGACTCCGTCCGTCATGTTTCTCCTGACCACATTTTTTACATCCTCTAAAGCCTGAGGCGCCAGCGGCGTGTTAAAACACGTCCTCTGAAAAACACAAAACAGTGTGATTTATTCTTCATGATTAATCCTGTCATCCCAAATGTTACGATATGGGATTTATCCAAACATGCTTATCAGGGCCAACACGGCTCCTTAATGAAGATGAAGAAAGAGAAATAACCCAAATGTGAGCGCTCCATGAGCAAATGAACGAGTTTTATATATATAATATTTTCAATTTGCTGAAGGAGAAATCATAAAATAAGGTTTTTAAATAAAAAAAAAACAGTACTCTGATTCATTTCCAATACCATCTTTACCTCTGCCAAGGAGGTTTGTCCGTTTGTCTATAAGCAAAATTACACAAAAAAAGTTCTTCACAGATTTTAATGGAATTATCAGGCACAGTTGGCCATGGCACAAGAGAGAGGTTAATAGGTCTTTTGTTTGTTTGTTTGTTTGTTTGTTCATCAATCCATCGATCTGCCTGTGAGCAAGATAACTAAAAGATCTTGAAGGATGAAACTTTCCAGGGATGTTGTTCATGGCAAAAGGAAGAAATGATTTAATTTTGGTCGTGTTTAGAAAATGGATGCCGTTTCAGATTTTTTTTAAGGATTTGTTAAAACTGTGAGGTAGGGCAGTTAACATTGTTTTTACAATAAACTTTTTAACAATGTCAGAAAAGCCCAGGCAGAGGTTTGTGCTCTTGGAGTTTAAAATGATACAATACAAAAATTTCTATTTAATAGTATTCAAAACATCGAAGCTGACTAACAGATCTTGTACTGCAGTGGTATTGAAACAGGTATCTTAGCTATCAGGTTTCTTTTTTGATTTCGTACCAAAGCCAAAATGTTGGAGAAAAAAGTCTCACATTCAAGGACAGAAATATTACCTGGAAGAAGTTGAGTTCGTTGTCATTGAGGATGCCGTCGTTGTCCAGGTCAGACACTTTAAAGATTCTAGTTAAAGCCTTAATGCAAGAGGGTTTCAACTGTACAACAAAAAAAAGAAACAAAATTATTTAGTTGATTACTTGTATTTATAAAATGTAACACAAAAATCATAGTACAACCCGGTGATTATTTCCTTTAGCTTCGTATTTGCAGTTTTCATCAAAAATACTAGAAATACTACGACATGTTGAACTTCTTCATCTTTTTCCAGTATTATCCTCAGCATTATTTTGAGGTTTTTGTATTTTATACTTACATTTCTGTGTATTGCCCGTTCTTCAATGCTCACAATGATGGTATCAAAAGAATAAACATTCAATGATAGGATGTGTTGAATGTTTAAAAATCAGCACATAATTGTCTTTCATAATCATGACCTCAACATCTATTGAAATATTCACAATTATGATTTTTGCCATAATCAAGCAGCCCTACTAGAACTTCCAGCTGTTTCCACAAGACCTACAAGAGCAGAGCATTGATAGTCAAGGAGAAGGACGGAGGAGGTTTTAGTGATGGAGTGGTTTGTAGAAATTTTGCATGAAAGGGATGATTATAACATCTGAAGGCCAAAATTTGATTTTTTCATCCTTAAGTCGGAAAGGACATTTGAGCAAACTCTTGATCAAATCCCTAAAATCATTCTTAACATTGAGATTTTACAAAAACAGCTTGGATTTACCAAACAGAAGTGTTATAAAAAGCCTTAAACACATGCCTGTTGACTATTTCTGTCTGTTATCAAAGTCAAAGTAACTGAGCATTTGTTATGACAGTAAAACTTTCTTCATATTGAGCAACAAGTCAAAACATCTGCTGTGCTGCGGCGTCTGCATCTACTTTCAGAGCTCACCTCCTTCTCCTCCGGGCAGTACAGTGGACCGGTTGGGTGAAGAACAGCCTTCTGGGCATAGTAAAACAGCTCCGAGATGTTCTTCAGATTTTTGGCAGAGCACTGAGGAAAGACGGAGACGTGTGAGTGAAAATATTCTGAGGAGAGCAACGAAACAAAATGTTTAAGAAAGACTCATCTGCACAGAATGACTGAATTCTTTTAGCTTCGATTTCATGCTTATTACATTTTCTAAGACCAGTTTAAAGAGGATGCACTCAAAAAGACCAAATGGGACACAGATAATTCCTACAGTGACCATCTCGCTGATTTTTAGCCCCTTCAACAATACACTTTGCACCTTGGACATCTTTGGCTAACTAGGGACCTTTTTAAGATATTTGTATAAATATATTTTTATATATATTTTTTTGATACATCCTTTTTCAATTTAATTACACTTGCAGCTGTGAGTGCTGTATGTTGTACTTTTTTTGCTGTTTTGAATGTTGTTCGAGCCCCAACCAAGACAGTAACCCAATGTCGTTACACACTGTAATGACAATAAAGACTCCTATTCTATTAAAAGAATATAAATATGTTTCATTCTGTGGCATTAAAGTCTAACTTTACTAGAACAGGAAGGGGTTAATCATGAGAAAGGCTATTTTCATCTCCTCAGACAGCTTCTTTATCTTTTTTGAGCACTGGCCTACCACATGGATCAATATTTTACTGAGAACTGTTGCATCTAGAGATGCACAATATTATCGGTTAACTATTGGTATCTGCCAATATTGAAATTTTTGTAGATATTTACAGCCGATATATCAGCTACACATCAAATCAAGGGTTTCATTTTTGCAAGAGTTAAATGCTGTTTTTCTTGTTTTACATCTGTTCCTCGCAAAAATATACTGTAACACTGAAAGGAACAAGTCAATTTTTCTTCAGTACAGAGCTTGTGCTCTTGACCAGAAATACCGATATCGGCGATAATGAGTTAAAAAATATCAGCGTATCATATATCTGTGAAAATCAATGCAGCAAATTCAGCAATGATCTTTGATGAACAGTCCTTCTTAAATATTGCCGGTCCTGATTCAAACAGCTTATTACCTGCCATGCAAACTGCAACACCAGTAGTGACCCGACAAAAATGCTGATACGGTAGCTGGAAATGGACATTTTAAAGACATTTTGTTCATTCTTATTAACACTCACTGCTTTATACTGAAAATAAAATTAGATTTACTTTGCAAAAATTTACAAAAGAAGCAAATGCTGTCAATAACAGTTTTTAAAGTCAATTTTGTTATGCTTTTTTCATTACTTAAAATGTGACGTACAACTATTGTAACATTTTCTCCTTTTGACACTCAATATAAACCCAAGAAACATGAGAAACTCGGAGAATCAGGTCAACCATCCGCCCACTGAACCAGCAGTTCATCATTAGTTCACGTTGTTCTCTCTCAGCTGACTGTGTGTGCCGTCCCTCACGTCCGCCTCGCGTCCTTTTTTAACTTTGTAAATAATCCACCTAAAGAAGCATGACCGTGCCGTCTCATGATTCAGAGGGAGATTTGAATTAAGCTGAAGCGCAGACGGGGGATCGTCTCCTCGCTGACAGCCGAGCTGCTCAGCGCGCTCACAGTCCATCAGTCAGCAGGACGAGTCCTCAGAGAGACGATCAGTAAAATAAATCTATTAATGACTCCGAGCGTGAGTGGAGTCTGGAGCTGGACTGACAGAAAGCTCTGACTGTCAATACTTCAACAGATTCATTCAAGAGCTCCATCAAGATTTATGTCAATATCTACTACAGAGGCTCTCCAAACGGAATCAGTGCATCAAAAAGGTTCATATAACTATTTTAAGATGGTGTAACGACAGGACAAAGACCTCCAGCTCCAGATGGGGGCATGAAGTTATTTCTGCAGAGAAGTGCTGTCAAAACGCCAACACTTTGTGCTGCTCACAGCAAAGTCAAGCAGCCAAATACATAAACAAACAAACACCACTGACTGTCCAGTCCTGGCAGCAGAGACACTGCAGCTGGGTGTACTCTGTAGGATTTTGTCCATCGGCTTTGGTGAAACGTCAGCTCTCACTGAACGACTGAATCGATTCTGATGCATGACCGACACGATTCACACTGTATGATCTGATGGTCAGGCATTACCCCAGTGCTCACACTATGTTGTATTTTCACTATATAGTTGGCTCTACTCGACTTTACTTATTTTTGGTTTTCCATTATGGATCGTACCTCGTGCCTGGCACTGTTTAGTCATATCACCTTGAGTGAAGTTCCAAGAGAACTAAGCAGAGTCTAAACTTTTTAAAAATACCTTTACTCCATTTCTAAAATATTTCCACCCTAACTAAAAGACAAAAATGCATAAATGTGAAGTTAGACACTGTTTAATATCTTGTAACTATGTGCATGATAGGCACCCTTTTTTTTGCAAGTTCTATGCTGCAGCTGTTTAATTTTCATATCTATTCCTACCACCATGTCCAACTGGTGTTACGGTTTAATTTGTTGCTATGTTAACAGGTGATGGCAGGCGTACTTCTTTGTTTATATTTCAGTTCGAGAAATATCTGATCATCTTGATCAACAACAGTTACAACCACAGAGCAAGCAGCTATGGATCATAAGTCAACACGGTCACTTATGAAACAATAACACCGGGGCGGCAGAGTTTGTATCGCCGAGTGTTTTTAATCCAGAATCACAGTGAGGGAGCCACAGAAAGTCCGTGATCATGTATATAGACCAGTTATCAACACTTTAAAACAGCAACAGTCAAAGAAAGTCCACTGCAGCACAGTAAACCACAGAGGGAATGTCGCAGAGTGTGACATTTCAGGCCCAAAACCCTGTTTCATAAATCTTCACCTTGGCTGGAGTTCCCAAACCAAGTGTTTTCAGTGACCTAAAATGCCATTTACATGTGGACAGAAGAACAAAACACAGAGAAAAACCACCTACTAGTGTTGTCAGCGATACCAACATGTATTTTGATACTTTTCGATACTTTGATACTTTTCCAAGTAAAAAGAGAAAACAAAAAAAGGTCATTATTGACTTTATTTTAAAAGAAAATCTTAGAACTATTACTATGCATTAGTAAATAAAATAAAATTCCCCTTTTGTAATGCACACACAGCACAGTTTTAAAATAAATAAAAAAATAAAATAAAATAAAATACGATTCAAAACACTGACATTTTCTTATTGTGTGTGCATTTACAGCTCTGGGAAAAAATTAAAAAGTTTAAAAATCCCTGTGAGTATATAAATATAATATAATAATATAAAATAGAATAATATAAATAGGCTATTTAAACCAGAGAAATTGGTAGCTGATTGCAATGCAGGACAAAAACACTCTCACTATGGCACACACAGCATCAGCTCCTTTTTTAAGAAAATTTTCACTGTCAGCTGAAGCTTCTCATTTACCCCCTGCTCCTTCGTATATGTCCTGATAAGATTGTAAGACATCACATCTCTTCCTCATGTGATTTCAGACACAGTCTGTTGGCTTAAAAAAGAAAAGAGTTGGCAAATCTGCCCCTGGCTCTGCTCTCGCTGTGTGAGTGAATGCAGTCATGCAGCTGGAAAAACAAAAAAGTCAGAAATTCATCCAACCACTTGGGAGCAGCTGATCAGGCTGTGATCTGCTACAACAAAAAACAGTTGCACTGAAATCCACACCATATTCAAAACTAGCAGTACAACTAAAAAATCAGGCCAGAATCTAACTGAAATTGAACAGTGTATAACCAGCTTGGACTCATGTTATGCATTGACAACATTGTAAAAGGCTACAATTATTTAGCTAAATAACTAAACACATCTGGCAAGTGTTTCTTATGATTACACAAACGCTGACCAGAGTAGAAATAGTACTAACACTTATACTAGGATTATTTGATTCTCCAGTTAAATAATGTATTTTATAAAAACTGTAGCTCTAAAGCAAACACATAAACTCAAGCAAAAACAAGATGGTAGTCGTTCAATGCTGCTCTCAATTCCAAGTCCTTTACCTCCCCACACATGCAAAATAATTTAAAGTGGAGTCACCAGTGCATCCTCATCTTACTGGTCATGCACTTAGAGCTGTACAGGACTGGGTAATATGTGAAACTAGCTGCTTCAAGCCCAGTTAAGTGGTCAACCTGAGGAGAAAATCCCTTTTCCGTTGGATCATACAAACATATGCAGGAATTTTAACACAATACATGCCTCCATCTCCAGCTTCAGTGCACTCACTTTCCTCCAACTCTCACAGCAGTATGAGTGTATTGATCTCTTACCTCTACGCAGGTCTCAATGTCCTGGTATTGATTCATGATCGGCAGGATTGTCTCCATGCTGCTATGCTCCACCAGGTCTGATTTATTCCCCACAAGGATCAGAGGTACCCTGCGATATACAGTCAGTTATTAATGCACTACACAGATAAAGCAATTATCCATTAGTTAATGGAAAGAGAGTAAACCTGCAAAACTTTGGTTATAGATAAATCATCTCAGCTCATTTGGAAGAAGAAAATGCCAAAATGTGTCTAATTCAGCATGTTTTTCAGCCTGCGTTGCTCTTTTTATAGATATTTTTAGGGATTCTCAACTGCTAGATAGACATAAAAAAAACATGTTATGATATAAACAGAGCTTTATGGCATATTTGATGCATGATATTATCTGTATCACTAGATAATAGCTTAGAAAGTTATTATCAGTAACTGCAAACTAAAATTTTGGCCTAAATTTACAGCCAATATATTGGCCATACATATATCGGCTATTTAAATTCTTCATGTCAGCTGAAATATCAGCAGAATGCATTAATTTTCCAAACACTTCACCTTATTATCACTGAATGTCTACATCAAAAAGTCAACGGGATAAGTTCTAGAGAGATGATGACCAAAAAATATCAGCACTGGTTTCAGTGATGATGAGCTCAATATATCTGATATCGTCAAAACAAAATAATGTGCACGTCTATTTAAAAACAATCTGCTGAGGTATCTTCTGTCTATCTAAATAAATGATTATATCACATGTAGCATTGCAAAATTGCAGCAATAGTCAACACTGGAAACTTTACATGGAAATTAATGAGAATTTTGTGGAATAAACCCAGAATTTATCAAAATTGAAGGTTGGCCCTTAACAAGGATTTTAAATATAGATGCGGAAAATATATATTTAGTATAATCTTGACTAAAACAGACAGGTGTAATGCAAGTATACTTGACAACATCTACGCTATTCCTCAACCACATGCACATAGCACACTGCTTACTGCAATGTAAGGGTAGAAAAAAAATGTGTCTATTGGGGCATACCTAAGGTAGTAATATTTATATTAATGTTTATGTTTTTATTGTTCAATGAAAGAACTGATTGTTCAATGAAATAATGAAAACCTGATAAATTTCTACTTACAATATTTATCAATGTAATGTTCTTTAACTGTATTATTTTGCATGGATGTGTTCCTATGACAAAACAAAATGTTTATATCCATACTGGGGATGATACAGTATGTTAAAATTACCCCTAACTTCCATGTAGATATAATGATTTCTCATAACTCTCATAATTCCCATGGAAAGTCTCTAATTTGGAATACTTCCAAAATTTCCCATGAAAGGCTTCTGGAAATTTTGTGGAACTTTTCCACCCCTTTGCAACTCTGATCACAAATAAACTGCTCCTTAAATACCAGGAATCAGCTTGTGGCAACTTTCAGAAAATCACATTTCATCAAGTTAAACTAATTGCTGTTTATCTTTGTGGTTGAAAATGTACTAAACGTCAAAAAAGGCCAAACAGACAGTATGGCTGATTAACCTCGAGGTCAGTAAGTTTAAGCTCAATTATCAATAACTGTTTCCTGAATCATTTATTGAGCTTTGACATATCCAGAGTTCCCCCACCACTAAAATATGTAACCTTAACCAACATAAAACCCTTTGGGGGCAAAGAATTAAGAAAAATAACCAAAACAGCATTAAAAAATACAGAGAAATGCAAATGCTAGACTCCTAAATTATATCTACCCCTGTTCCAGCACCATAAAAAGCAGTATTTTCTTTCCCTGTTCTTTGACCGGAGAAGCAGCACACTTGGCAAAGTCTGTCCGCTTGACAATCTCAGAGAGTGAGGATATAAATTTACCACAATCATATTTACAATCAGAGCCAAAACACATCCTGCCAAGAGGTGAATGAGCCAAATATTTGAGTGGCTCAGATGTAATAAAAACCAGATCAGCAGATTATGTTGAAGACGTGACCCACAGACGACTGACACACAAACACACATCTATTAAAGAAACAGGAGCACACCTGCTGTCCTTGTCCGTCCTGTCGTTTATGAGGGGGATCCAGTGGCTCGTCACCTGAGAGAGGCAAATGCAACATCAAACACTGAAGCCGTACAAGCCGATACAGATTTATTTTACACATTTAATTCAAAATCAGCTGGGACTCTTCATCAAGACCACATTAATGCTGCAGCAGGTTCATCCAGAGAAGATAAAGTTTTGTGGGTGTTTTTTTTTTACACAGCATGAACTGTTTTCTTATTTTGTATTTTTCTCAGAAAGGAAAGTCTGTTTGCATGAATGTGTCATTTCATTACAGAGTCACGCTGCCAGCCACTGGCCCAGCATGTGCAGCATACTGCAGCTTTTTAGTATTTTTTTGCAGATCTGTGTGCATGGTTATTGTTATTTTAACGTCTTCATATTTAACTTTTACTAAAAATGAAAAACAAGAACATTTTGGTGGATCGTTTCTGAGTAAACATTTGGTCTTAAAGCTCCCACATTACAATCTGATGGAAGCCGCGCTCACCTTTTCAATGGACTTCTTGTTGTTGACTGAGTAAACTATGCAGATGACATTAGCCTGCAAAGACAAACGGCAGATAAGGCTTATGATCTCTAAGGAGAAATACATGTGCTGCTCTTAAGAGTGAAGGTGAACAAACCTTTGATATTTCTTGATAGAGCTGCTCATCTGATTGTTCAGCTTCTGGAGGTGACAAAAAGTGCATGTGTTAAATGTTCTGACATGCAGAGAGGGTCAAGTCACAAAAAACAAAATGAAGCTGCACTTCATGGCCTTCTTCTGACCAATAAATCATCAGTATTATGACTCAAACTGTGTGGATGGACATGAAGCAGGAATTCAATTTTCACATTGAGAAGTGGAGGCGCATCGAAGAATATAAAAACCTCTGCGGGCTCCTTAATTAGGCTTAAAGATGTCTTTACATGATTGGCTGAAATAATTACGCTAAAGCTATAAAAAGCACCCTTTACACTTGGTTTTTGAGAAATCATTGGGAGTTGAAGTATGAAAACAAACAAGACAAGTTTAAATCTCTTGATCTAAATTCCTAAATAAGGGATGTTCCCAGATCGACAATAAAAACCATCTAAATGAAAATTCAATTTTAACTTTACCAACTGGTTTAAGCTTTAAAAGCATTTAAATTGAACACTTGATTAATCGCAGGATCACAGCATCAATGGGCAAACAATATGAGGCTGGTTTGCAGAGTGGAGTGTGGCTAATGCTAATGCTAGCACTACCAGCACCACTAGATTTTGGTCCTTCTCTCAGTTTGACAGCCATATTTCTGTGTTCAATGTGTTTACATGCAGCTTCGTTTGAGTGATAATACAGGGGAATGGTCTGACTCAGCCTAAATGCATGAATTCCCATTATTTAGATCAAAATACTGGGACACTACACTGTTCCTAAGACATGCTAACAACATTACACATTCATTTTCTAGTGTTCTTTAAATGTCCTGTGTTTACATCCACCTTAGATTAGCATTTTAGCAGGAAGGCAGCAGCTATTTATCCAGACCTACAGTAGTTACAAGGGTCTGTTGGGTGCACTACAATTTAGACAGAACATTTGACCGTGACTTTGTGCCTGTATTGATTGAAAATAAACAGAAGAGGGGTGCCAGTGACCTAGTGGATTACATCCGTGCACCAATCACATTTAAAGACCCTCACCTTGTGAAGTTTGATCCATCCTGAGACCCATATCCTCTGTGTCTTCCCCTATTCTCTCACCCCCTTTCCAACTCTATCCACTGTCTCTTTGCCATCAATAAAATCAATCTTTAAAAATAAAATCAAATACAAAGAACTGGCTGAACTGGCTTATAACTCTAAAGTCAGCTATTTTAGTATCTGAACATTTAGCTGGTTATCCTCAAACATCCGTATCTTAAAATGATTCACAAGATAACAAAGGATGTGTTCTTAAAGCTAAAATTGCATGTTTAGTCTTTCTTTCTTCTGCACTGCCTTAAAACAGCCACAACATTGTTCCTGAATACTCTGTGTTTGTTTAACAAGGTGTGTAGTTTACCTGAGTAGTCCACGATGTGTGTGGGCACCCTCTCTGGGGTGACGTCAGCTGGAATGGTGATCTCCTCTGCCCGGAGAGGAACCTGGAGGACAAAGAAAGATAAATCAAACTTCTGACAATGATCAAGCTTTAGGGAATATCAAGTACTATTTATAATGTATTTCTGACATTTAAACCCTCATTTTTCTAAACAACTTCAACTTCTGCATTATCACTGTTCAACCCTTAGATTTGTATTTAGTGTGAAAGCACTAACTCAGCAGAAATGAGCACGTTCACAAATATCTTGATTCTGCTTCATACCTCATCAGGAAACTCCTCACTGACCAGCGACATTATCAGCGAGGTCTTCCCCACTTTGGCTGCAGGAGGAAACAGGGAAAGTCTTTGGTTACAAACATCTTCTGACAATGAGAAACCTCTTTTTAACCTCTTTCTTAATTCAGTGGTCTGGGTGTTGGGTGATAGTGCCCAGATAAGAGCAGCTGAAGGGGATTTAAACGTCGGCCAAGTGTGAAGACTTTCAAATGAGCTTTCTATAAATCTGACTGCACACTAAGCTACAGAGCAAGGTGGAGAAACATGGCTGGAAATCGAGACATGTATGAAAGAAATTCATCAAATGTGAATATCTTTTAAGAGCCACATATATATTCCCAGTTTAAATTTAATCTAGTACAAAATACTAAAAACAAATAACAAACTTTGGCCAAAGCAAATACATTCCTTACATAGATCCCTAATACATGATACACAGAATAAATCTTACTGTCCAAAATTTAATTTTAAATGTCCATAACAAAATATTATGTATCATAAATCTGTGCATTTACAGGCTGCACTTAAAATAAAGACTGAGCATATATAAAAAATAAAAACTAGATAAGCCAGATCAAAACAATCTGGCATATTTGAGTCTTACTTGTCTCTGAAAAACACCAGATATTCTTGTCACAGTTTGGAAGACCATAATAGAAACAATTATCTATATATATGGACTAATTAGCAATTCAACTGATGCTTGACCCCATGTGTTACACCCTGACCCTTTTTTTTTTTTTTAATCTAACCCCACTAACTGAACGCCTCCAAACCCTGCGATGCTGAGATCTGCACGTAGCATTCTGGCTGCATGTCTCTCTGGAACAGTTGGTACCAACTCCCCTAATGTGGCAATGTAGGCCACCCTGCACAGACACAACTGAAATATAAATAGTACCAACAACACATAAGCACCAGGTCAAACACAAAAGGGCAGAATAGATCTGGTACCATTTGGTTTTCAACCCTCAATCTAGGGGCTGTGGAAACAGTCAGAGGACTCAGTCAGTAATAGGAAGGTTGCTTGTTCAAGCCCAACACTGGCTGTCACATGGTGATGTCTCAGTGGGCAAGACACTCAGGGACCCTTTACAAGACAACGTTGTCACCAGAAACGGAAAGGTTTTTCCTTTGTGTTTTCTAAAGCACTCTGCGTTCACACGGATCCACGAGAAAACTGAAACTGAAAACGCTGTAGCGTGCATGCCAGGCCAGTAGTTGGCGATGTAAGTTTGTAGTGAAACAGCAGCGTTTCAACACACGTCTGCACACTACCACTTTCCAATGAAGACAAACTTTTCACAAACAATTGCGAGTGGAAACATGAAGGTGCAGGGGATTTTTGTCTGGACAAAAGATGAAGTTGGTCCACTACCAGATGTGGCACTCAACTACAACAACAAATGTCAGTGAGGGTTGTGGACTGGAAGTTGCGTCAGTCAAAGTACTCTGACACGCCAGACATACCGCACATGTGTCCCCATTTTCCCTAACAACGGCAATTCCTGTTTACACAGAGACAACAACAAAAACATTTTCAAAACTTTTTACTCTGGACCCTGGTTTCGATAGTGTGCAGATTCAGGCACCCCAGGAAGTGTTGACATGTAAACAGAAGGTACAAACGCAACGAAAACTCTCCATTTTCATCCCTTTTTGTTGTCATGTAACTAGGCCCTCAACCTTGAGTTATTACCACTGTGTCAGTAGTGTGCAAATGGGTATGAAAGGCGTGAGTGTGTTAGCTGATACTGATGGATAACTTTCATAGAAACTCTGCGCCACCAGTGAGTGAATGTGAGAGTGAATGGGTGTGAATGGGAAGATGTAACCTGAGGTGTAAAAGCTGCTTTGAGTGGTCAAAGACTAGAAAAACACTATAAAGGATTTTGCAATTAATGGCTGATTTGTGTGGTCAAAATATCTGCTGCAAATATCAACAAAAAATGTCACACCAATCGATACCAATTATCAACTTTTTAGGCCAAAGTCTGCCAACAGAGGGTATGCACTGATGTCACAATCTGTGCAACAGACGTGAGAAAAGTCGTCTTTTTCTCTCTATGTGGCCCTGCGATTGGCTGGCGACCAGCTCAGAGTGTATCCTGCCTCTCGCCCAATATCATCTGGGATAGGCTCCAGCCCTCTGCGACCTTGGTGTCGGTGTAGTAATAAATCGTGGTTTAAATTGCCAAGGCTCTACTGGTCTGGCTCACCAAGCACACCATTCAAGGACCCCTGATTTAGACCAAGAGGGATGAGCTGAATTTATCTTTGTCCTGACTTCATAACAAAACTAACAGAACATTAGATGTGTATTTCTGTTCAGCTAAAACATATCAGAGTACAACTTTTAGTCTATACAGCCCAGCCCTAATGAAAGGACATTATTTCACAACTTGCCTGTAAGCTTTATTATAAAACCTGTCTTTACTTCTGTAAACTGAGATGAAAATCATATCGTGTACCGAATATCGTTTTAAGTATCGTTTCGTCAGTACACTGTACCATAGCCCCTTTGAGAGCTGAGTAAGTTGTAATTTGTGAGGTTTATGACTTGGATTGTTTGTCACTGAAGAATCAAACATGCAACAGTCTCAGTTAGATGTTTGTTAGTCTCACTGTGAAGCTTAAACTCTGATATCATGACAGCCTCTGTGTGTGAAGCTTAATTCTCTGAGTGTGCTAACTTAGCTGTAGCCTCTAGCTCCGTCACTAGCCTCCAGCTAACACAGCAGCTCTGAACGGGGATTAAAGGCTCCAGATACTCACGTTCTCCTACGAGTAATATCCTCACGTCCTTCCTCATGTTTGTCTCTCTTCCTCTGAGTTAAATCAGTCTTTGTTGTCTCATGAAGTCCTCTCTCTGCCGCCGTCCTCCTCCTCCGCCAGTTTATCTAACGACGGGCCTGCGCCTGCGCACACCGGCCCCGCCGCTGTCAAACTCCTCGCGCCTTTGTAGGACAAAACGGACGGACGGTTCCCGGAGCTGCTCCGGCTCCTTGACGGGTTTCTTCAGCACATAAGACTCTACGGGTCAGTGTTGGAGATATTTTAAAGGAAGCTGGTGGCACATGTCTCTAAAGCGTCCCGGATTTTACAGTCTTTTCGGCGGTTGCATAGCTTTTCGCAGAGGATGTTACAGGAGCATGCCCGACCTCCAGCACCCGGCGACTACAGCGAGCCGGGCAGGACAAACTTCATATGACGATTAGAACCGCGTTGCTCCGCCCTCTAGCGCCAGACAGGGGAACTGCAGTTCGGTTATTCATAACGACGAAGGACACAAACTAGACATGTTATTTATATAATGTTTATAAAGTTATATTACTTAATACGGAAGAAATTACACGCATTTTTTTAAAAGGGACAAAATGTGAGGATAGTCAGAACTCTGAGAGTAGTCAGAATTATGATGGAAAAACACAAGAGCTTAATTTTAGTCTGAGAATCACAAGGGGAAAAAAACAGAGTCAGAATTTTGAGGGGGAAAAAATAAGATTGCTAAAAGTAATTCATAATTCAGAGGGGAAAAAATTAAATCTCTGAGAATGGAGACAAACTTCTGATGCCTTTTTGTTTCAATCTCAGGATTATGGGGGTGGGGGGCAGATTTCTAAGATTAAAATCAGATTTTTTAGGAAAAAGAAGTCAGAATTATGAGGAAAAAATAGTGAGATTTCTGACTGTAGTCTTAAAATTATTGACCTTCAGTGATGGTGGGGTAAACCATAATGGGGCATTTGTACATTCTGACAATATTACTGCCAAAATATGAGATATTTATGGCCAATATGAACAGTCAAAATATCAGCTGCTAGTGTTGGCAAACAATTCTTTGGCTGCCAATAGTGATTATCACCTTTTCTGCAATTATCTGCAGATATCAAGATTGTTCTGATAACACAGTTTATCTCTGATTATTGGTTAATCATACACCTGACCATAATCCTAAAAAAATCAGTGACTTGTGTAAGAAGACTGTATGAATTTATGTTGGTGTGAAGACAGAGTGGTCACACTAAATGCTGATTGACAGTTTTTCACTTTGTATGTTACAATCTGATCAGAATTAATAACAAAAAAATATAATTCAAGATAAATTTATGGCATCCATTTAAATTGCTTTGTGTGAAAAGGAAGAAGAGGTCAAAAAACATTTGCTGTTTTCTTTTCTGCCACACATTAAATATAAACATTTAAAAACAGTATATGAAAAAACACAGAGCCCCTTACATCCATGGACACATATCATGATCAGTGACTGTGCAGCAACATAGTCGTGCTTCAACATTTAATGTTGTCAAAATCTTTTAAGCCAAAAAGAGCCTTTTTTACTATTTGCATTTTTATGATGGGAAATGTTCATGCATGTGCAAAAAAATTGATTCTCATCCAACATACTTTTACAGACTTTTGATGTGTTATAATTTGCTGTTTTACATTTTTCATATCCTAAAGTTATTGTCCATAATATGCACACAACAACATTCAAAATGAAAGTGTGAATGTGAAAATGAAGAAACAAATAAATATGGCACAACAATATGCAGTAAATCAGTCTGATGTGTGCTCCTTGATTGGAGTGGAATTGTCACATTAAGGATGTTCTCCTGGATTTCGGAGTTGGAGCATCAGCTTCAGCGTTAGTGAAATTCTGATGAAAGTCTTTTGGTCCACGCTGTCACTCATATCATATTCAGGGTCAATGTTCATGTTTTACCAAAACACAGTGATGTTCATCTGTCTGTGAGCAAGGTCACTTAAAAAGTTCTTGATGGATTTTGATAACATTTCCAGGAATTGTTGGTCATGGCACAAGGAAGAAATGATCAGATTTTGATGTTGATCTGAATCCAGATGCAGGATTTTTTTAAAGGATCTCTTAACATAGGGTTGAGTGACTCTACAAATGTCAGAAATGCCTCCCACAGGTTTGAGCTCTTCTAGTTCCTCTATTGTTCTGCAGGAGTTTGTTCACTGATGCTTTAAGCTCTGTTGTCACCCTCTGTTGCTTCTTTGTTTTATGTCTCTGAAGTTCATCGTTTGTACAGTATCGTCGCCTCAACTGGAGGAAACAAAGAGAGCAGGGTCACGAAGAGGTATATGAAAACAGTTTTGCACAACAGTTGTTTGCAGTGCTTAAAAACAGCTTTGTGAATGAATAAAATCACATTTTTTTCATGTACATATTAATACTTTCTTCAGTCTTCTCTTTTTTTTCTTACCTGTATAATCCTGCGGTGCCATGGGTCTGGATAAAACCTGCCTCAGAGCGTTCAGCCACTCCTTCCTCTCCCTCTCCTGCTCGCACATGAAGACAAACTGTCGCTCGGGCGTCCCCACCAGAATGCCATAGCTCCACTTGTTCCCCCGAGCGTGCTTTGGGACGTACTCCTTCACCGTGTACCCTTTGTTTTCTGTGCCGATGAAAATGACCCCTAACTCCTCTGCATCCTGCGTTCACAATAAAGAAAACAAAATATTTCAAGAGTGCCTGAGATGAATTATCAGACTGATGCACAAATGAAGAACCAGAAGACGTGTTATTCTTACCAGTTTGCCTTTGTAGTAGAAGAGCTTCCTATTTTGGGAATCTAATATAAACCACCTCTTTTTGAACGCCTCCTTTTGCTGCAGAAACACATAAAATCAAATCTTTACAACAAAAATAACAGAATAACTTCAAGTAGCCCTCACTCAATTGCCTACAATTAGTTCAAAATGCTGCAACGAGACTGAGAACTGGTTCAAGACCACATTACCCCGATCCTGCATCATCACACCCCTTGGTACATCAGTGATACTGACCCCCCCATGAACCTGGATGTCCCTCAGATCAGCTGATCAGGGTTTACTTGTGGTACCTGAAGCCTGTTTACAGACAAAGGGTTGTTGGACTTTTTCTATGTGAGTGCCAAAGTTGGAATGACCCACCAGCTAAAATCTGGTTTGTAGACTTTGTCTCTGCTTTACAGTCTTTTCTTAGAACACTCTTTGTTATTAAAAAGGCTTTTAACCAGATGTAAGCTCTTTTATTGTTTTGATAATGTTTATTCTTATGTTTGCATTAATGTCACTGTTTTCATATTTTCATGTATGTATCTTTATATTATAGATAGATAGATAGATAGATAGATAGATAGATAGATAGATAGATAGATAGATAGATGATGGATGTACTTTATTGATCCCAATCTGGGAAATAGTGGTATTACAGCAGTTGGTTTCAGGGAAAGGAAGTAAACATAAACACACTAAAAGCCTATATACAATAAATAAGGCAACTGGAGTCCACTACTGACAGAAACAAAAAAACCCTGAGTATAAAGTTACTGCTTTCCTAACAAAGAGCTATGAATGTACAAATGCAGCTGTTTTAACAGTGTTCAGTATAAAGCCAGTAATAATTACACACAAGGCTAAAGTCGCAGTTTAATCTGATTTGTATTTTATGTGTCCTTTTTATGCATTTTTTAAGAAAACTGCAATATGAATAAAGGTTTATATTATTATTATTATTGAGTCTGAATGGCCATTGTCAAAAAATTTAAGGGTTTGGGTTAGAGTTTTTGAGATATTTGTTCACTTAAAAGAGATGAAGACAACTCTGTATGTTGACTTTTGATGCAAAAAATCCTCGAGTAGACTTCAGTGGAAAGTTCGAAGAAAAATGTAAAAAAAAAAAAAAAGTCATCTGCTGGACTGCTTTAGTACTTCTCTAAATAAATATATAGTTAATTTGAATGCAAACTTTGACAAAAAAATTCACTTTTTATTAGTTTTCTTATAATTTAAAACTCACCAGAGGCCCGGTCTTCTCCATGTATCCTTCTTTGGGGTAGTTTCTTGTTATCTTTGGTATGAGCTGACACAGAAAAGTGAATGTTTAGTAGAGTCAAGGCTTAAAAATAACACTAGCAGAGGTAGTTTCTATTCCTATAACAGTTGAGTTTGCATAGAGTGAAAGCTGTCTGCTTCACCCGTAAATAAACAGCTAATTTTAGAACTTAGAGAGCTTTTCGAAGTGTATGAACAGGTCGAGTAGCTTCATATACTCACGAAAACCTTACTGTAAATATGTTGCTCTGTCCGTCTTTATGGAAGTTAAACAGTGAATTAACAAAGATATTTTTCAACTCATATAGCAGGGGTGTTCAAACTTTTGGGTGGATGAGTGGGCCACATTGGTCACCAAAGCCTCAGCATGTTACACAGGGTTTCTGCAGAAATCAGCCAGTCAAATTTAATGCTTTTTAATGCAATTTTAATGCTTTACTGTAAAAGTTTTAATGCCACGACTGTGAGCTCAAGAAAAATTATACAGCATTGTTTTTTTTTGTAAAAGATGATTTTCATATGAAAACTGTCCCTACAAATGTCTCATCCTCAACAAATCAGAACTTATGGAGCTGAGAGAGAACTTGTATAACACTGGAGGGTGATCACGAGTTCCTCCACCCGATCCAGCCCGCCGGCCACTTTCCAAACATCCGGTTTTAGGTTTTACAGCAATTGTACCCGACCAGCCAGAAACAGTTATCACAATGGCTCTGCACGTTTACGCAGATGTACATATCTGGTGAATCACAGTCTATAATTTTAATGTTATTCTATTATTATTATCATATATTATTAAATATTTTTCTTGAAAACTACAGAGAGTATTTCTTAATGCCACTGAGAATCAAATTCAATGATTTCAAATGCTATTTAAGGCCTTAATTTTCACAAAATCAATTTAATGATTGTTAATGCTTTTTAATGCCCTGCAGAAATCCTGCTACAGTAAAACACTTCAGCTCAGGTTAAGACGGTTCAATGTGCTTAAATACAACAGCCTTAAATACAATTTTTCATTCATGGCTTTTAACCCTTTAACGCCTGTTGTATCATATTTGATACATACTTTTAAGATACCTCTGTCTAATCAATATGATCAACAAATTACTAAAAAAAACATCTGAATACAATCAGATAAATGTTAAAATGTCCTCCAATGGATTATCAGCTACCAATAACACTTAATGTATCAAATGAGATACAAAAAAAATATACGTTAAGTTTCATGGAAATTTAAATTTTTTAGGATTTCAGTAGAAAGTGAAATAAACATTTCAGCTCCAAAAAATTAGAATTTTCTGGCTATAATTTGTGTTTCCAGGCAATAAAGGGTTAAAGTAAAATATCCATGAAAGTCAAGGTTTCCGGATGGACAGTTGATCATACAGGACTGTGGTTGGCCATGGCCAGCACTGGATCAGCTTCACAGAATGAGAATGATGCTCCGTGCAGGCGAGAAGGAGATGACAATGATTTATCTCCACTTTCAGACTCAAACAAGAGCAAACTGCCAGAATGACTGAACTCAATGCTGTAATCCATTTGTCATAATTCATCAGCGAAGCACAAACGTCATGATTTTACTCTTAGATTTTGGTTCAGGCCTCTTTATAGCTGCTGCAATCAGCCCCATAGTTTGGACACCCCTGCCATTAAAGAAAACTTCATCATTTAGTTTTCAGTTGATTTGGTTTTGACAACATTAAACTCTTACTTCTTCATCACTTCCAACAGGATACGCCATCTTCAGGTAGGCATAGCGAGCAGCACGGATGGCGTTGTACCAAGCAACGATTTCCTACAGCAGAAGAAGAGACTCTGAGCTTCATGGCAGCTCCAAATATAAAGTTATTCATCATTTTGATACTGATTCAGTCCCACCTCAGCGCTCTCGTGGTAAACATAAAGGTTCCTGGTGTGATCGTCCTCCTGATACGTGATCTGCAGCCCGTGAGGATGACCGATCTTATCTGGTTGGAAGGTAGCGTTCAGATCCTTAATGGAGATCACCGCTTTAGGGCCTTTGGACTCCTGAATCACAAAAACTGGAGTTAATAACAAACTGCAGTTCATCTAAACTATCAACCTAGGTCTATGGGAGGTCAACTGATCCAACACTTGGATTGAGATTTTTATTTTTTAGATGGTGAAAAAACATGATAGAGATGTGACGTTAAAGAAGCAAAATGGAGAATTTTTACAATAAATTGTCTAAACTATAATGAAAATATGGCTAATCCAATGTAATTTTTTTACAGTTTTGGGGGTTTAAGTATTTGAAAGACCAAAATTATCCAAATTCTTTAAAGCCAGAGAAATCAAAAATTTGTATACAAGTAAACAGAGTTATAGGGGCCGCTATCATGTCAGAGCTGTCATGACACAACATTTACAGTGCAAACAATTTCATCTGGATCCGATTCATATTGACGTCACGAATAAACATTGAACTTTATAATGGGAAAACCCATTGAAGACATTCAATAATTCATATAAAATCAAAATATTTAGTGATGTGGCCAAACCTTGTTGTGTTCATACAGGAAAACAACCTCCATGTATGTGTTGAGTTTGGTCTGGATCCTGGTACTTTCCTGGATCTGGTGATCCAGAATTGTATCTTTTACAGCAGTTGTGGAAAAGCCACTGCTGTAACTGAGCTGCTTGGCGGAAGACTCAAGATTCAAGATTCAAGATTTCTTTATTGTCATTCAACTATATACCAACATTACACAGTAGAATGAAATTACGTTGTTCCTGGCTCAAGACGCTTAAAACGGAATAAGTAATATTTACATAATGCAAGAATTTTTATGTACAATGAGGTAGTTTGAAATGTTCAAGTCGTAGAATTTGGCTTTAGTGCAGTATAGCAGTACATAATTTAATGCAGATAGAGAACAAAGTCAGTGCAGACCTTGTCAGTCTGCACTCTTTTAGTGCTTTTCTAGTTTGATGTTTTAATTACTCATTCCCCAATTGATCTCGAAAGTTGGATTCTGCAAGACGCAGATTAGATACATCACTGGGAACGCCCCCTTTTCCTCCTGAGAAAGTTCAATGATCTTACATAATGTGGGAACATGGGAACAACATGGGAACATTAAAAACTCTTACGCCCTGTTTACATGTTGCTTTAACGTCTATGCTCAGAGATCAGACTGACTTCTCTTTAACATAATCATCAACAGCACATCTGCATTGACGAAGTCCAAGTATCCCAACTTTACCAGCTCATAACTGGAACCATTTGAGTAGGATGTGACATAACTCCAACAAAAATGTCCAAGTTCTGAGGTAAATGAAACACATGATATGTAACAAAGGCCAAAGGGGGAGCAACACTGTACCAGCAATATGTACCTAATAACGTGGCCAGTGAGTGTATGTGTAAGCCGTGAACTGCGTCAGAGTTGCAGAGGACTCACATTTTCCTTGTTGTAGTAAATCAGGGTGAATTCTCGCTCAGAAAGAACAAACTTCCTCTTCAGAAACTGTGAGTTGTCTTTGCCCTTCTTCCACAGCATTCCTTCATAGAGACCTGGTGACACCCAAAGACAACAAACACAGTCAGAGGGGACTAAAAATACACACAACACTGATTATAAGCTGATGTTTCTTGGTGACACTTCTGTATTTATTACACAGGCTGAAAATTGGTCTGTTTCCACTTCCGAGCTGTTGTGGTAGATTTTCTTGCACAATTCAGCCTGAGTTTGAGGAACTTCCCGCCACAGGCTATAGTTCATACCAACAGACATTTATCAGCCAATATCATGTTCCTCACCCGTCGTGTATGATATTGGTGGATATTTAGTCTCTCCAGTGAATTCCGTCCTCTCATATTTAGCTCGTATCCACTGCTCTCTCAAGACTCTGCGGACAGAGCAAACATGGGAACATTAAAAACTCTTACGCCCTGTTTACATGTTGCTTTAACGTCTATGCTCAGAGATCAGACTGACTTCTCTTTAACATAATCATCAACAGCACATCTGCATTGACGATGTCCAACAGGAAGTCATGGTTAGCAGATGAATTAAAGAAAAGCAAAACCATAAGCAATTTAAAAAATATATATTTAAAACACACATTATTAATAAATATAAGGATGAAAGCAGCAGCTTAGGCAAGGATGGTAATGGGAGAGTCTATAAAAATATGGATATACTGTCTTGTTTTGTAATGTCTTTTTTCTGTGTGAGCGTAGGGGTGTCTTATATGTATAGAAATTAAGTATTATATATAGGTGAAATATTATGTGTACATTTGTATAAAAGTGGCTTATAAAATATTTTAGTCAATATAATAGAAAGACCACTGAATAGAGGGTGAATATTGTACATACAAAATATTAAAAATGGAGAAAATAAAAAATTTAACTTAGTACAAGGTAATAAAAGGGGTAGGATCAAATAAGTTTATACATCTTCCTGCTCCTTTTCAAGCATGTAAACTTGCTGCACAAGCAAGATATTGTCAACAGTTTACCTTCCTTGTTTTTTTTTTTGGTATATGCATGCATTTTTTTTGTGACTACCTATGTTTGTTTCCTTACATCTTCGAAATAATCCATTAAATTCAATTCAATTTAGTTAAATTGTAACAGCATTGGTCTCTTTTTTAACATTCATAGCTGATATGCTCGCTGAGCCAATGGGCTTAAACTGCAGATGAAACAATGGGATGATCTCACAGTGGTAGGTCTATTCCGAGGGGTGGAGTGAACAAGCCATTTTAATCAGCTTTGGAGAGTGGGTAGGAATGAGAGAAGTCCTTAACCTTGCACAACAGCTGGATCTGCCTGATTCAATGTCTGTAATCAAGCCAAACTCCAATCTACAACAACTGTGAGCAGCCCAAAGCGGGACGGCCCAATCAGAGTCCTTTAGAGCAGGGCAGGGAGATGAGCATTAATGCTAACAGCTTCAGTAGTACACATTTCTTCATTAAATGAAAAACAAATATCAGCACTCCAAACTTCTCTACAGCAAGGATATTTTCGCTCCATGTCTGACACGTTTTGACGAGAGTTTGTTTTACAGAGAGGTGTCTGATTGGCCTGTGATGAATGTGATTGATAGAACAATCGTCCAATCACCTGCCAAATATGCTTCTTAAAGGTTCTGCCCATTCTCAAACACTTTCTATGGGCTTGTTCCCACATTGACGAGTGAAATATATTAAACAGTCCATCTGGCATGCTGGTTAAGAAGTCTTAATGCCTTAAAGACTTTTCAATCTGATCTTAGAAGTCAAGAAGAAGTAAGGATTGAACACGCTAAAGGGGAAGATGAAACTAAAATAGCAGAATACAGGCTCTTAAAGGCCAGGAAAAACCCTGATCTATGATGGTTAAAAATGTGAATCATTATCATTAGTGATCCTGCAGCAGAAGTTTATCCATCTTGAGCTTTTACGGTTCATGGTTGCACTTCTCCTTATTTGTGTTCTGTCAGCAGTTTTTAATGGAACAGATGCGAAAATAACTGAAAAGTCCGACATGAAGACATCAGAAAGTGAAACAGATTGTTCTTAAGGAGTGTCAACGTCCTGGACAAATGAGCTACAGGACAGGGAAAAGTATATTTTCAGATGAAATAGAGGATTATTCATGATTGTTTTCTGATCAACACTGGATTAAATGTACTCACACACAGTCATCCTCCTGGGGCTGATAGTAATATGGAGGAACAGCTTTCTCATAGATCTCTCTGATGCTGTCGTTGCCGTTGGATTTCATGAACTTTCGTGGACAAAAACAGTAAAAAAAAAAAGGGTTAGACATCACAGTGAGGTGAATCTGAGGCTTAAACATGATCATTTCTGTTCTTCACCTCCACCAGCTCGTCCTCCCAGAAGTCCAGCTTTATGGACTTGACTCGGCTGGAGAGGCTGCGATGGATCCCAGAGCAGTTCAGACACACAAAGATGCCGAGCTTGTAGGACGCCCATTCTGGATCTGAGAGGAAGACAAATGAGACGACATTATTCTCACGCTGAGATATTAGAGCGTGTGTCAGTGCTTGTGCTGCACTCATTAACACACGCTCTACTGTATTACTTTTTCTTTTTTCAAATGAAAAATTATTTTTTTCATACACCGATGAAAAATGGGTTAGGACAAGTTAAGCCTAGCTTCTTCCTACTCCATTTCGAACATCAAACGGCATTAATACTTTAATAATTTTTGTAAATAATGTTTTCAGTTTTTGTTGTTTTGTTTGTTTTTTAACTTTAATATTTTATTATTCCTATGTTCAAAATAAAGATTATCATATCATATCATATCACATCACAGCAAGGAGGTTGCTGGCTCGACTCCCTGTGTCATTCAAGGCTTTTCTGAATGGATTAAGCATGTTCTAAATCAGCCTTAAACATAGTATTGTTTAATGTATACATATGGAAATACTGCGATAGTGTTATTTACATTCTTCAGGTGGTATGTGCAAACTACAACCCAGGGCGTGCTAACAACGGCTAACAATAGCCTGGCGAGTTTTTTCCGATTTTGTAACTGGAACGCTGAAAGCTCGAATATGACGTCATTCCCACTCCCCTCTTCCCAGTTCCGATGTAAATGGGACGCAGCATGAGTCCATAGAAAGTGTTTGAGTAGGGCAGAATCTTTTACAAGCATACGCGACAGATGATTGGATGATCATTCTGTCAATCAACATTCATTGCAGGCCAATCAGATAATACAGTACACAGGCGCTACTGCGTTACAGAACTTGAGCCACTTTGTAAAACAAACTCAGGTCAAAACACGTCAGGAGTAGAGTGAAAATATTCTTGCTATAGATAAGATTGCAGTGCTCTTCTTTGTTTTTCATTTAATAAACACATGTGGTCAAAATCTGATAAAACTGCTACTGAAGCTGTTAGCGTCTATGCTAATCTCTATAAGTGAGATCACTTCCTGCTGTCGTCTCACTCATAGCTCCCTCCTTGTCCTGCTCTAAAGGACTCTGACTGGGTCGTCCCACTTTGGGCCGAGCACAATCGTTGTAAATATGAACTTGGCAAGATGGATCTGCATGATTAAAGACATTGAATCAGGAGGATCCAGCTGCTGTGCAAGGTTAAGAGGCTGTAATACCTGTGTGGATCCATGCTACAATACCATCTCCACAACATTCACAGTGACAAAAACCAAAACCAAATAGCCTGTAGGTGTGTAAATACTTCAAAAGCTAAGGTCATTACATCTGCATGAAGGCAGGGTCATGTGTGTGTGTGGGTGTGTGCGTGTGTGTGTGTGCGTGTGTGGTATCAGTGGTTTCAAGGGAGTCAGTATGGTTCCGGGGTGAGACACGCACGCATGCTCTGGTTAATTAAAACAAGCTTACAGTAACAAGTGATAGAATAACAAATGCCCATATTTAGAGATGTGTTTTGCTACCTGTAGGCTTTTCTCAAGGTCGGTTCTGTCTGAGCTGAACGTCTGTGTTGGTGGCTGGTTGCTGATATAAGTGTGCAGTCACCAGGGCCCGGTTGTTCAAAAATTATCCGGATTTTGAAATCCCTTTTTTTGCTATCCAGGATCACGTAATCTGTCTTACTTTTATCCCAGTTGTTCAAAGCAAAGTTGGATTGGATCAGTCTGATCCAAATCCAAACTTTTAGGATTACCAAATCTGGATAATGAGTGCTAAAAGTAGACTGCAAATAACTCTAAAGCCTGCTAAGGTGTGTTAAAAAACTGCTAGAATAGCCAGCATGGGGTCACTCAAAATGTATTCATTTTGAGAAACAAAAAGAAAGCCCAGAAAGTAGAAATACCCTGTTTTCAATATCTTTTGACCAGCCAGACCATATCTCTCCCCCAATAAAATAGAAAAAGCAAATATTGGCTGCATTACATGTGCTTCAAAAAGAAAAAACAACACAGACATTCAGCTTCTTATTCCGTGGGATGATCAAGCTTTGCTTTCAGGAGAAGGATCTTAAGGTGTGCTATTGAGCCTTTAAATGGAGCTGTGCACGCCTCAACTACTTGCAAGTGGAACCCCAAGGAGCGTGAAACATAAAACTTGCTTGTATTGCCCTGCACGACTATTTCTACAAAGCAGAATGACCCTTTATGATGAGGTCAATGATGCACCTGAGCCGCTGAAAATCAAGACGTACCTCCAGCTTTCTCTTAAAATGAGTGACTGGACATGCAGTAAGGGATGCCATCGTCAGAAACTATTTTTCAACAAGGATTTTTTGGGTGTGTCTGTAAATATTAAGTTTTCAGTTAGAGTTAGAATTAAATACTTTCTTGTCTGATTTTGACAGCTTTTGAGAGGATTATTTTATTTCTACCTTGCTGGTCTTTAGTGTGAAGTATTCTATAATTTCAACTGAATGGTCTGAATATCAGTTGAAAAAAAAAAAAAAAATATATATATATATATATATATATATATATATACGTGTATCTACTGCATAATGAATGTTATTTATTTGACCAGTTAGAATTTTATTTAAACTACATTTTTTTCCTGAAATCCACCAAACTGCTGGCATCAGAGTAATCCTGATTTTTTGTATCAAAGTTATCCCAATCCTACTAAAAAGTTTTGAACAACACAAAATGAGTGTTTTATCCAGATTAAAACCAGAATTGGATTATGTGATCTAATCCGATTTCAGATCTGTTTTTGGCTTTGAACAACCCATTTTCAAGATCTGATCCAATCCATTACCCAAAATCCAGTCAAATTACCTTTTGAACAACCGGGCCCAGGGAGTCAGAACTCGGCGAGGTCAAGAATCAGAAGACTAGCTTGTGATAGAAATTACTGTATAGCATGATGTCTCTGCCCAGGATCCCTAAAAGGATCTCTGCAGCTGTAATTCAGGGCTCTTTCTGATGCTACGCTTTATTTGTGACCTGAATTATTCAATAAATGGACTGATTTATGCCTATGTCCAAACTTATCTAACTCGTCATTGTCCTTTCTGTTCCATAATATTTTGAGCACATTTTGCCTTTTAGCAGGTGAACGGGTGTCTGTCTCTCTAAGTGGCCCTGTAATTGGCAGGCAACTAATGCAGGGTGTACCACCCGATTCTCACCCAATGTCTGATGGAATAAGCTCAGTGACCCTGAAAGGGATTAGCAGCATAGATGATGAATAGTTACAGAGAGAATGACAGCATTATTAGTCAGGGGTGAGGTTTAATTGTGTATTAAAGTTTATTTTTTGACTCTGAATACTTCAATTTAAATACAAAATCTGTTTTTGCTCTTGACTGAGACCGAGAATGAACACCAGAGGTGTAAGAAAATACAGACACACAAATATATTGAGATATTTTGTGTAATACAGTATTGATATTTCAAGTACAATATAGCTATATTTTATTATTCACTAATTTATAAAGATGTGGGACATTTGTTTTGCATTTCATTAATTCTTGAACCTTTATCTCGGGCTCGTTTACACGACAATGAAAAAAGGCAGAATCTGAGAGTTTTCGTTGCAGTTGCGCCTTCAGTTTACACGAGAACGGTGCCCGAAGTGCCTGAAACCGCAAATTTCTGAAACCAGGAACCAGAGTGACAAGTTTGGAAAACTTTTTCGTTTTCATCTCCGTGTAAACAGGAGTCACCGTTGTCGGGGAAAACAGGGATGCGCGGCGCATGCGCAGTGCAACATGTGTGCTGCTACTTGTGCTCGGTTTGTTATCGCTCCTCCTACAAAATGTGAATTAGCTGCGTCAATACTTTGACCAGCGAAGGCGCATTCGTTATATTCACCAAGGACGCGACAAACTTACATCGCCAACTACTGGCCTGGTATGCAGGCTCCTGCATTTTCAGTCTTTCTTTATCTCTAGAATCATTGAGGGCCATCCCTGAGAGTACAGAAATGAAATAAATGTGGACCTAAGCCCACCGTCCCAGACATGCTCTGCTCACCGGGCGCTCCACAGTCCGCGCACCTGCCGTTTCCCCCCTGCTTCAGCAGCTCCAGCAGGATCCTCTTGTTCCGGTCTCGGCTCGCCATAAGTCCAGGATTCGTGCCCTTGTCTGGTCTCTGCTCAGCCCGAGGACTGTGGACATGGTTTCACATCGTCCGCATGATAATGAAGCGGAGCCGCGAGAGTTTGAGGAGTTCACGGACGAGCCGCTGAGCTGAAGTGACGGAAACAAAGAGCTGAAGTGACTGCGGGCGGGTTCCTGTTTCTGTCTGCAGACTCTCAGACCTGAACCAGTTCAGCCGGTGGATCCCCACAGGACTCAGGCCGGTCCTCACGAGTCTGACAGAGGACAGGGGGACTGGGACAGGATTTTATCATGTCCACAGTCCTCGGCTGTATAACACATAATAAAACAATAATATAATCTGTAAAATAAAAATAGGTCAAGATGAAATAACCTACATATTTCTGTTTGTTTTATCCTCTTTCTATCTCTAAAATAAAGGTCTACGCCCTGGTTTGCTGTTCTTCCTGTTCCTGTTTTTAATAACTTCACCTCTGACATATATATATATAAATATATATGATTATAATTGCTACTGTTATTTTTATTTTTTTTTATCATGAAAACTGTCATCATAAATATTTTGTTTTCATAATTATCTTTTTTAAATAATCATTTTAATAACTACTTCCTTGGAGTTTTTTTCATTAATCTATGTAAGATGTCAAAATTAAGACTCATCATCAAGTAAGAGGATGAAACAAAGTTTTCCGTTGTTTATTTTTCCTTAACCTAATTTTTTTCTTGTTCTTTTTATGATAATCATGATTATTCTTCTTAGTTATGATTTAAATATTATTTTAAAGTTATTTAATCAATATTATTGTTGTTACTTTTACTATCATTATTTTATTTTTTGGTATTATGACCGTCTTTATTTTTAAAAATAATTTAAATTATTGCCTCCTTTATTTTTCATTAATTCATTTAATTTTGAGTTTACAATAGGCTTTATAGGCATGTTGTAGGACAAAACAAAGTATTTTAGGTAGATTATTTAGTCTTGGCACAACCCCTTTTATATTTTTTTATGACACTTATTAAAATACATACCATTGAAAGTTATTACATATATTATTTTTTCTTGTTAGTATTGTTTTTTTAATCTCAAATTTTTTTCAACTCAATAATTATATTTTTTAATTTCATTGTTTTAATTTCTACTTTATTTTATTATTAATAAATGTAAGTTTTTACCATGAAGCCTTTGTTTTCAAGTTAGAGGAAAAGACAAATGTTTATTTTGTTTATTTTATTTGTATATTTTCTATTTTATTTTACGAAAATTATGACAATCAACTATTTAAATTTATTTTACAATTATTTTTTAAAGTATTTCTTGTAATTACGTCATTATTCTTTTTTCAATGAATTTATAAAACTTTAAAATTCAGGTAAATTTTCAAGTTTGACAGAGGATAAGACAAGGTAGTTTGTTTTTATAACTGCTTGACTACACTATCATTTTTATTCACATTTATTTTATAATTGTTTATTATCTCTGTCTTTTTTCGTTATTACTATCATCTGCATTTTAATTTCATTTTATTATTTTGTAGTTTTTAGATTAACTATATTGTTCATTTTGCTGATAAAAATTACAATACAAGTTCTTATTTCAGCTGACAATTAGTTTGAACAATATTTAAGTCACCAGGCGGGTGACCTTCAAGCTGCTGCATCTGAAAAAAATCACAAACGAGGCAGGGAACAGCACAACTTTGTACTTCAACTGATTTACACAACAAATTAAAAGCAAAATGTTCGATTCATCTGGTTGTGATAAACCTTTATTTAGTCACAACAAACCCACTGTGGAAAAGTGTAAATATTAAAGGCTGAAAAAACAATAAAAAAGATCTAATGAAAAACAATAAAATAAAATCACTGTGTTTAATGTGACTATGAAACAGTGTTCAGGTAGGCATTGTAGAAAAATATTAAGGGGAGGAAGATTTTTTCTTTATTATGCACTATAAAGTAAACAAGTCAAAATAAGAAAAAAGTCTAAATGTTGAGAATAATGTTGATATACAATGTCAGGGAAAAGTAGACCTTGTGAATTGTACTTTATTATTCAATTTCTCATATTTTTTCCTCAACATTTTGACTTATTTCTCAAAGTGCATCATAACTAAATCATCCTCCTCTTAACCTCAGTCTGAAACTGTCTGCAGGAGCACCATCCTAAGTGTGTTGTAGCACTTTGTGAGGAAAAAACATCAACTTACACAAACAGGAGAAAAACTATTTTACAATTAATTTCACACAAATTATTAATGACATACAGCTGCTCCTCAAAAGCAGTTTCTAATTGATAAAAACTTTGCAAAATACAAAGCATGTGGATAAATCGTCGTGGCATAAAACACTACTGTACAAAACAAGAGGACACGGTAGAAAAGCTTAAAGAAGTCAGTTAGTGCATTCTTCAGAGCACCAGTCAGCTGAGGTTCTTCTGAGGGGCAGCTTCACGTGAGGATCCTTCTCCGCTCTCTTCAGTCACTGAAGACGATGCTTGAAGTCCTGTAAACCGTAACAGAGAGCGGCAACCTTCAGGACAGTGTTTGGTGATTCTGTTGTGTAAAAATCTGCTCAGGGGAAGTCCTTGGCGAGGTGCTGCAGGGTGCTCTTTTGCAGGCCGAGGTTGATTGCGTCGAGGTAGTGCAGAAACCTGAAGGAGGCAAAACAACAGAGGTCAGAGGTTAAAAAAGGCTCTGCTGTGACTTCACTTTCACTTATTGATGTGATCCAGATGAGGCTTTAACCAAGCAGAAGCTGCAGATTTGTCTGCTGCACGTCCATGATGTGAATCTCCCATTCCACCACATCCTAAAGTTGCTCTATTGGACTGAGACCTCATGAGTGTGGAGGCCATGGAAGAACAATTCACTTATTGTCATGTTGGGGAAACTTGTTTGAGAGAATTTGTGCTTTGTTTGCTGTTGTTTTAAACTTGTACAGAGTCCTTGAGTGTCATGAAAGATGGCTTTAAATAAAATTTATTATTGTTATTAGAAGACCCTGGAGCTGAAAAATTGAACAACTTGTCACCTTCAGAACTAGAAAGCACTCCAAGAGCCAAACCTCCACCAAGGTAGCTCACACACTGCTGTTACATCTATAAGCAATACTTCCATGATAAAGTTACCATCATAATAAGATTCCTTGACCCCGAAAACCCACACTTAGCACTCAGAATTATTTTGGTATCATAGTTGATATGATAGTTACCGTATTTTCTCGATTATAACAGGCACTTTTTTTCTTTTAAATAAGCTCTAATTTTTCGGGTGTGTGTTATACTCGAGTACAAGCGAAATATTAGCTATATTTCGTCTCGCCAACATCGTGATTGCAACACATCTGATACAAAAAGCCAAAATATTCTCTTTCTCTGCGAAAGCACAGGCAAACACAGGGCGCTCCCATCTTGCTGCGATGCGATTGGTCGAAGACATCAGCATGTTGATAGCTGCTCTCTGATTGGTCAGTACACTACGACTGAGCATGCTCGAGTAAGCAAAAGGCAAAAGGTGTTTCCGCATCTGTTTGAGAGAGAAAGACGAGTACTGTATTTGTTGTGAAAATACTGAAATTTCATTGATTAAAACTTTAAATAAATATAATTTTTGAGTTGTCTGAGAGAGAGTAAGGTTTGGGCAAAATTTGGGTGCGTGTTATATTCGAGTACAGTGTTTTTTAGGCAAAAATCGTGAAAATATGGGGTGTGTGTTATAATCGAGCAATTACGGAAGACAGTTACTGAGCAAAAACAATCTTTTACTAATGGCAGTAATCTGGATCACCACCAAAATCTTATCATTTTTAAGTTGGACCATTGAGCTGTAAATTTTATATTACTAAATAAATATTATATGCGTTTTTACCTTCTTTTGACTTTCCCCTGCTCTTTAAGCTGCTCTGATCGGCAGATGGTGCGGATCGCTGGCATGAAGTCGAGAGCGGCTGCGGGTTTGTTACAGGATGAACCAAAAACTCCTCTGCTCATCAAACTCTCCATCACTTCTCTCCTCCGCTGGACGAGCCTGGAACACAAAAACAAACATGATTACTGTGTTTATAGTAATATTTGTCCATACAAAAATCCAAATTATGCCATTTTATAGATGAATATGGTTCAGTAGGTTTAGGTATTTTAATGCTGACAAAAGCTTCTTCAAATGTTTTATTCTTCTTTTATTGAGTCCATTTTAACCTTTGCTATGATCTGTTGGTTTGGTAACCTCAGCATCTCAAACAAAAATAAGCTGAGGAACAATGTCAAACTCTGCCAAAAAACTACTGATACGAGTCTAAATGATCTTGACTCTGTTTTCAAAGCCAGAGCCACTCAGAGGTCAAAGGTCACTCTGGCAAACCCTCTCCGACCTCTTCATGCAGAGTTTCAGCTTCTCCCCTCTAGGAGAAGGTACACTTTCACTTGGAAGGGCAAAGCAAACAGGTGCCTTAAATCCATTGTTTTTTAAACAAGCTGAAGGTGAGCTTGATGGGAGCGACTGTGTGTTTATTGTGTGTGCGGTGTCTGTTTGTTTGTTTTTACTGTGATTAGAGCTGTTGTAAGAATCTGTGTTCTAACTTCTGTTGCAAACCAAATTGCCCTTAGAGGACATTAAAGATTTTCAAATCAAATAAAACATTTGATAATACCCATGTGTTTGTGCGGTATATATAACATACACATTTGGTTTCATGTTTTTATTGAATTAAAAACACAAAAAAATCAAACTAATCAAACCATGCCCACTGCAACCAAATTTCAAGTTTCTTTTTGTCCTTGTTTTTTGTCTGTTTATTCTTAAATCCAATAAAAACACAGATGGAAGAACACAAAGCCGTTTGCTGCATCGTCAAATACTGGGCTTGGCAATATATCAATTTAATCAATTAATTTGAATTATTTTCCGCAGAAGATTTAAAAATGAAAAATCAAGATTTAGTTTTCTCAACTTTCTCCAATCATAAGTTGCTGCAATGTTTGAAAATCAAATTACTGAAAATGCAGTTTTCATGATGATAGGCCTTGTCAGGTTCTGCAAAAGCACATATTTTGGCCTTTATTTGTTACTTTAATTAGACTAAAATTGGTCAAATGTTTCAATGTTAATATACTGAGAAAATAGCCCACCTATTTAGTGTTTATGTAGCCTTTCTACGTTCAGACTACATAATCAACATTTTATGGTAAAATTACAGCATGCATTTTAACTAAAAGAGAGAAAGTCTTTAGTTTGGAACATAATTTGATTACATAAAGGTAAAACTTGATTCATGTAATTTTTGTGCCACTTTTGTTTTTTAAATGGAAAAAAATCGATTAAAATCATAAATCGAGTTTTGTGGGAAAAAATTGGGGATTTTATTTTTAGGTCATATCGCCCAGCCCTAGTAAAATTGACCCAAACACAGAGGAAAAATAAAGCTCTCTGAAAATTTTTCACCTAACTGTACATTTGACTCAACAGTTTTGTGGCAGTTTCACAACAAGGTGAAACAACAGTACCTGCCAACAGTGGCGTACCTTACTGTGAGCCCGAGCTCGCTCTTCTTAAAGGTGCAGCCCTGCTGGGAGCCCTTTCAGTCACTTCACTGACTGTCCTCAAGTTCCTGATACAACCCAACTTCAAAAACACTGAACTATCCCTTTAACTTTCTGGTAACTTGGTCAGCGAGTTAAACTAATCTCGTCCCTGCGTGTGTAGATGTATGAACAGAAGACTCACTGCGGTCGACTCAGGCCGTCCTGACAGAAGCTGTAACCTTCCCGGTGATCGGCCAATGGGAGGCTGAGTTCTTCTACGGCCTCCTTCCTGACCTCCTCCCTCAGGTGCTGAGCTTTCTGCCACACCTCCGCTGCTGAGACCTGAAGTTTACTGAAGCTCAGCGCCTCCACAGCAGCCGGGATCTCACACAGGATTCCCCCTCTGATCCCGCTCTGCCGGCCTGTCTCGATCCTCGGCTCGTCCGTCATCCCGTCCTTCACCAAGGCTCCAGACTCTGAGTTTGTCCGGACGTCTCCTCTTTCTGATCGGACGATCAGGGAGGAGTCCATGTAGGAGATGTTGTCAAAGAAGTCAGCCATTGATCGGAGACACTGGGAGACGGGGACACTTCTTTCTCTGTCCTCAAGAGTCAGCGGTGTCCTCTTCACTGTCTCAGACCGTGACCTCTGCGTGGTCTCCTCCTTTGACACTGGAGCTTCCTGCGGCTTATTTAACGATGGAAAACCGTCGTCTGAGTCAGAGTCTGAGTGCAGCTCGCCCTGATCCTGTAAACAGTGCTTCCTCTTGTTCTTCCTCATTCTGTTTGACACCTTCACTGGACTGCCATCGTCAGAGCCATCGGCCGACTCCTCCACCTGCACCAGCCTGGCCTGTGACGGGGTCAAACCAGAGGGAGGGTCCTGCGGTGCAGACGCAGGCGGCTCCGGTTTGTAGGCAGAGGTGGTCAGCTGTGTGCGCGGCAGAGGCAGGAGCGTCTCCATGTTGGTGTAGAGCAGGTCCACTCCTCGCCGCTGGCTGTTTGTGAGCAGATCCCAGCACAG